>JACEFZ010020009.1:160000-357500 GCA_014155875.1 Cepaea nemoralis | reverse complement strand
GGATCCGTGAGAAAAGAAGTAGAGGCAAACAAAAAGAAATAAAGTTCATTGGAATGACACGGTAATTTGGAGGAATATCATCAACAGAGATGACCCAGAGCAGCAGGGATCGAGATCTGCGGAAAGACATGAACGCCAACGCAACTGTCAAGGCACACAATGATGATGATGATGATGATGATGATGATGATGATGATGATGATGATGATGATGCGGTGTTGACCCCCACAGCAACAATGGTAGGAAAATAATAATTCTGTCTGTGCTGGCGATTAAACACAAATCACTATACTGACAGGAAAGCACACTAACAACTATACCACCAAGGCTTCACTGTAGAGTTATAAGAAGGCACCAAGGGCTGGACAACTGGATGAGCTTGATGATTGTCATCTCCAGAATAAAGTTTCGTTATAGAAACAGCCTGCTCTGTGGCCATGGGGTTACGGACTCAATTCGTAACCCCGCATACCGCGTTCGAAACACAGCTGCGGGCGATTTGGCTGCAGACCGCCTTGCGTTGATTTTCAAACAATGGTATGCGTGCTAGTCGTTCAGAAAAGAACGGCAAACTACTGACGGGTCGAGGGTTCGAAACCAACCGCAGAATGTAAAATGTTGACAAAGGTAATTAAATCCAATGCAGTGTAAAGGAACTGTAATATACCATCACTATATTTTAAAGAACAATGCTGCAATTTGGCCCGTAATTAATGGATACTAGAAACAGCATTGAGTTAACAAACGAGTGATCCTGAGACTTATGTTGTTATTTATCAAATAGACTTATTTCCTTGTCACAGTTAAATTCAAACGCCTTAAAAAAAAGGTCTTCTCACAGTTTTGAATTGTCATAAATGCAGAGTTATTTAATAAATGGTGAAATTTATAAATCTGTTGGCTGTTCCCCTGCCACATTCAGTTTTATACACATCGTGTTTTTAATATTCTGTGTCCATCTTCCCGCCGGCATCGCCTGGCCTCTTCCTCCAGGAACAATGCTTCCATCCGTTTCCTCCCAACCACTGTGACCTTCTATACAGCCAAAGTATTTCAGTTCCCGAGATACGATGTTGCCTATGGAACAGTTTGCTTCGATGTTCAGATCTTGTATACAACCTAACCTCAAGATAGTTTGAGACATAAAGCCGAAACAAAGAGAGACTTTCCCTGCAATAACCAAAACATGTGCCATATGGCGTATGTACGGTGCAGCGTTTTTCATTTTACATTAAAAGCAATAATAATATGGAACATCATTACAGCGAAGTGTATGGGCATTCTCAGTAAGTTCAAGCTGCACAACTATTAGGAAAGCAAGTAGTGCTTTTGCCGTGACAACAAGTAGCTTTAAACAATGAATAGAACCAATGCTCTGACTTGACCCCACGCATGAAAGTATTCACACGCATGTATACTAAGCATAAAGTGGAGAACTTGGTGACAACTAGCAAGATTGAGAGGAAGAGAAAAAGGGGAGAGCAGAGAATTAATTACCTGGATGGCTTGGCCACGTGGCATGGTCGAGAAGGAACACCGAGCTGATCCACGACTCTGGTGATCGAATGATATGGCGAAACATGACCGCCCACGCTTACCGGCATGGTACATGATGATGATAATACTAAGCCACCCATTGCTGAAGAAGATCAAGACTGGCCTCATACGATATGAGTGGACCACACACTGAGCATATCACAGTTAGTACAGCTAACGGCCATCGTACCATTGACGACTCAGCCATGTGTACATGAGGATTGACGCCGCAGACCGCAGATCGCATATTAAGACTGCCCAAACTACGACATATCTAGGCAAACCTTCTGGCATAGAGAAACAACAGTGGAAGATAAACTCTATGACCAGTGAGTACACTAAAAAAGGACAGTTAAATTCTTACAAGAGATAACATTGCAGCTATAGACACATTTCAAGTGAAAGAAAGAAGAAGAAACCACGTACCGGGGCATTCAGGCGTGAAATGCAAAGAGCGTGTATCTCCAAATTTGATCACTTATTTAGACACAAGGACGATACATCGCCATACCAGGGACATCGTGTTATTTGGTTTGCTTCGTGTATCGTCCGCAATTTCAATGCTCGGTTATCGGAATATTATGTAATAATATTTGTTAATTTGATAGTGCACCATGTGTGGTCCAAACCTGCTTTTTTGTTTTGCACTGAATCGGTTAAAGAATGTACTGTAAACTTTTAAATGCATCGTCATCATCATTCCTCGTCATGTAGCAAGTGCGTTGTAGAACGCCGCTCTCATCTCTGCCCACCGAACATATTCTCGATCTTGTGCCAGTTCCCCTGCCACATTCATTTTCATACCCATCGTGTTTTCAATCATCTGTGTCCATCTTCCCGCCGGCATCGCCACGCCTCTTCCTCCAGGAACAATGCTTCCCATCCCTGTTCCCTCCCAGCCACTGTGACGTACGGCCAAAGTATTCCAGTTTCCGAGACAAGATGTTGTTTATGAGCCGGTTTTCTTCGATGTTTAGATCTTGCAGAATGTCCGCAGATTTCTTCTTCTTAGTCCATAGTATTGTAAGAGTATTTCTCATCTCATTATCTTATCTCTGTTGTTACTCTTGTACCTTGCGGTGTCGAGGTGAAGCATAAATAGTGGGAAAGTGCTCGTGTATGGGCTTGACATATCTAGATTCTCATGGACTATGTTATTCAGTCTGTCCATTGTTTACATGGTCGGCCTCTTCTTCTGTTTCAGTTTGGTCTGTCCATCATTGCTTGTTGTGGTATACTGTTAGTTGGTAGCTTATTTATATGGCCGAACCATTTAAGTTCCTGTGTTCTGATGAAATCTAACACTGCTATAACCAACAATTTAGTCCTGATTTCTTCATTTCTGATTTTATCTCTTCTTGATACATTGAGTATTCTTCTCAGGAATCTCATTTCTGTTGTTATAATTTTTCTTTTCTCTTTTTCTATCATTATCCAGGCTTGGTACTGGTAGCATAGAGTTGGTAGGAAGATATTTCTGTAACATTAAAAATGTCCTGATTTTCTACTGTAGTGATTGTTAAATAATCCAAGATTGTTTCTTTTGATGGATGGACAAGACTAACATTGGTTACATCAGGATTCCGCGAATCCATGCTTGACTGTATCGACCTAATAAATCACTATGTCTCTGTTCCACAGACAACGGACACGGTGAACATGCTAATATCAATTATTATTATTTTAGGAAAGTGACAAGTTTAACAACGCAAAAATCGTTCTAATGAAACACTTAACGACGTCAGAAACATTCATAGACAAAACTACAGTACAGCCAAGATGTGGTACATATACGAATGTGATTTTTAATCGCCCATTTATCTCTTCATTTGTAGCTAAATATATTTCTGTGGAAATATGAGAAGTAAATGAATTTGTGTGCTATTGTGATAGATATTTCAAGAAGTGGATTGTTATTGTTTCTTCCATTTTCGCATGCAGTCATGGGAATACCAGTATGGATTATTGCTCCTGTCATCACGATCGGTATGAAATTGTTTTGTAATAACCGTTATTCTGTTCTGTTTTGTCCTTTGAATAACTGTTCATAACATCTTGTTTTCATTTATCGGTCTAATTAGTGTTCGTTACGCAATTGTTTTGTTACTTTCATACTTGTCAATTTTGTTTTAAGCGTTTCCCATTTGTTCTGACATTTTTAACATTGTTATTTTAATTTAATCGTCTGGTTTAAGTTTTTAAACGTTCAAATTATTGTTGTTCTAATATAATGGAGTTTGTTATAATGTTCGTGTTATAATCAGTATTCTGCAGTGAAGCTGGTACACATCCGTGTGCTGTTGAGGAGACTTGTTTTCGATTCTCCTGAGGCACGGCTCCGCATATTCCGGCACTGGGTGTACGAGTGTATATGCGTGTGTATGAACATGTGTATATGTTTTTGTGTATGTGTGCATGTATTGGTGCGTGTTCAATCATCAATCAATCAATCATGTGCCATGCCAGAAAGCGTGGGCGGTCATGACTCGCCATTTCACTCGATCACCAGCGTCGTGGATCAGCTCAGTGTTCCTGTCTCATCCATGTCATGTGGCCAAGCCATCCAGGTATTTTCCTCTCGGTCTTCCTCTTGGTCTGTTCCCGTCTATCTTGCCAGAGTTTGGACTGTCAACGTCTAATTTCTTTAATCAATTTACGATGTTCATTTGTCTCCTGTAGTACTTGTTCATTGGTTTTTCTGTCTGTCCATGGTATTCTTTGCATTTTCCTCAGAAACCTCATTTCTGCAGCCATCAGATGTTTTTCAGCTGACTGCATATTGTCCAAGTTTCACAACCATACAAAAGAACAGGCTCTATGTCTTTAGGCGAATCATATTGTACTAGGCACTTTTTACTTTTTCAATTATACAAACTACAAAAACAACCAAACACCCTAAGTGAGAAAACGAAAGATTTTTAATAGATTCAGTGCGAAACAAAAAGTAGGTTCGGACCAAACAAAACTGAATGGCGGAGAATGGGAAGGAGGGGTGTGTCACAGTTTTGGCTTTAAAAGTTGTTAACATTATATTATACCACAACACCATTTCGGCGATATAAGCCCGTGGCAGATACGAGAAGTCACTTAAGACGATTAATCTTCCCATGTCACTTAGTCAGTTAAGAACATTAGTGAAAACAAATACACACTTTCTGTGTACGTTTTGTTAACTCTATGGTTAGTACGCGTGCGTCCCGGCTCGGCAGTCATAAGTCTAACTGGACTGTCTACATCTAATGTCTCTAATTAGTTTACGATCTTCATTTCTATTCTTGAAGGACTTGGATCGACACTCATACCATTATATAAAAACCAACACTAGGCGGTCTGCTATAAAATCGCCCGCAGCTGTGTTTCGAACGCGATAATGAACTACGTGCGTAACCCCATCACCACAAGTTTGGAAGGGCATGCTCAATGTGTACACCACTTCGCAGCCAATCTTTTAGGCAGTCAAAACAAAGACATAACAAGACTTAAGAAGTGTGTTAAATTGCATGATGAAGTGTATTAAGTTGCATGATGTCCATAAAATTGTTAAAGCCCATTAGTAGTGTATTATGTCGTTTACACACACATTTTCACTCGTCCGTCCAGGACGAGTGAGATAATAGGTCTATGGCGGTAATTTTTGGCGGGGAGGGAGTGTGAGGTCGTCCACGGACGAGGGCGGTCTATGAAGGTAATTTTTTGTTGAGGTTGGAGAAAATCTGAAAGTGAAAATCTAGAAGTTATATTTTTTGGTTGGTCGGGGGTCGGGTTGTGACGGAACGGGGTATATGAGGGATGAAAAAAAAGTTGTATTCGTGTGAATGGATGGTACCTGTCAAATGTGTGAGGGGGAAAGTGTGGAATGTTAGACAACTACGAGTGCTGAGGGAGAGGTGGGTGTATAGAGTAGATAAATGGGGGAAAATCTGGAAGTTATATTTTTGGCAGCTGAAAATGTAAACGTAGAAGTCTGGTGGGATTTTGAGGGGGTGGTGGCCTAGTTCTGGTTGATATATGGAGGACTCTGGTGTACCATCAGTTGTGATGATTGTCGGTCGGGGTAGCAGAACACTGAAGAAACGAAGGACTATCATTGGTAAACAACACGCCTTACATCCCCCAGACGGGGCCCCGTGGTGGGAAAACACTGTGATGGTAAGAGGGTTTAGAGACTGTAGGAGTCGGTATCAACTGAACAAAAGTAAAGAGGGTCGTAGTGATTAACATTAGTTGATAAGCGGTGGGCCGACCTGGACTCCTCCTCTAGGCAACCAGCACAATATATCATGGTAATCGTCTCCAGGAGGGTAGCCTCATTGTCTATAACAGACACAAATACATAAACAAAAAGACACGTACACCCAATGACAGACGAATACACACTTGCACATACAAACAGACATACACACAGGTACACACATGTGCAGACACGCGTACAGACATACAAATATGTACAGAGACATCTCATGTACACACATTCAAGTACACACATACACACACGCGCACAAACTCAAAGGCAGACACATGTACACTTCTACATACAGACACACAACTATACAGACATGCGTACAAACTCAAATGCAGACACAGGTACACACATACAGACAGACATACACATGTACACACACGCGTACGAACATACAAACATGTATAGAGACATCACACGAACACACTCAAATGCAGACACATGTACACTTCTACATACAGACACAGGACCACGTACACACATTCAAGTACACGCATGGTCATCACGAGTGCAGACACACAACTATACAGACATGCGTACAAACTCAAAGGCAGACACATGTACACACATTCAAGTACAGGAACACGTACACACAATTATACAGACATGTACACACATTCAAGTACAGGAACACGTACACACAACTATACAGACATGTACACACATGTACACATAGACATCACACGTACACAGAGGCAGACACGCGTACAAATACACAACTACAGTTAAACACAAGCGCGCACACACACACACACACACAACCACACAATCGGAGGCGTACGATTGCGTGAGAAAACATCACACACAAGCCGAGGCGAGGGCGGGTACCGGTGCGTGAGAATACTCCCACACATGCGTCATCAGTGGGCGGAAATATGTGAGGCGAGTCGTCTGTGTGGTTTTGAAACGGTACCAGTAATGCCTTGATATGAATGGAGTGAACATCATTTTTTTGTTGGTTGATTGTTTCAAGTGGGTGGGTTTCACGTTGTTGCCCACTTCTTTTCCCGAGAGACATCATCACTGTCATACATATAGACAAGAAAACCATACAATGAAACAAAAATACAATAAAACAGAGATACCAAATTAAAAACAAACAAAAAAAGTAACATTTTCAAACGGATTTTATTGGTATACAACATCAAAGTATATTTAAAACTGGCTTCGTTTACGACCCAAAGGGATCAGAGGGACTTGATTATTGTAGAAAGATGTCTGGTCTTTCAGAGGCTTGCCTTGACTGTCGGTAAACTGGCTCTGGGTTGTATGTAGCTTGGTCATCAGTAACTTAGTTTCTCAAAAGCAGCTAGAATGTCAGACTTCATCGAGACGAGAGATTCAAACTCTGCTTTCGTAAGTGTAATTCCCACATTGGAAGGAATCTCAGAATCATAATACTGGTGTTCCTCTGTCTTGAGAAACTGTCACCGCTTTCAAACTGTTGGCTAGCTGTCTGGGCATATCAACAGGTCTTGACATGAATAACCACTTGGATGTAGACATCTTGATCGTTGTAGACACAAAAAGACGAGTGGTCGTCTCAATTTATAACGATGAATTTATCTAGTTTTAAACAGGTCTGGACTTGTCTTTTTTAACCACGGAGTAACCAATCGAAACACGAGACGGTCGTTCACGTGTTGTCTGTGTCCAAATAGTTGCAGGATACGTGACATGCTTGCGCCGCGGGATTTCATCAACAAGAAATACAAGGCGTACAGACTACAAGTGGTGTTATTAATGTCTTGTAACATACGGGTGTTGTACACTGGTGCTCTGTCGGAGTTTCGTCTGTATAAACGGATAATGTCGGTGTGTAATGGTGGCAAGCCAAATGAATCGAAATATTCAAACTGACCTAGACCATTAAAATATAGGGCGATCCAATGTGACCCAGAGTAAGCACTAGTGTCAGTATTGACGATCAAAGCGGCTGGCTGTGTTCTATCAATGTGTCTAGGCAAATGATCTCTAGCGCATACGTTGACTAGTGGAAGGCGTCGAACAATCAGATCAGACATGAGTAATTGTCTTAGCTGTTGGGTATCCATTATGCTATGTAATCTGTTAGCACTTGTCTCGTCTTGGAAACTTCTAGGACCGAGTCGAGTTCGGCGTATACGACGACTTGTAGAGGTGCATCCGTTATAACATCAAACTTTAGTTCTATTGACAGTGGGCCAGATTTCGCCAATTCAAACTGTTCCCCGTCTAATATACTGGGAGTCAAATCAAAACCATATAGAGCGTACCCTTGACTAAAACTTTCATAATTGATACCATTCCCGGCATCCTTACCGGTCAGACCTAGGGCCACATTGGTACCATGGAAAGCTCGCATGTACTGACTCGTGGTATAATTCATGGTTAAGGGTTTGCCTGTAACACTACGCCCATCTACCATCAGACTCAAATAGTTTAACTGATAATGATTGAATATGAAGGGGTTCGTGTTTAGCTCGCCGTTGAAACAGGAAGCATTCACTAAACCGATCACCACCCGGGTCGGTGTCTGGCTGAGGAAAAGGTTATCTTGTGTGTGGGAAAACATACCTTTCGGGATAGAAAAGGTTTTTTACCACGACTCTTTTAAAAATATACTTGGCATTGGATCTCAACAAGGCTTTTTCGTGGTCCAGAGAGATAGCTGGATTTAACTTAGCTTTCCTCACCAAGAGGGTGGCGTAAGTAATGACACTTTTGTACACACCATTTACATCCGTGGCAATCAAATTAAAGACGGATTTTGATGGGGTTAGTTTGATTTTAATATCGACGCCATTCAACATGTACCTGTCCTGATTGAAAATAGTCGGAATGTAGGCGCCCCATCATATCCAGAGGCACACTATAGCTCGGCTAAAGATCTTCTTTTGGCTAGACCTGTATTGGTATCACCCTTCGTGTCTGTCATAAACAAAGGAGTATCTTGATAGTATAGTGCTGACGTCAGATGACTCTTTTTGGCCTCTTCGCCATAATTCAGAAGAGCTTCCAAGTAGGCCCGGTACGGATACGAATTTTCACTCGGTGAAATAAGAGTGTCGTTCAGGGACACGTCTACTTGAGAAAACAAACTATGCAAATAATAATTTATAGGACCGACTTCGGCTGTGTTTGGTAGGTCGTCGCCATTGGGCAGTGTAACTTTGGCTCTCACGTGAAGAAAAGTATTAAACAAATCAATGTAATCTTCACCGACACCAGAGATGGAGAATTCGATGGGTGCCCCATAAGCTAACGTGGCCAACGGATGAATCTCCACAAACTGTCCCTCTTCCACGGCCGTCTGGGTGGGAGGCACACTAAACAGATCCAGACCAGAATGCAGACACTCGCATGACTTGGGATGAATTAACGCCATTATGAGAAAATATCCGAATGTCCCGGTTGGTGGTGATGCGTCTTATGTGTCGACGGCTTTCTGACTGTTGGTTTTATTCTTTTACTGGGCTGACCTGGTGGGGCGGCTCGTTTTCGTTTCCTAACCCCACTACCTGATTGGCTGATGTGTTGAGCAGCGCCTTGGAGTAATCGTTGACCAGCATCTCTGGCGTGTTCTTTGAAGGACTCACCAACATTCCTACCAGCTAGGGCATCTTGAGCCACTTGCAAACCCGTCCCCAGTCCTTCTCGCAATAGGGCTTTGCCACCAGTCTTCAACCAAGGAAGAATTGTGCGACCAAGACCACTAAAGAAACTACCAATTCCATGACCTCGCTGACTTCGACCACCCACAAAAACAGGGAGACCACTTCCAGCTTGATTGCAGAAATAGTCCTCGTACAGTTTGGGGTTGCGTTGGATTGGGACGTGCCTAACCATGGTTAGCCCAGATCAAACCGTTTGGTTGTTCGAAAATGTAACGTCACTACTGAAGTTCCACCTGTAAATGGGATAGGTTTCCCCTGCTCGACGGTTATAAGAAGTTCAATCGTGTCAAATGAAAATCGACTGAGGGGTACGTAATGTGGCTTGTCATACATACTAAATACGGAGGTGGTGGATCTGTCTAGAACAGGTAGTGTCCGCAGTAATGGTACCATCACATCACCAACCACCCGCGAGGTGACAATATCGGAATAGACGAAGACATTTTTTGTGCCCTGGTCTAAATCTACTTCACCCACACCAGACAGACTGGGTTCAGTCTCGGTGACATGTGTCGAGGGAAATTGTAAAATTTCTGCCAACTTGTCACTAAGTCTAACTTCAGCCCCCTGCTCATATAACTGGAAACGAGCCTTATTCGAAATATCGTTATAAGAGAACATCATTCGGTTATGTTCTTGCAAGGCATCGTCGAGACGCTGCGCAGCCATTGCAGTTCATTGATAAATCTCTCAGCCTCGATAAGCAATCTATTCAATTCAGCAATGAATTTTTCTGTTGATTTGTACAGACCAGGCGTCAGCGTAATCTTCATCGGTGGGTGGTCTGGAGGTGGAAGGTACTTTACCCACACCTCATCTTTCAAAATGTTAAAATAGGTGTTGGGAAACTGAATATCGACCAAACCAACTTCGTACTGGGAGGTGAGCTCAATATTTTGCGGTAGCTTGACAAAGAAATGTCCGGCATTATTTTGGGGGTATATTTGTAACGAGGCATTACTGGGCAGCGTCACGTAAAAACTCATTTTAGTCTACTCGAGGTCTGAATGTTTCCTGATTCGAAAATGTAAAGTTAGCACTGAAGTCCCATCCTTGAATGAGAGTGTTTTACCCGTATCGGTAGTTAAAAGTATTTCCACCGTGTCGAAGGAGGATCGACTTAATGGTACATAATGTGGCTTATCATAAAGATGAAACACTGAAGGTGACAGTCGGTCCAATATAGGAACAGTCCTTAGTAAAGGAACCATGACGTCTCCAACTGGTCTCGCGGCTACGAGATCGGAATAGACATATATATTTTTAACTTCGCTATCCATCTCTAATTCTATATTACCGTATAATAAGACATTGTCGTCTGATAGAGTCGAGCTTGGAAAACCCAACATATTCTTCAATCTGTCACTAATTTTAGCCTGGGCGCCTTTTTCAAATATTTTCATCCCGACTTTTTTCCAAGGTGTACCTAGCACGAATTTGATGTTTACTTTCTCGTCTACTTGGGTTTCTACACACAACTTATTCAATTCCTCGATGAAAGTTTCAGGTCCGGTGAACGGACCAGGTGGACATATAAGCGTTATAGGTTCTCTACCACTACCTTTAGGTGGAAAGTATTGGATCCAAATTTCCCCAGGCAAACCGTTAAAATACGCATTGGGGAATTGAATCTCGGCCAGGCCCACTTCGTATTGGGTCGTTACATCAATGGTCTGCGGCAACTTGACAAAAAAGTGACCTGGGTGGTTGTTGGGAAATACCTTTGGTCCAGCATTGCTCGGTAAAGTCACGTAGAAACTCATCGTTTTTCTAATTTAGGATTAGGTAGCATATAACCCAAACAACTACTCATTAGAGCTACCCACAGCTTGCCGTCTGGTGCGTCTGCGCTGCCTTGAGTCAGATTGAACAAAGACACGGCAATTACGGCATATATAACCACCATTTGACACAGAAATACAATCTCTGGCCGCGGTACACGTTGTCCAAAGAATGACCAGATCGATGTTCTTTCCCCATCTGTCGGTTGTAAGCGCACCACAATAGTTTCCACCTTGTCTTCGGTCACACCACTAGTCTCCATAACTAGCTAGTTGCGTGTCAGCTATCCAACTTTTGAATGAATTGGGATAACCAAACCACTTCACTAAATACTCTTTCCCACCACCTCTCCTGTTTCTTTCTTGTAAGATTGTTTCGATACGATATACTTGTTTGTCTCCAACTAGTTGTATTTCTTCTCTGTAGAATGAAGCCCTGTAGTTCCTGTCCCGAATCGTCTTTTAGCACATAGGTCACTGGACTGGTCTGGTTTATGCGACTGACGATAAACAATTCTTCTGTCCACGAGGGCATATACCCTTTTTTTAAAGGTTGTTTGGGTTGAGCCAGTCTGACTCGGTCCCCAGGTGTAAAATGCACTTTTTTCGATACGTATGTCGGCTTATACAAGTTATTCCACACCTCTTCTTGATTACTATAGCTGACTTGCACAGGGGCCATGCGAATACTTCTGTGATACGAACCATTGTAGTTCTGGATCAATTTATCTATCACGTCGACGTAGCGCAGTGTATTGGTCTTGGTGAAATAACGCCACATTTTTTTCTTTCAGAGTCCGGTTGAATCTTTCCACTATCGCCGCCTTCACATCTTCATTCTCGGTGGTAAAGAAGTGCACACCTCGATCTTTCAGAAATTTTAAGAAGGTCCGATTGACGAATTCCGAACCTTTATCGCTCTGAAAATTTATCGGTTGGCTATCACCAAAGATATTACTCACAGCGACCACCAGAGCTTTCCCTGTTTTCTTCTGGATCGGGATAGCCCAAGCATATTTACTAAACACATCGATAGCAAGTCACTAGGTACGACATCCCATCGTTGTATCTTTGTAGTAGTCTCATATCTATCAAGTCGGCTTGAAATTGTTGATTTATACCACCGGTTATGGTCTGGCGTCTCTGGAAGCGGCGACGGAATCGGTTTATGTAACGTGTAGGTATCCTGATGACGTAACCATTTATCTATTTCCTTCAGATTAGTATTTCGTTTTAAGGCGGCGGCTCCACCATAGGCTCCCGGCTTCTTATGGTCATAGTAATACTTTCTTAATTGCGCGGCCATTTTTCCCACTTGGGTGTAGGTATCTTACTCTTCTTCTTGCTTCGCCTGAGTTTGTAAGGTGGTGTGGTCTCGACTGTTTTGGGCTCGACTACTTGAGTTTTAGCCGGATGAATAGGTGTTGGTTGAAGAGGTGTTGGTTGAAGAGGTGTCTCGGCTACTGGTGTCGGTACACTGGTGACTTCAGGTATTTGTTCCTTGATATCCACTAGTCCTAGAGGCTTGTTTCTGTACTGTTCGAGTCGATTCAAATATCGCTGTAGTGTTTGCTGATACGCTCTGGCCTTGTCACGAGGTGGTAGATCTTCTGTTTCCAGGACTTGTTGCATCTGACGATCCAAATCATGTAGACTATCATTTAGTGTATCGGGTGGTACATAGGGTTTTTCTAGCAACTGGGGATCGATCAAGATCATCTTCTTGGCCATTACAAACCCACCACGCTTTTCAACACATTTAGTATGGGGCCTAGTAAGGCGTCTATGAAACCACCTTGTTGCAGGATCTCTTTCCTTTTCTTGAGCGATAATTTCTTATGCGTGAGTGCTCTCAGACTGTCTTTGTGTCATTGCAGACGCTTCTTCTGAGCTGGTGTCAGGGGAACATTACCTTTTAAAACGTTGTGACAGCATTCGCAAATGATTGGACGAGATCCGGGGAAGCTGATTTCATTACTGCCTTCACAGTGGCTGGGTTGGTCTGACCCAAGAAGCGTAACATACCCTCGTTACGTTTAAGTCGGTTAGACATGTTATTTGGGGACGTAGACGACTTTATGCTGATCGGAGAATATATGACTTCGTAAGCGGAGCTTATCCAGGTGTTTCCTGTCGCAGGTCAAATAACAAATACCTGTGTGGAGCCGATTTCGCGTCTTTAAAACTCTCTTGGACATATGGACACACGTCCTGGATACATCTGTTTGGCCAGATTGGTAATCTGAGACCCGTCTCGAGGATTCTTAAACACCACTAGGTAGTGCGAATTCAGACTGATAGTTCTTTGTTCTTTATTCTTACCAAATAGGTTATGTACTATATACATAACACTGAGGTTGCGATGATGACTGCCTTTAGTAAATAATTTAGTCACTCTGTCATCTGTCTCAGACATTAGATCATCTATGACTACTAACCGACGTCTATCCCCTGTCCATTTTTCCACATCCGGCAGACCTTCATTAAATTGAACACCCTTCATAGTTTCGTAGATGGGTTGCATTTCCCCATATCACCATATAATTTCCTCTGGAAGGGGGTCTACCATAGCTGGTAGATGGGCCAAGAACCTGTTGGACAAAGACGGTTTACCACTCCCCGTTGGGCCCTCAATCAAGGCCGTAAAATGATGTTTCCACCTAGGATCCATGAGTATTAATAACCAACTACCTTAGTCGCGTTGGTGTTTATAAACGCATCGGGTGATAGTATTAGACCATTTGATCACCAACTGCACGTCAGGTGGGTCTCTGGTAGCTATCGTTATAATAATGACACAACCAACGGCCGACTTGACACAAGTTAACACCGAGGTGGTGAGTATGGCGTTGACTATTATTAGTTCCTACAAGTCCACAAAGACCAATAACTCGAGATTGTGTCGCTTAGTACGTCAGATAGCCAACCAACATGATGTGTTATTCACGAGACTGGAAGTCCGTATCAAGCCCAAACACGTTTTCCCGGTCTTTGTTTCAGTCGCTGACGAAGTCTTTGCCGATAACGTCATCAACTATGGGAGAATAATGATGGTTTTTACACTTGGTATGCGTCTGGGTAAGCATCTGGTTAATAATTCTTACAATACAGACGTGAATGTCCAGGACCTGGAGGAAACCTTCGCTATATCTGTAGGCACGTATATGACTGATAAACTACATCATTGGATACTGCTAGGTGGATGGCGTAATTTCTATACTTGGTTGCAAGCAGCAGTTGAATAAATACATAACTGAAACTTACATCTCAGTATGTGTCTTTGTTTCATTGTGTGTCAGTGTTGATGTCTCTCGGGACAAGAAGTGGGCAACCACGTGAAACCCACCCACTTGAAACAATCAACCAACAAAAAAAAATGATGCTCACCCCATTCATATCAAGGGCTTTAGTGGTACCAACGCAGAATGCCACAGACGTGTTTGCCACAGACGCCTCACATTCTAGCATTATTATTGACATATCTCCGTACCCGTCCTGCTGACGAACCGTTTGTGGGAGTATTCTCACGCACCGGTACCCGCCCTCGCCTCGGCTTGTGTGTGATGTTTTCTCACGCAATCGTACGCCTCCGATTGTGTGGTTGTGTGTGTGTGCGCGCTTGTGTTTCACTGTAGTTGTGTGTTTGTACGCGTGTCTGTCTCTGTGTACGTGTGATGTCTATGTGTACATGTGTGTACATGTCTGTATAGTTGTGTGTACGTGTTCCTGTACTTGAATGTGTGTACATGTCTGTATAGTCGTGTGTACGTGTTCCTGTACTTGAATGTGTGTACATGTGTCTGCCTTTGAGTTTGTACGCATGTCTGTATAGTTGTGTGTCTGCACTCGTGATGACCATGCGTGTACTTAAATGTGTGTACGTGGTCCTGTGTTTGTATGTAGAAGTGTACATGTGTCTGCATTTGAGTGTGCACGTGTGATGTCTCTGTACATGTCTGTATGTTTGTACGCGTGTGTGTACATGTGTGTATGTCTGTCTGTATGTGTGTACATGTGTCTGCCTTTGAGTTTGTACGCATGTCTGTATAGTTGTGTGTCTGTATGTAGAAGTGTACGTGTGTCTGCCTTTGAGTTTCTACGCGTGTGTGTATGTGTGTACTTGAATGTGTGTACATGAGATGTCTCTGTACATATCTGTATGTCTGTACGCGTGAATGCACATGTGTGTACCTGTGTGTATGTCTGTCTGTATGTGCAAGTGTGTATTAGTCTGTCATTGGGTGTACGTGTCTTTTTGTTTATGTATTTGTGTCTGTTATAGACAATGAGGCTACCTTCCTGGAGACGATTACCATGATATATTGTGCTGGTTGCCTAGAGGAGGAGTCCAGGTCGGCCCACCGCTTATCAACTAATGTTAATCACTACGACCCTCTTTACTTTTGTTCAGTTGATACCGACTCCTACAGTCTCTAAACCCTCTTACCATCACAGTGTTTTCCCACCATTGGGACCCGTCTGGGGGATGTAAGGCGTGTTGTTTACCAATGATAGTCCTTCGTTTCTTCAGTGTTCTGCTACCCCGACCGACAATCATCACAACTGATGGTACACCAGAGTCCTCCATACATCACCCAGAACTAGGCCACCACCCCCTCAAAATTCCCCCAGACTTCTACGTTTACATTTTCAGCTGCCAAAAATTATAATTTCCAGATTTTCTCCCGTTTATCTACTCTATACACCCACCTCTCCCTCAGCACTCGTAGTTGTCTAACATTTAACACTTTCCCCTTCACACATTTGACAGGTACCATCCATTCACACGAATACAACTTTTTTCCATCCCTCATACATCCCGTTCAGTCACAACCCACCCCCCGACCAACCAAAATATATAACTTCTAGATTTTCACTTTCAGATTTTCTCCAACCTCAACAAAAAATTACCTTCATAGACCGCCCTCGTCCGTGGACGACCTCACACTCCCTCCCCGCCAAAAATTACCGCCATAGACCTATTATCTCAATCGTCCTGGACGGACGAGTGAAAATGTGTGTGTAAACGACATAATACACTACTCCCATTTTGTATGTTTATTAGGATTGTATTCTTATTAATGATCTTAAGCTATTGTCTTAAATATGTGAAGAGTCTGTACTTCAGTTATTGTTTGTACTTTAAATATGTTTATGTATTTCAGTAAAGGAAGCCGCCGTGGCGCAACGGTTAGTACACTTGCCTAATAGACCAGTGCTCACGCGGTTAGACAGTTATTGCAGTCTTTCAACACAAAACAGGGACGGAGTGGTCTCTATACTCGGCGCCAGTTCCTTCTTCTTCTGCTTCTTCTTTCGTTCGCTTGAAATATGCCTATAACCGCAGTGTTGTTTCTTGTATGAATTTAACTGTCTGTGTTAGTTCACTCAGCGGTCCATAGAATTGATCTTCCACTGTCATCTCTCTAGGCCAGAAGGTTTGCTTAGATGTGTTGTAATTTGGGCAGTCTTTGAGTATGTGATCTGCTGTCTGCGACAGAAACAGGGAGCTGATCCACAACTCTAGTGATCGAGTGAGATGGCAAAACATGACCGACCACAATTATCGGCATGGCACATGATGGATGAGTGGTCTGCGACGCCAATCCACATGTTTACATTCCTGATTCACCAATCTTGAGGTGCCAGTCCCTAATCTAAAAAAGAGTGTCCGAAACCTGTTGTAAGTAATTTCCCTTCTATACCCCTTAATCCCTGCTCCCTGGCTAAGACGTTACGGACGCGCATACCGCGTTCGAAACACAGCTTCGGGCGATTTGGCAGAAGACCGCCTTGCGCTGGTTTTTTTATGAAATGGTATGAGTGCCGGTCGTTCAGAAAACAACGGGAATCGACTGAACATAAACTAACCAAGAGATCACAAACAATCTATAAAATGGCTGGGTGTGACTTCGGCGTCTTGAAAAAAAAAAGGCTGGGTGTGACTGCGGCGTCCTGAAAAAAAAAGGATATGCAACTAACTTTATACGCCTTAATGCGTTCCGGGCATTCGGTGCTAGAAATATATTTTCATAGATAAATCAGCACTCAGTAGATGCTTTGGTAAGTACAGCGTGCATTTTTTAATGACTGTGCAGTTCATGTAATATAATAGGTAAATACAAAACTTGGAACGGCAATATTTCAAAAACTGCAAAATACACACTATATCACGGTGTTAGCCTATATTTCCCAGAACATTCGTGGTACCCATTTTAGGCTGGACCGACCTATGAACCCTGGACAATTTTTAAAAATCAAATCCCGCCCAATTCAGGATCGAACCCATGACCAGCATATTAATAGGCTAGTGTCTAGTCGCATAGATATTCGGTCCCTCAGTTCTGGGAGCGTTAAAATAAACAAGCGAATGTATGATAATCTGTTGAGATCATTGGGTAGTGTGTGGCATACTTTCATTTCCCACTCTTGTTGTTGTATCTACTACGGGTTAGCCTTGCGCCATGTTGGCATGCTGTCACACCAATGACGTCTGGATGGGATGGGATGACACGAGAAACACATTTACAGGTTTGATCGTCTCCGGTGTACAGCATAGGGAATGTATAGATACCAGAGGTCATGCCGGACAAGAAATAAAATGAAAGTTACGGCCACACGGAGTTTCACCCCGTCATCTATACAGTGTAGGGCAGGGAGGTCTTGTGCCTGAAGTATTAAGGTCGCCTGGCTAGTGCAGTCGCGGCGAACTGTGCAGGTTAGCGTTTTCGTTCTGCTTCCGACAGAAATAAATCCACAGAATATAACCCTGGCGCCCTCATATATCGATCTCCTCTCGCTGAATGAAGTAGTGAGCATAGAAAGAAGTGGTAGTTATTTTTGTTTTTTTTTAATATCCCGTTTCTTAACCACTTATAATATCAATAAAAGTTACTTGCGTGTCCTTTACAGGATGTCCGCAGTCAGCCCCTGCAATTTTTGGTTGTCCGCGATTTACGTTCAGTTCTTTGCCATTGCTTTCTGAACGACCGACGCTCAAACCATAGGAATCAACGCAAGGCGGTCCGCTTCCAGATTTTCTGCCGCTGATTACAAATCCTCGACTCTGCATGACAGGCAATTGTGAAACAAAGTGCACTGTCTCTAAGCAAGAGTATTGACATAGATCAATGCAGTTTTAAAAATCACGAGAACAATTAACTCTTCAAGTGCTCGCAGCAAATTAATCTTCAGACACAATATGCACACACTACTCATTCACGCAGAGGGTGGTGTACTCGTTAGGGGAGCTGCGTCGATATTGTCACGTGCGCATGCGGACAAGGGCTAGATGCCTACGTTCGTCGTCCGCAAAAACAAGAAAAAAACTGGCCACCTAGTCTTCCCCGCATTCAGGCCTACAAGACAGCTCTATCATATCACATTCCAGTAGCAGGTGTCAGCTTCTGTGAGTTGTTTTGTTGTGATGTTTACTTCCTTGATTTTTACAGAACCGCATTGGTGTAATGGCTAGACGTTTCCCTGGCGGCTAGGTAATCAAGGGTTCGAATCCGGGTCGGATGTGTATAATTATAACTCTGGCTCCCAGGTCGACCCAGCCTAACCTGGGTACAGCCAGGAAATGTTTCAGGAAGTAAATGCGGGAGGTCTGATACTGACCACACCTGCCGTAGAGCTCTAATTGGTCTATAAATGGGTACAGCCAGGACATGTTTCAGGAAGTAAATGCGGGCGGTCTGATACTGACCACACCTGCCGTAGAGCGCTGATTGGTCTATAAATGGGTACAGCCAGGACATATTTCAGGAAGTAAATGCGGGCGGTCTGATACTGACCACACCTGCCATAGAGCTCTAATTGGTCTATAAATGGGTACAGCCAGGACATGTTTCAGGAAGTAAATGCGGGCGGTCTGATACTGACCACACCTGCCGTAGAGCTCTAATTGGTCTATAAATGGGTACAGCCAGGACATGTTTCAGGAAGTAAATGCGGGCGGTCTGATACTGACCACACCTGCCGTAGAGCGCTGATTGGTCTATAAATGGGTACAGCCAGGACATGTTTCAGGAAGTAAATGCGGGCGGTCTGATACTGACCACACCTGCCGTAGAGCTCTAATTAGTCTATAAATGGGTACAGCCAGGACATGTTTCAGGAAGTAAATGCGGGCGGTCTGATACTGACCACACCTGCCGTAGAGCTCTAATTGGTCTATAAATGGGTACAGCCAGGACATGTTTCTGGAAATAAATGCGGGTGGTCTGATACTGACCATACCTGCCGTAGAGCTCTAATTGGTCTATAAATGGGTACAGCCAGGACATGTTTCAGGAAGTAAATGCGGGCGGTCTGATACTGACCACACCTGCCGTAGAGCTCTAATTGGTCTATAAATGGGTACAGCCAGGACATGTTTCAGGAAGTAAATGCGGGCGGTCTGATACTGACCACACCTGACATAGAGCTCTAATTGGTCTATAAATGGGTACAGCCATTACCTGTTTCAGGAAGTAAATGCGGGCGGTCTGATACTGACTACACCTGCCGTAGAGCTCTAATTGGTCTATACATGGGTACAGCCAGGACATATTTCAGGAAGTAAATGCGGGCGGTCTGATACTGACCACACCTGACATAGAGCTCTAATTGGTCTATAAATGGGTACAGCCAGGACATGTTTCAGGAAGTAAATGCGGGCGGTCTGATACTGACCACACCTGCCGTAGAGCTCTAATTGGTCTATAAATGGGTACAGCCATTACCTGTTTCAGGAAGTAAATGCGGGCGGTCTGATACTGACCACACCTGCCGTAGAGCTCTAATTGGTCTATACATGGGTACAGCCAGGACATATTTCAGGAAGTAAATGCGGGCGGTCTGATACTGACCACACCTGACATAGAGCTCTAATTGGTCTATAAATGGGTACAGCCAGGACATGTTTCAGGAAGTAAATGCGGGCGGTCTGATACTGACAACACCTGCCGTAGAGCTCTAATTGGTCTATAAATGGGTACAGCCAGGACATGTTTCAGGAAGTAAATGCGGGCGGTCTGATACTGACCACACCTGCCGTAGAGCTCTAATTGGTCTATAAATGGGTACAGCCAGGACATGTTTCAGGAAGTAAATGCGGGCGGTCTGATACTGACCACACCTGCCGTAAAGCGCTGATTGGTCTATAAATGGGTACAGCCAGGACATGTTTCAGGAAGTAAATGCGGGCGGTCTGATACTGACAACACCTGCCGTAGAGCGCTGATTGGTCTATAAATGGGTACAGCCAGGACATGTTTCAGGAAGTAAATGCGGGCGGTCTGATACTGACCACACCTGCCGTAGAGCGCTGATTGGTCTATAAATGGGTACAGCCAGGACATGTTTCTGGAAGTAAATGCGGGCGGTCTGATACTGACCATACCTGCCGTAGAGCGCTGATTGGTCTATAGACACCTGGGTCTAGCACCATGTCACCAAGGCGTGATGTCGGGAGTCTCCGTGGCCAAGTGGTCAAGCCGTCTGTCTAGGGCTCCGAAGGTTGTGGATTCGATTCTGGGTCGCGTCCTTCGGTTTACGAGTGCACTTTTTTCGGAGACTCCTGGGGTCGTCGCTGGAGCTACGGAGTTCGTGATTTGTGCGACGCTTTCGGCAGTTGGTTGCGAAAAGAGACTGAACCATGTGGTATAAACATCCATTGCAATGAAGTCGACCCTGTCGTCTTTAAGCGACGTTTTTAAAAAAAAAATCTCCAGTGCGTTTTATGGCGTGCAAACGGTCCTTTACTTTACTTATTCATTCTCGTGCTTTAAGAGTGTCATATTGATACAGTGAGATGTGTAAGGATATTTGACCAGCCTATGCCCTGTCGGTTTGTCAAACCATGTAGCCGTGTAAACAAATCTAAGGAGAGCTTCGCCAGTTTGATGAGGTGCGCATGCTAGGAATGATCTTGTTAGAATGCATAATGTCAATGACCTGATATATCTGTGGTGAACGAATGAACTTTATTTTCAAAGGATCCCAAATTGGGCATGCTATCCCATCTTACATTTCGTCCTTCCAGCACCTCATCTTTTTAAATCGATTAATGTGTTATTTATCACGCGTGCTACATTCACCAAGAAAAGAAGAAAAATGATAATATGAATGATATAAACATAAACAATGCATGCTAAAATGAGAAACAACAAGGTTATAAAACCGTTACAAATAAATCACGCCAGACAATCGGCTGGGAGTGGCAATGTGACTTGGCTTGAGAAATTAGGAAACAGAAACATTGATTTCTCTATTTTATGTAGTAACTGAGGAACCGAGATTCTCCCCCTGAGCTTCCGGGTCGATCAAGCTTAAATTGGGTCAAAGGAATTTCCAGGGAGGTAAAGGCGGACCAAGAGGATGAGAATGCTAGGATGACAGGATGAGAATGCTAGAATGTCAGGATGAGAAAAAAAATGAACCCAGGAGGAGCCACTGAATGGGAGCTCACCTCTTTAGTTTTAAAGAAGTGTCTAAAGATGTGTCTTTACGTTAAACATTTTTTGCCTTAGCCATGTGGGAGAGCTAGGGGGTGGAGTGATGAACAGGCTGATAGGCTGGCAAGGAATGCACCTCATGGTGGTAGATTACATATGGACAAGGGAGAGGTGGTCGCACGCCTGTGGGACTAGTTGGAGAAGGCGGGGGAGGAGGGGGGGAGGGACAGATTGAGAACTCGTATGTGGAAAGAATGAAATTGCAGGGGCTCGGCAGGGGTTCTGGAATAATATAAATACTGATAGGGAGGTCCAGGATAACTTTCAATCAGATAGCGGTGGGAACGATTAATAGTGTGACTCTTCGCTGGCTGCTGAAGGAGGGGACGGAGCGGGTATGAGAATGTCTTGAGTGAAGTGATGTCGGTTGTAAGCTCAACACAATTCAGCTAGAAGTGAAAGAAATAAAGAGCACTGTTGCACATTTTGAGGCGCACAGGGTATATTGAGTTATCGCCATATTTGTGTATAGACCAGCCGGCGCTCTATGGGTGATATAGCTGGTTATTAAATTACTCGTGGTTCCAACTTCACGGCAAAGGGTTGCCCCATTATGCACCGTTCATGTGCCAGTGAATATCACATAAAACACTCCTCACTGCCTCGTGTGCAAAGTGGAACAGACAGGAGTCTCAACAAACCAACAGCCCGCACAGGTATACTGTGCATAACGCCGCTGCCTTAATGTCAACACAAAATTCGGCCACGCAAAATACAGTTCATCGTCGATGGAAGCGGTAATCACTAGAAAACCATCAGCCACACATTACTGAATAAGGTAACCCAGTTAGTTCAGCGACCATTTTTTCTGAACATGCAGTTCACGCTACAAACAACTGCGGACAGGTGTGAAAGCATTTCACTCGAAATTCACAGCTTACGGTGTCATACAGTTTATATGGCACCGGTCGTCTTCTCTTTCAAAGTCATTTCCTGGTAACCATGTTAGGCTGGTTCGAACTGGCAGGTAAAGTCAATGAAAAATGAAATCCGTCTTGATATGAGGGTTTATGATGTTATTCCCATAGAGTTAGAGACAAATCGGCCCTCGATGGGTGTTGTGGTCAACATCACACTGGCCGCGTTAAATCCCGGACAATTTTCAGGTAACTAATTTTAGCCAAGTCAAGTGTTAAAAATCCATCTCGGGGATTCAAACACAGCCATGCGTTAGTTTCATGTAGCTTAGAGTATAGTGTTAATCCTGTGGACCAGTATATCTTTCATTTAGATTAGAGTGTAGTGTTAATCCTGGGAGCAGTACATCTTTCGTTTAGATTAGAATATAGTGTTAATCCTTTAGAGCAGCATATCTTTCATTTAGATTAGAGTATAGTGTTAATCCTGTGGACCAGTATATCTTTCATTTAGCTTAGAGTATAGTGTTAATCCTGTGGACCAGTATATCTTTCATTAAGCTTAGAGTATAGTGTCAATCATGTGGACCAGTATATCTTTCATTTAGCTTAGAGTATAGTGTTAATCCTTTTGACCAGTATATCATTAAGTTAGCTTAGAGTATAGTGTTAATCATGTGGACCAGTATATCTTTTATTTAGCTTACAGTGCTGTGTTAATCCTGTAGACCAGTATATCTTTCTTGGCCACTTGTCATCTAAACCCAACTCGGTACATCCACAGAACAAAAAGGCGAATGTCCGAAGAGTTTAATATGACAAATCGGGAAAAAACACGCTTGGCAGTACTTTACATTGTTAAATTACACATTGTCAGTCAGAAAATATATCGCTGATGAGAAAAGTCAGTGTCGTAAAATCACTATAAATATATCGCGCCAAGCAATCGATTGTAGGAAGGTTAGAGAGATAGAAAGAATGGCGGCTTTGTTCCTGGATACATTGAGATAGTTTGGCCAGATAAAACTAATGGGTACAAGCAAAATGAGACAGGCAAGCTATTTTTGGATCGGTCCTGAGTACATAAACATCGCTGAGTACATAAAGATAACTTAGGATGAACGATAACATAAACATAACTAAAGTACACCAACAAAATTAAAGTACACAAAGATAACTTAGAATAAACGATAATAGCATAAACAGAACTAAAGTATACCAACAAAAGTAAAGTATATAAACGTTACTTAGAATAAACGATAACAAAAACATAAATAAAGTACACCGACAAAATTAAAGTATATCAACATAAATGAAAAGAAGAATGAAACTTAAAGAACGCTTTTCCAAGCTTTGGGGCGTATTGGCTACATGGTGCCAGCCCCACATGGGAACAGACCAATCGGCACTGGAAGGCTGTTGTGGTGACATCCCCCGGCCGCCTTTACTTCCCACACTATTTCCTGGTAACTATTTTAGGCTGGGTCAACCTGGGAACCAAGGTCACTTGTAAATTAATGCACGCCCGCTGGGAATTCGAGCGCAGTTTCCCCTGTCTGGCAGGCAAGCGTGCTAATTACTGCGCTACGGCGGTTGTCATAACTGAAGTACAGACATAACTGAATTACAAACATGTAACTGAAGTACAAACATGTAACTGAATTACAAACATGTAACTGAAGTACAAACATGTAACTGAAGTACAAACATGTAACTGAATTACAAACATGTAACTGAAGTACAAACATGTAACTGAAGTAAAAACATGTAACTGAATTACAAACATGTAACTGAAGTACAAACATGTAACTGAAGTAAAAACATGTAACTGAATTACAAACATGTAACTGAAGTACAGACATAACTGAATTACAAACATGTAACTGAAGTACAAACATGTAACTGAAGTAAAAACATGTAACTGAATTACAAACATGTAACTGAAGTACAAACATGTAACTGAAGTAAAAACATGTAACTGAATTACAAACATGTAACTGAAGTACAGACATAACTGAATTACAAACATGTAACTGAAGTACAAACATGTAACTGAATTACAAACATGTAACTGAAGTACAAACATGTAACTGAAGTACAAACATGTAACTGAATTACAAACATGTAACTGAAGTACAAACATGTAACTGAATTACAAACACAAAACTGAAGTACACTCATATAACTAGTTACAACCACATAACTGAGGTACAAACACATTATTGAAGCAAAACCACATAAATGAAGTACAAAAACGTAACTGAAGTACAAACACGTAACTGGAGTGATTAAACATGACTGAAGTACAACCACATGATTAAAGTCAATAAACATAACTGAATCACAAACAAAAAGAGAAAATCCATCAAATATATAAAAAAGAGAACAGGAATGGCCAAAAATCCTTTCAACATTAATGAAATCTGTATTAACATCTAGAGAGGTTAACAACACATTAAAAATGAGAATTTTCAAATGTTACGTATATTCACCACTATTGTATGGCGCGGAAGTCTGGACATTGAACAAGCAACTAGAAAGTCGAATGGATTCCTTTGAGATGTAGCTATGCAGAAGAATATGTTGTATTTCATGGAAACAGAAACAATCAAATGCAGAGGTTGTAGAAAAAATGGGAATGAAAAGAGAGTTGATGAAAGAAATAAAAACAGAGGCAAGTGAAATATTTCGACGACGTCAAAAGACATAACACTCTTATAAATAATATTTAAAAAAAAACATACTGGAGGGCAAGGTTGAGGGGAAGTGAGCAAGATGTATATAACGATGCAAGTGGGAAGATAACATCAAGTGATGGACCAACATCAGTCTGACAGATTGCACAGTCAAGGCGAGAGACAGACAGTGTTGGAGATTCATTGCAGTCAACCTTCATTGTGGAGACGGCACCTGATTGATTAATTGAAATACAAACACCAGCACGAAGAAATAGTCAGGATCTGGAAGACAAAGAAACTCTTACACGATGATGATGATGATGATGATGATGATGATGATGATGATGATTATGATGATGATGATGATGATGATGATGATGATGATGACAAGAAATAATAATAGAGGTAAAAACAATTCTGTATAATGATGACGATGCTGACGCTATTTATGATGGTAACATAATTTTAAGAAGCAGGAAACAAACACTAAATCATCTCTCTCTCTCTCTCTCTCTCTCTCTCTCTCTCTCTCTCTCTCTCTCTCTCTCTCTCTCTCTCTCTCTCTCTCTCTCCCTCTCTCTCTCTGTCTCTCTGTCTCTCTCTCTCTCTCTGTCTCTCTCTCTATGTATACATATATATATCCCCAGTATATAACCCTTATCTTTTGCAAGATGGAAAACATTTTTTTCTTTCTCTTCTTCACATATCCTTTACAGGACATCGCTGTCAACATCAGCATCTTTCAGCTGATTGTTGATTTCTTGGCAAGATTACGCTCAGTAGTTTATGGAAAACATATTGTCACATGCCTGTGGTCATAGACAGTAAGGTGAGTGACCTGGCTACGAGGAAAACAATCAACCCTCAGAAATAATGGGGCGGATATGAGTGGAAGGCCCCAGGGGGGATGGGGCGAAAGAGAGTTGTGGGTTGTGTGAAGGCAGTGAGAGAAGAGACCGACTGCGGGGCAGGTCGTTTAAGAGAGATCTCGGTGTTGTGTTGTTCTCGGAGTTGTGAAGACAGGCTAAACCCAGAGTGGGTTGCATAAATGAGCAGTGGCTCCAACCCAATGTGTGGGTTGTATTGTGGGAGATCCAGCCGTGGATAGTAGCTGGATTACCTGTCTTGTGGATTGAGATTAGAAGCAGGCCGTGTTGTGAGGAGGATATTTATATTCTATGGATTACATTATGTTTCTGGATGTATAAACATGTTCCGTTTGTCCGTCTTATTTCTGTAATAAAGGATTATGTGCGCCAACGGAATCTTGTTTAATGCCTGGTGAATATGCACTGCGGGGGTGAGTTACATTGCAAGACAGATATCTCCATTGACACACCATGAGTATTGTTACCTAGACAACGACCATCACACAATAATATCATGAGCATATCATCGTAAGAACTTCGTGATATTATCATCAAGAAAACGTGTGACAATCTGTGAGCTCGTCCGATCAAGAACATCTGGGCGCTCATCGCTTAGTAAGGAGTATCTGAGGGCTACGTCCGATTAAGAACATTATAGACAGTGTTGTCATTCTGAGATGTTTGTGGGCTCTTCGCGGAGAGAGGGTGGACAGCGGAGTGTGTCCACCGTATAAACACTGAGTTTTTCTCCGTGCGGGAACTGATACAGACAGTTCACGTCAAGTCCACTACAGGTGAATTGGAACCAACCATATCGCTGAAGCGAGAGGGGGTGATAAAGACACGCCATACAGACTAACCGGGAGAGTCCATTACGGTGACAGGTAAATTTGATACCAGGCAGGAGGGCTGAAACTAGCAGACGCGGCAATGAAAGACGAGTGTTGAATCCAGAGTGGCGAGGGCAGCGTGTGTGTGTGTAGGACGTCGCTGTCGGTGATAATGACAGGATTGGGAACCAAAGATAATTGACAGGTGTGTGTGTGCTGGAGGCAAGCGCACTGTGTTGTTGCAAGTTGACTGGTCAAGATTATTCGACGCAGTAAATAGGACGGGTGGGTACACCAGCGTCCAGGTACTGGGGAAGTACATGGAAAAATTGGTAGTCGCTGATTTGACGGACAGTTGACTGAAGGGGATAGTAACGGTACCCCTACCGCAGCCGGGTGGGGCTGTCAAGTTTGTGTGAAAACTGGTTTACGGAGGAATTTTTCACTGAGAGTGATAAAGAGAAATTAGGTTGACCTTGGAAGGAAAGGCTGTTTAACAGTAAGCAGTCACTGAGGAAATTTCCACGGCCTAGTGTGGTCAAGATGACTCATTGTGAATGAACAAAACAAGGTTGTTTTGAAAGAAAGCCAGATTTTATGTTTCGCCTTTGTTGAACTGTTCTATTGTTGTCATCATTATTCTGTTATGAGCAAACAGTTTTAACTTATCGTCATCGCAACCATGGTTGTACTTCTTTGCCGATAAGGATTTATATACCCAAATTTAAAGCGCTGAACATTGGCTGCCATTCTCCTTTTCTTTTTGGTGAATCTTGTTGGGTAACGGAAATCCATAACATTAATGATACAGCGAAGCGCCATCTCCGCAACGAAAGTAACAACATATCGAAAGAACACTGTGGTACCACCACGTACAGAGAAAGTACAATAACGTTACGGACTGTGTCGAGACAGAACAGTTTGGATATCACTATCATCTTCAACTTTTGTCGACAGTTGGAACTTGTGATCCCCACGTGAATTCAATAACCACTCAACAAAACAAGAAGTCGGTTTGAAATCTAGCGTCGTAGACATTTCCAGCGGATTGCGAATAACTATGAAAATGAACAAAAACTTTTGTGACTGATTAATAAGAACTTTTGGCGACGGATTAATAGGCCCATATTTGTCGGCCAACCAGTTACACATTATTATTTTTTATTGTTTTGCTCCCATCGTCATATTTATTGTTGTCGGGTGTTACGCAATTATTTGTATGTGGTCCAGTGTTTGTCAAGAGTAGGGGATTTTGTGTCGCTTCTCGAAGGCCGGGAGGCGGGGCGAAAATTTATTTTCTTACTGTGCACCATGTGTTTTCTGGGAAGTAAATCGTAAGGTCGGTTTGTTTGATTCTGCAGTGAAGCAGGGTGGTCCGAGATTATATACCGTGCCTTTTGGGTCTAACGTCAGATCTGTGTATATTTTCAGTATATATTCCTTTTCTTTCTCTCTTTCTTTTCGTTATATTTACATATAATATTTGTTGTGTTCGGATATATGTTTGTATTGTGATCTTTCGTCATTTCTGCTGTCTAGTGGTCTTGGTCAATTTATGTTTATATTTTACGCGCACTGTGGGTGTCTCTACACAAGCTTGTGGTGGTTACTGTGGTTTATTTCTGTGTCATCATCGTCTCCGTGTACTCAGCTTGTGAAGTCTAGCGTTGGATAGTCATCACTTAGTGTTATCATCCATTTGTTTGTATATGTATTTATATGTATGTTTAACAATATTTCCAGGGACTTCATGAACTTGTGGTCATGGATATATAGATATAAGGGAGTATAGATGATACTTCCCCCCTCACTACCTAGTGCTTATAGAGTGACTGGGTGAGTACAGAGTGATATTGTAGCACTACGGATTTACGTACACAGGGAGTGCGGGTGTACTTAGGGAAGTGACACAAAGACTAACAGCAGAGTCTGTACATTTATAGTTGGCTGATTCACAGCCACGTGTCTACAAGTACAAGATGCCTACTTTAATGGATTATATTGAAGCAGGTGAAAGAATAGGCCTGAAAGGCAAAGAGTTACAGGAGTATGCAGAAGCGAAAGAACAAAAGCAGACGGAAAGAGAGGAGAGGCATAATGAACGCGAGGCAAAGCGTCTACAGGAAGAGAAAGAGACACAAGTAAAACTAGCTGAAATGGAAAACAAGCGTCTACAGGAAGAGAAAGAGACACAAGTAAAACTAGCTGAAATGGAAAACAAGCGTCTACAGGAAGAGAAAGAGACACAAGTAAAACTAGCTGAAATGGAAAACAAGTCTTTGTGTCTACAGGAAGAGAAAGAGACACAAGTGAAACTACAAATGGAACAACTAGAACTTGAAAAGTTAAAACAAACAAATGCGGTGGAAATAGAGAAAGAGAAGATTAAAATGGAAGCTGAAATTGCACTAAAAAAACTAGAACTATCTTCGAAAGGTCAAAGTGAGGAAAGCAGAAGACCGTCGCAGTCGTCACAGAGATTAAAACTGCCATATTTTACAGACCGGGACCAACTTGAAAATTATTTGGCCAGGTTCGAGGCATCAGCCAAAGCGTTAGGTATTCCAGAGAGAGAGTATGGGATGCGACTTGGCGAATTTCTTACGGGCAAGGCACTAGACACCATGTTCAATTTACCTGTAGAAGAAAGAAACAACTACACTATCTTACGTCAACGTTTGCTGACAAAGTTCCAACTAACTGAGCATGGATATAGGACAAAGTTTAGACAGTTAGTGCCAGAGACAAATCAAGATTTCACAGACTTTGTTAACACAGTCAAGAACACATTTAACAAATGGATGGAGCTTGCAGAAGTAGGGAAAGATTTTAATAAATTAGTAGATCTAATGTTAAGAGACAAGGTAGTATCTGCATGCAATTCTAATTTAGTGGCGTTCTTTGAGGAACGGAAGCCAAAGGACATAGACACAATGTCTCAGTTAGGGCAAAACTATATGACTGCACATCCTAACAGTTCTATTGGGAAACTAATGAGTGAGGAAATAGTCTGTGCAGCGTACACTAAACAGGACCAGAATCCAGTCATCAGACCAAGGGCGAAAAGTGTGGATTCAGCACAGAAAGGTGAGCAGCAAGAACTTCAAGATAATGGTTTCCGAGGAAACAATGTTGGTAGAGTAGGACGGTACCCATATAGAAGAGGGAACTTCCAGAGACGTCCAAATTATGCCGGATGTTGGAATTGTGGGAGCTGGAGACACAGGGCAGCAGAGTGTGATGCACAACCAGCAGATGGACCAACGAACAACACTAAAAGGGAGATTACTTGTTTCAAATGTGGAAAGAAGGGGCATATCAGCCATCAATGTAGGATGAGAGAAACAGAGCACTCAAATGCAGCGCAAGTAATTGAGACGCTGAACAATGAAGATTGTAGTGGGTGCAAACCTCTTTTTGAAAAAGACAGTCAGCCAGTCCTAATATGTGGTCATACAGTAAAAGCAGGATCAGCAGTGCATGAAGGAGGAAGTTTGAAACTGCATCAGGGATTTGTCAATGATAGACCAGCGTTAACAATTAGGGATTCCGGATGTACGTCTATCGGAGTGAGGAGAAGTTTAATAGATCCCTCGGATTATACAGGGAAAAAGATTAGATGCATAACATTCAACGGCACAGTAGAGTTCTACCCAGTAGCCATAATAACTGTAAAAACACCATATATCACTGGAAGAATGTCAGCGTGTGTTCTGGACTCACCAGTGGCTGATTTGATCATAGGAAATGTTATAGGAGTTAAAGATTGTACAGAAGAGGAAGTAGTTTATTGGGACCAAAAATATAGTGTAAGCAGTAATGAGGTAGCTACCACAAGAGAACCTAAATTAGAGAGTATAGCTGAGGTAGAAGAGGCACTTGAAGTAGACACAGGAACTCAGGACAAGGATAGTACAGCTGAGCAGATGAGAATGGATCCCAAATATAGTGCTAGTGGCTCCCAGAGACAAGATACTACTCTGAACAAATGTTCCCAAGGGTGTAGGAGAGTAGAACATAGGCAGTCAAAGAAAGGTAGATGGTGCTTCGAGAGGAAGAACAATGTTCTCACTCGCAGGTTTTCAGATAGCAGAACTGCACGTGGGCAAGGAGCAGTACCTTTAGCACATAGAGACCGATATACTAGAACAGCTCAGGATAGTGCATGTGCAGGGCACATAGGCATAAGGCAGCAGAAAGCAAGGTGCCAGATATATGGGCCAAGATGGAATAAAGAGTTCAGACTAAACAGAGACTCAAGTGTAACGGTGCAATATGCAGATAGGAAAGTTGAGTCAGGTCAAAAGAGTTTTCGCGACATTACTGACCCAGGGCTAGGGATAGCAAACAGATGTGGTAATTGTAGAGGTACCATGAGTCATGGGTACATGAAAGGTAGACACAGCATCGACAGGAATCAGAGGTGGGTTGATGCAAGAACAGAACCACCTGATATAGGGTCGGTACACAAATAGTATTGTGGGGTCGTGAAGTAGTAAGAGACCTGTGGGTACATAAGTATAATGCTTTTCTATGATGTATTATTATTATTATGTGATGTATTAGTTCATGCATTGATACACAAGATAGATGGTTGTATTTATGTGTGATGAATATAGGAGTGTAATATGAGCATTTGATGTATTATGTAGTGTGGTAGCGAGAGTAAGGTGCAGCCATACATAGGGCTACCCAGGCAATGTGTCTGGGTCACATAGTTAATAAGTTTTAGTCTCCCAACATTTGAAAACGATGTTTTCTTTTGAGGGTGGGGTAGTGTCACATGCCTGTGGTCATAGACAGTAAGGTGAGTGACCTGGCTACGAGGAAAACAATCAACCCTCAGAAATAATGGGGCGGATATGAGTGGAAGGCCCCAGGGGGGATGGGGCGAAAGAGAGTTGTGGGTTGTGTGAAGGCAGTGAGAGAAGAGACCGACTGCGGGGCAGGTCGTTTAAGAGAGATCTCGGTGTTGTGTTGTTCTCGGAGTTGTGAAGACAGGCTAAACCCAGAGTGGGTTGCATAGTTGAGCAGTGGCTCCAACCCAATGTGTGGGTTGTATTGTGGGAGATCCAGCCGTGGATAGTAGCTGGATTACCTGTCTTGTGGATTGAGATTAGAAGCAGGCCGTGTTGTGAGGAGGATATTTATATTCTATGGATTACATTATGTTTCTGGATGTATAAACATGTTCCGTTTGTCCGTCTTATTTCTGTAATAAAGGATTATGTGCGCCAACGGAATCTTGTTTAATGCCTGGTGAATATGCACTGCGGGGGTGAGTTACATTGCAAGACAGATATCTCCATTGACACACCATGAGTATTGTTACCTAGACAACGACCATCACACAATAATATCATGAGCATATCATCGTAAGAACTTCGTGATATTATCATCAAGAAAACGTGTGACACATATGACCAATAAACAGATATCAATTGCAACGAGAAAAAGAATGTTGAACCGCTACATAGAACCTGTCCTATTGTATGGATGTGAAGCGTGGACAATGAACAGACAAGCTGAAAAATATATCATGGCAGTGATATTGTGGTTTCTGAGGAAAATGCAAAGAATATCATGGACAGACAGAAAAACCAATGGGCAAGTAATACAAGAAACAAATGAAAACGGTAAACCGATTAGATCAATTAGATGTAGACAGTCAACACAATTTGGTCACGTTATGAGAAGAAATAAACTACAGAATGTGATGGCAAATGGCAAATTTGAATAAAAACAAACAAACAAACAAACATGGGAACGACAGAAAAGTAAATATCTGATGGCTTGGCCACGTTGCATGGTCGATACAAGAACACGGAGCTTATCCACGACTTTGGTGATCGTGTGAGATGGCGAAACATGACCGTCCACGCTTATCGTCATGACACATGATGAATGAATGAAGCATCATTTAGCAACCATTTCAGAGGGAGAAGCATTGCCATATCACAACATGAATAATACATAACAGTTGTAAAGTGTCTGGTGTGGTACGATTTAGACAAAGATATTAAGTTACGTAAACTACCTGATAATCGAGCACTATATTTACTTTCTTGCAAAAAGGTATATAAGAGAAAAGGCGGATAGGGCGGTAAGTATTTCTTCTTCTTTTGTTAGCTCGACATTTATTATTAATGTCTGTTGTATTGTAAAAACTTCACTGTCTTTTTAGTTTAGTTTAGTCGACGGATCAACATCATGGCACACGGGTGTAACCCATAAGTGCTCCGTTCTACTCCTAACTCAAGCCTGAGTCCGGAGAAGCTCAGCTCAGTGCACGAACTCCGTAGGACCGGCGAGGATCCTGAAATACTTCAGGTGGATATTTCGCTCGACATTTTGCCCGGGCAGCGTCGTTAGGCTACTCTTTTTTCGATTTCCAACTGCCAAGGGATATTTTACATGTGCAACAATACACACGGGCGTTCGATCTCACTACCCAGAGATCAGGGGAAATTTTTGTTACTAGAAGTTCACGTGAAAAAGTCCCGACCCTTACCGGGGCTTGAACCCGGGACCTCCAGCACTCGAGGCGGACACCACACCTCGAGACCACTCAGCGCTCCCCTTGCCCCCCCCTCCCCACCGTTGTTTTTAATTCATTCAGTGGTTCTTACAGTTGATCTTCCATTGATGTTTCTCTAGGCCGGAAGGTTTGCCTTGGTGTGTCGTGTTTAGGGCAGTCTTGGAGAATGTGATCTGTCTTCGGCGCATTCCACAAATACACTTGGCTGATTGGCAAATCTTAAATTTTTATACATGTGTTTCCGTAACTGATAATGTCCTGTTCTCAAGCGCTGTTATTAGTCATTAGTCATAAGTCGCGGTTCCAACATCAGAGAAAAGGGTCGTCCCCAATAAGCTCCGTTCCCGTGTCAGTGAATATCACATAAAATGTTCCTCACTGCCCCATGTGAAAAGTGGAAAAGACAGGAGTCTCGACAAACATCGGCCCGCTCAGGCACACTGCAAAATACCACCGCCAGAATGTCACCACAAAAGTCCTGTACGAACAATACAGTTCGCCTCTTATGGAACTGGCAGTCACTTTCCCAACCAGATGTTTACCTACACAGTCTCGACGTTTTTAGATATATTTATTTTAAATGTTTCATATCCTTTACAGGACATTGCAGTAAACACCAGCATTTTTCAGCTGCTATTGATGTATTAGGTGGGTTTTTACGTTCAGTAGTTTGCCATTGCTTTCTGAACAACCGGCCCCCATACCGACACGTTATAACACAACGCCACACGGTCTCACTCACTCACTCACTCACTCACTCTCTCACTCACTCGCTCGCTCGCTCACTCACTCACTCACTCTCTCACTCACTCACTCACTCACTCACTCGCTCGCTCGCTCGCTCGCTCACTCACTCACTCTCTAACACACTCACTCACTCGCTCACTCACTCACTCACTCTCTAACACACTCACTCACTCGCTCACTCACTCACTCACTCACTCACTCACTCACTCACTCATTCACTCGCACATTCACTCACTCACACACACACACACAATGGTACTCTCCATTACCATTGGAGTCCAGAATGAGAAAAAAATATGGGGAGACGTAAATGCACACGTAGAAGAGACCTCAAGACAATGGGAAAGGCTCAGAAGAAACCACAAGAAATAGCAAACGTTGTGGTGGTGTTGGACGGAGACAGCATACGACTGTTGAGAATATGCGCTCTATGCGGAGATAACAAGAAGAAGACGAATAATAATAATAATAATAATAATAATAATAATAATAATAATAATAAGAAGAAGAAGAAGAAGAAGAAGAAGAAGAAGAAGAAGAAGAAGAAGAAGAAGAAGAAGAAGAAGAAGAAGAAGAAGAAGACGACGAGAAGGAGCCGTACTTTGTCCTGGAATGTGAATTGATGTTAAGTGCACACAAAACCTAGATCGGCCTCATAGGTAATCCGTCTGAAAGTAAACATGTATTATTGATTTTAGGGTGGATACTCATTGATATAGTTTTCGGTCGTGATATTTAGTGTGTGTTTTTTCTTAAAATGTCATCTCGGACAAGGTAAGGCGAATGACGTAGATCACCAGAAAAGTCTGGTTTCTTTTCATCGGCGTATCAACAAAATAAATCAAATTGTTGAACATATGTCACAATTATTGAAGAACAAACCGGGACACTCATTGAACATTGCTTATCTCTACAACTAACATATTATCTACGCAGGTATTGGATGTTAGCAACAAACTAGGAAAAAGACATAAATGGCTAATTCTAAATGTAAATGAGAAGAGACAATATCAGAAGCGGTGAAAGTGGAAAGGGAGCTGAACAAGCACCGGTGTTAGGTAAACAAAGAAACATGAAGAATCAAACGGTTTGGTCATGGAACACGACTGTCACATGTCAGTGCCCCCAAAAGGACTTTGGTACCTATACACGTTGGAAGGATAGCACGAAGTGGCCTTTTTAAACAATGGGTTGACGGGACTTCTTAGGCTAAAATATTTCCGTGTATGAATCGAACACCTCGGCTCCCGCTGTGTATTTCCTCTCGTCCTATTCTGAGAAACAAATCAGATATAATGTAGCAGAAGAAGAAGAAGAAGAAGAAGAAGAAGAAGAAGAAGAAGAAGAAGAAGAAGAAGAAGAAGAAGAAGAAGAAGAAGAAGAAGAAGAAGAAGAAGAAGAAGAAGAAGAAGAAGAAGAAGAAGAAGAAGAAGAAGAAGAAGAAGAAGGAGGAGGGGGAGGAGGAGGAGGAGAAGAAGAAGAAGAAGGAGGGGGAGGAGGAGGAGGAGGTGAAGAAGAAGAAGAAGAAGAAGAAGAAGAAGAACTCTTTTATATTGAATATTAACTCATATTGCACTAATCAACCCACCTGCATTCAATCGTTACAGGAGATATCACATAATGGGGAACTTTGTCGTCGTAAGGTGATCTTTGATATGTTACATCCTCGCGTTCTGTAACATGTTCTTCAGTAACTGAAGGTCTGCAGAGGGAGATTACATTCTCTATTCTCATTACATGAACGAATTACCAAACAGAAGAAGTCCAATTAATAACTAGTATATATTGAGTTGCCGGTCTCTCTGGTCGAGGGGTTACAACACTTTCTCCACAATCCCGTTTATCACGCAGAGTCTCGTAGCAGGGCGAGAGCTGGAGGCGGTTCGACCCCCGCTGGTGACTTGCGGGATAAATGAGCCGGCCGCTCAGAAAGCAATGGCAAACTACTGAGCGTAATCTTGCCAAGAAATCAAGATGCTGCTGTTGACAGCGATGTCTTGTAAAGGATATGCGAAAAAAAAAATATATATATTGAGTTAACTTAGTCAGATATCACTGAGCTATCGTATTACCTTAGACGGTACTACGTGCTTTCTGTTAGCGAGGAATGTTTGGCGGCGTTCACCAAACCCGACACCCCACAATGTGCCAAAGCTTCGAACGGAGGAGCGCAATTTGGGAGGGTAAAAAGCTTACCCTAGTGTGAGTAAATTCAACCTCCAGACTAAATTTCATGGCAGGGGAGATCAGGACCTAAGCCTTGGTCTACAACTAGTCTAGGATAGAATCTCCGACAGGCGGGCAGTTAGAGTATTGCTTTGCTGATCCGGCAGCTTCTGCAGCTTCTTTTGTTACAGATGTATTGGTGTTACCTTTCGTCTGGAATAAACTAGGCAGGCTGAGAGAATGCATGCTGCATGTGCAACACAATGTATCTAGATTCAGCCCAGACCTTGTGCTATGGAGCGGGGTAACTCCATTTTAAAAAACTATCGTCTATCAAGACAGCAAGGTGACAGTCATTGGGTTAACTTAACAGCCGATTCTCTGCTTAATCAACGCAAGGTTTTGCTGATACTATTTTTCTGATGTCTCATTTTGTAGTTTGTGTCTTCTGGTTATATTGATAGCTCTTCTCGGGCGTCTCATCTCATGCATTGTAATTTTCCTCTCTTGCATCTTCATTAGTAACCAGGTCTGACATTGGTAACAACAAGTTGGTATGAATGTGCTGTTGATCAGCTATGTTTTGGTTTCAAGTAATGCTGATAGCTAATCAATCACTTCGTTGACCTCCCAACATTTTTGTTTACGCTCATTCGCTTTAAACTCAACAGTAGTCCATTCACCCTACTTCTAGTGCACTGAACAGAATTTTGCGTGTGGATTGTCTTTCCCTATTACCAGTGTCCCTCGCCATCTGGCGAACCCACTCCGACTTCACAGGTATTTGTAATTTACATCCTCAAGTAATGTCAACATGAGTTGAACCCCCCTATCTCAGCATCAATATAAAATGACACAAAGTAGTGCAGCTTTACATAACAGAATTAAGACACATACAGGACGTTGCGGCGATTAGCCTTCATCAGAAAACAAACACATTCACAAACACAACATACAGTCAAGGAAATCTCCTGTGACTACATCAGAAGGTGACGACAGGACGAGAAGAACAAAACGATGAAAAAATGAGAACTGAAAAAAAAAATGTTCATGCTCACCTCATGTTGCTTACAGATCGGAACTGTGAGGTGAGTATGAAAATTTTTTTCAGTTCTCATTTTCTCTTCATTGCTTTCATTATTTAATCGTTTTGTTCTTCTTGTCCTGTCGAGAGGTATTTACTTCTCGATCTTCCCCTTGGTCCCATCCCTTCGATCTTGCCAGTTGTCATCTGCAAACCTCACACCCCGCAAATGTTCTTTCAAGGTTCCAAAGAAGTGAAAGTCCCGCCAGATCTGGACTGTATGCTGGATTTTCAAGACCTAAAGTTTGTGCAGTCTTATGAGGACGGGCGTTGTTGTGCACCAACAATATTTTCTTTGAGAGAAATCTCCTTTTTGAGAAATCCCCGGCGTGTAGATCGTATCGTGGGCTTCAGTTTATTCACTAACATGTCACTGTATCAAGCCTAATCAAGTTTCATTTCTTTCCTGGAAATGCACCAATATAGGGTCCTTAATATCTCAAAAGATGGTCATTCTGACTTTACCAGCGGATTCCTGTGTCTTTTCTTAATACAACAACGGTTTTATCTTTGATATCTTTCTACCCAATCATACACTCTCCTTGACTAAAATACATGTCACCACACTGAACCATCGTTCTTCTGTAGAGTTCACAAGATGTCGCTTATTTCGAAAAAAAAAAAAATAAATAAATAAATAAAAAAAGCCTCGTTGTTCTTTCACTGTGAGCCAATAGTGGGCCAGCCATCTTGCAATCATAATCCTGCCCTACCGAGAGATCTCAAACAAAGGTGTACTCCATACCACACACTATTATCATTTAGACATAATTCCGTACACCTAAAGGGTTTACATGCGAGAGGATCGATTTAATTCATCAGGGTGTATCCATATGGATTCCTTGACCGAATGACGAAGCCCGGATTTCGAACCCACAGCCTTCGGAACTTGAAACGGGCGGCTTGCCCGCTTCCTCATGGAGACGCCGTACTTCGTTTACTCAATGCAGACTAATGCGTTGTGTCACTGACTCCGCTCAACATACACCCAGCCATTTATAACTACCCACATTGGACTACACTGGGAAATCAACAATGTAAACACTTTATTAACAAAAATGTGCCTCTTGGGATATCAACATTATTTGGCAGGTCCTTTGTCCATAACAAGGCCCACTTTAAGGACTCTAGAACTTTCGCCATTTCTCATGTATTTTCATGCAAGAGTTTCATCAGTAACCTGTGTCATTCTTTGTATTGGCCGACAGCTGCCTCTTCTTTCATGAATCATACCTTCCATTAATGTTCTTGCTAAGCTATGCGGCGTTTATTGTGACCGAATTTTTTAAGTTACGGAAACATGACGCTGCGTAAAATCCAGTTTTCTCTGACGATTTCGTTGGATTCGTGGGATTCGAACGACGCCTTCGAAGAGACTGATGCCTTAGAAGGCTGAAGCACATACGGAAATTAAAAGTAACACCAATCTCTTTAGAATACCACATTACGGAGATGATGAGGGTTGTCATCGCCCATGTCTGTTCCAAAGCAGACATTGAAGAAGTATACATACGTACATAAACAGGATGCACACACAGGCGCACACAGACACACACACACACACACACACACACACACACACACACACACACACACACACACACACACGTACGCACGCACACACACACATATTTATTGCCTGACATATTTCGCTGAATCTCGTCAGGTATATACTGCAGAATTCACACAAGATAAAGTAAAATAACTAGATAAATCCTTCAAGCTGAAATATGCATATGTTTGCACAGTAATTTCAATTGTCTACCATTTTACATGCAGGTATCAGTCTACTTACATCGGCAGAACAAAGAAGCAGTTAAACTACAGGGTGGTTGAACACATACCCAATTGGATTAACAAGAAACTACACGCAGGTGAACATACTGACCAATAAAAAGATATCAATTGGAACGAGAAAAAGAGTGTTGAAGTGCTACATAGAACTTGTACTTTTGTATGGATGTGAAGCGTGTACAATGAGCAATCAAGCTGAAAAACATCTGATGGCTGTGGAAATGTGGTTTCTGAGGAAAATGCAAAGAATACCATGAACAGACAGGAAAACCAATGACCACGTCCTTCAAGAAACAAATGAAGATCGTAAACTGATTAGAGTCATGAGACGTAGACAGTCAGTCAAAATTTCTTGGGCATGTTAATAAAAGAAATGACTTGGAGAACTTGATGACAACTGGCAAGATCGAAGGGAAGAGACCAAGGGGAAGACCGAGAAGTAAATACCTGGATGGCTTGGCCACGTTGCATGGTCGAGACAGAAACACGGAGCTAATCCACGACTCTGGTGATCGAGTGAGATGGCAAAACATGACCACCCACGCTTATCGGCATGGCACATGATGGATGGATGGACACACAGTTGATGGAAACCTGACCAAGCCGACACCCCACAAACCTCCTGCGTCATCGATTGCACGGCACGTTTTGGAAACTGATCATGTGATTGATAGAGACAATGCGTTTTGCGTATTGTTTAACACACAAAATAGTCGCTTATTAAAGTTTACAAAAGCCATCATGATTAATCTACAAAGGCCAGCTTTGTGCAAACAAAACGACATGATAGTCAGTTTAAAATGACCGTGGTAGACAATTGAATATACCCATATTTATAATACACCCCTATAACCGCATATGCACACACACACACACACACACACACACACACACACACACACACACACACACACACACATATATATATATATATATATATATATATATATATATATATATATATATATATATATATAATGTATGTATATGTAGTATTATACAGTCATACCTATATATGTGATTGATTGATTGATTTAGGAACCGACATCACAGCACTCGGGGAATACGCTCCGTCCCCATCCTCAGCAGCCAGCGAAGAGTTCCAACACTAATAGTTCCAGTAGCAATCTGATTATATGTCCGTCTCGCCTTTCCTCTGAGCGTCGAGCGTCGGCCAGATCCCCTCGTCACACCTCGTTGCCTCATTCTTACCAGATTATGGTGATCCAGTTGCTCCTTCGAGGTTTACATGTGCTCCGACAAGGCAGCAACCACGTCTGCCTTGTCATGCATCAATACTCCACCAAGTTCTACAGAGCCAACCAATCTGACCGCCTCCACCTCCATTCTTAAGCTAGATGTTGTGGTATTATACGCCAGGCTCTCATGCACCAAATTTCGACCATTAGCTTTGGCTAAGAATCCCCTGGCACTTCTCCTGCCTCTGAACACAGAACCATGCGTGTAGATAATCACATCACCCGCGCGAGCATTATCCTGAATTAGTTGCTGGATTTCCACTTCCGTGGCCCCTGCTGGCCACTCTCTGCACTCAATGTGATTATAACTTTGCACAAGTCTGACTGCTCTGCTGGCACTCTGCCCACTCCTCTCCTCGCGTAATGTTCTCCAAGATGCACACCTATCTGATCGTATCCTCCGCCTGAGCCATCCATGATTTCCCTCTTATCAGTCTCTGACCCTTAACTGCGTCCAGCACCTCGTGCAACGGGTGATCTGTGTCTGCAGCTACTCTGAGGTATGCCTTCGCCTGCATCACCTTGAGCCTACCAGCAACAATCGGCAGACCAAGGATGTAACGCATACACACTACTGGGGTGTCTCTGGTGCATCCCAGAATGACCCGCATAGCTTCGTTCTGTATGCGCTCTAATTTCACCAGCTGACTCTTTGAGACAGTGAGCAGTCCTAGTCCATAATCAATTACTGAGAGGATCAAGTGCTGGTATAGTGTAAAGAGCATTCTCTGCTCTGTGTCCATTGCATCCATAGTTTTAAGTGCATTGAGTCCCTTTTGAGATCTTTTCACAACCGTCTCCACATGGTCCTTGAAGGACAGACTCCTGTCAAATGTGATTCCCAGATACTTCAGTTTGTTCTCTCTGTTGACGCTTCTACCATATATCGTGAGGCTTGGGGCATCATCTCTCACAATCCTGTTGTCCAGAGAGCACCACAAAATAGCCACCTTTTCCGGGTGGATGACAGCACTCATTTCAGTGCACCAATCAATTTCTTTGTCTACTGTCACCTGCAGCTCCTGGTCTGTTTGCTCTCTATCTCTCCCCTGCCTATATGCAAGAATATAATCTGCAAATGTTAGTATCCTTCCAACCCCTGGTGCTTCTAGGTTTGCAATCTTGCTCGTATACACGGTAAAGAGCATCGGTGAGATTGCAGATCCCCGTGGCAGTCCCGGGGTTAAAATATGTGGCTCTGAAGTCCATGTACCCAGACGGAGAGCAACCCGACGAGAATGCAGGACGGCTGCTATCCAGTTCACCAACCAGGGATTGACCCCCTTCTCCATCAGTGCAGTCATCAAAATATCATAGCGAACTCTATTGTACGCATCCTCGAGATCAAGCGCTGCCGCCATCGTTTCCTGTCTGTCGCGAAAAATAAACTTGCTAGTTTCGATTGATGACAAAAGGAGACATTCGCCTGCACAAACAGGAAACCCTTTGATGTGTATAGATGGAGGAACAAAAATACGTCGCGTCAAACTGTCTGCCTACGGTCGGCATTTCTGTATGATGTGGGTTGTTCGAGGAACAAAATACGTCGCGTTACAATGTCTACACTGGTCGGCATTTTGTTAACAAATTGTTGCTCGAGACGAACACTGGCGTCATCCGTCTGCAAGGCGGGAGTCGACCTTAGAAGTGTAGACGGAATGTCTGGACAGACGGCGGAGAGGATTCTGTGATGTGGGGAATTCTCTGGTTCGCAGACAGACAGAACTATTGTTGTACGGGACAAAGAATTTCTCCAGATGAAAGCAAATTACGGCGGATTGACTCCAGTTAGTCGAAAACAAGAGGAGAAAACCAGACTCTGGACTGATCAGCGTCTAGACAAGTTGGTGACGTCACTCAAAGCCGATATAAAGGCAGTTGAAGTAAACAAGTTGCGTGAGTCGACCAAGATTTCTGAAGTTTGAAGGATCGGTGCAGTTTCCGAGTTGTGTTCAATGAAAGAAACTATAATGTAAAAGTGTTGATATTTATCGGCGGACATAGATCCAGTCTGTGATCGCATAGTTTAAATTATCAACCGGAATAGGCATATGGTAGGCTATTAATCATATCTAACTTAGGGTATGATTAGGAATAGAGTACAGTACGGTGCGGAGATATAATGTATTATAGGTGTGGTGATATAGTGTATTATAGGTGTGGTGATAGAATGTTCTATAAGTGCGGTGCTAGAAAGTATCAAAGGAGCGTCGGCCCTAGTATCCTATTGTGTTGCTTTAACTAGCTTGTGTGATATATCATTTTACTCAGGGAGTTGAGGACAATGAAGTGGGATAATAAGTAGAGAGATTGAGGATGGTGGGAGGGAGGAGGGGAATGTGAAATGGTAGGATCTTCCAGTAGGGCATCTGCTGGGTTTCTACCCGTTCCTTTATTCTTTCCTGGTGTTGCCATGCCTCAGACCATGTGATGAGTTATTTGGCCGTATGACAGAGATCGGATCTCTGTTGTAGATCTGAGTGCTGCTATTGGCCTACACTCGCCTAATTCCGGCCAGGACTGAGTTGCTCTCACCATGGTATTCTCTACTCAACAGGTTCCATGTAGGTGTGCTATGATATTCAACAGTGAAGCTAGAACACAGTTTAGAAGATGATGGCTCAGGATTTGAAGACAGAAGTTGCTGAGAGGCCTCTACATTGGGCTTATACCCAAGTTGATCTGCGGGAACCTGGCTTCTGCTGAGCAGGACAAGCTGACGATACTTATGTTTAGCAAGTGATAGTTGTATCACTGAACAGTCAGAACATTATATCTGTATACAACACTGATTCCAGGAACATTTATATAAAGTTATAGAAATACCTGGAACATTCAGATTGTGGTGTTAATATGGGAAATCTTTACAACCAGTGACACTAGATCAATTAAGATTTCCTAAGTAACAGTGACAATAGGGTTAGAATTCTCTGAGTAACAAACAGTTCATAACAGAGGAAATTCATAGTGTGAATTAGATTGAAGACTCTCATTAGACAGTGTTTGCCATGGATGTCCAAACATCTGGATGCCTCGAGAGATAGCGGAGAAACTCTTTACGTGACCGGAGAAGCATCACCTTGGTGAGGTTGCTTGTCTGGAATACATGGTGCTGGTGTGTTCTCAGCACAGTGATGAGAATGACTATACTCCTGAACACTGATCTGAGTCTATATACACTTTAGAATATACGTCACACATTCTACACATTATACACACACACACACACACACACACACACACACACACACACACACACACACACACACACACACTTCTCCTACATGGACTCTTTGCTTTAATAAATTTCTTGTTTTTATTTGTTGAAGCTAGAGTTGTCAAGGATGTTATGTTGGGGAAGAATGAGAGGGGGCATGATCCAGGGGTGAGTAAGAGTGAGAAGAAGGTGTCTTCAGATTGAGGGAGTGTTGTGGACGGAGTCTGTTGGATATCTCCAGGATAGTGATATTGAATTAAAATAAATGTGGGTGTTGTTTCCCCTCACTCCAGGGACGACACTAGAATAGTAAAGAAGAACAAATAACTACTACGACATTCTTTACTTACGACACTGTCTACTCTGGAACCCCTCATAAACGTCAAAGGCAAAAGTGGCTGCATTTGACCAGGTATCTTTTCCCGGCCTGTAGCTCCCCGGTCTCTTGGAAGAAGCTTCCCCCTTTCCAAAACATCCTGCAGCTTAACAGCGACAATCTTCTCTAAAACCTTCCCAAATGTATTTTGAAGGGTGATGATCCTAAAGCCGCTAAGCTTTGACTGATACTTGAATGGTTTTGGGAGAGGGATGAGATAGCTATGCAACCAAGCCTGCGGTACTGATGCTGTCTTAATGCTCTGATTAAAGCAGTCGGCTATCTCCTTCAGGTCTACATCGTTCAAAACCTTCATGTGGCCATATCTGACACCATCAGGCCCTGGTGCCGTGTCTTTTGCCTTTTTCAAAATATGTTTGACATCTTCAACCCGTATGATGTCTTCATAATGCATATTCTCCATTGTGCCAGATAATTCCTCTCTAAGTGCATCCCTGCCGGCTTCCTGGCCTAGAGGTTAGCGACTTTTCTCCGTAATCTCGTATATTCTCGTCAGTAACGTGACGACGGTGATAATCAGCAGTGGTTCGAATCGCGTCGGTAACTTACGGGATGTGTGAGCCGGTTGCTAAGAAAGCAATGGCAAACTACTGAGCGTAATCGTGCCAAGAAATCAACAATCAGCTGAAAGATGCTGATGTTGACAGCGATGTCCTGTAAAGGGTATGCAAACATTTAATTTAACCGCATATAAACTATATATGATATACCAAACAAAGCTCATAAAAACATATGTATGTGCTATCCCCATAGAAGTATATACCCACATAATCACACACACACACACACACACACACACACACACACACACACACACCTATTTATACGATATAACCATAAATGATATACCCACATAACCTCACACACATCTTTCTATATGGTACACCCGCGTAGCCGCATGTATGCCTATGCTTGCGATATACACTTAGACAAGGCAAGCAACTGCTCACATCTAAACTATGTTTGACTCTGCCCATCGACCCTCCGTGTCTCTTGTGTGGTTGTCATCGATTTCCCGATCGATAAATCGTGAGGAAAGGCTTCACATTCATGTGCATCCCAAATGACATCCGTGAAGCAGTTTACAAGCGATAGCTGCTACATACACGGGTCCGAATCAAACATACACAACCTGCACATATTTGGCATTCTACTGGGGCTGTCAATATCCAGTCTATTGATTAATCAGCCTAGGCAAAGTGTTACAATTGTGCCTGGTATGAGTGCCGGTCGTTCGGAAAGTAATGGCAAACTAATGAACGTAAACTTGCCAAGAAATCACAAACAGTCAAACATGCTGCGATGTCCATAAAGGATATGCAGCTAACTAACCGTGACACTGGGAACTGGCGTGCTAGAACATACGCCTGCTGAGCTGGCGGTTATGTGTTCGAAACCTCAGTAAGGCAGGTATTATAAACTGACCTGGGCTTTCAGGTCGACCCAGCCTATAATGGGTACCAGAGAATATCACGGGAAGCAAAGAGGCCGGCGGACTACATCACACAGTGAGTGCCGATTGTTCTATTATATAAATATGGTAACAATGACAGCAGTTCCTTTTACACACCTTGATGCATATTGGGTATGTGGTGCTAAGTCTAGTGAGTTTGTGATTGTGAGAAAGTATGTGTGTATGTGAGGGAGTGTGTATTTGCGTGTTATCGAGTGAGTGCATAACTGTGAGAGTTTGGGTAAATGATGTAAGTAGGTGTGCAGGTTTGTGTGTATGTGTTTATGAATGACGTGTGTACGTGTGTCTTCCTGCCTACCTCATACCATGGTAATATACATTTATTATGTTAACACATTTCATTTGATGTTTGTTTTTCCTATGTGAATGTAACATGCACAATGATGAACACAGGATGAGTGATTGGAAGGGCCGAATGTAAGACGGACCTGCGTACCCAATTTGTGACCCTTCGAAAATAAAGTTTGTTCGTTCGTTCGTTCTATACTTTCATAGACCAATCAGCATTAGACGGGGGGGGGGGGGGGGGGGGGGGGGGGGGTCAATATGAAGTCGGCCGCCAATACGTCTCCATAAATGTTCCGGTGTCCAATTTAGGCTGGGAGCCTAGAACAAATCAGCAGAGAACTCACTTCAGTGGGGATACGAACTTACGACAACCGGACGGGCAGGCAGGCGTTCTTGTCACTGCGCTTTGGAGGCTCCACGGTAAGGACGGCTACTCCTCAAAAAGTTAACCTCCAAATATGACGTATCTTAGTGGCTGTCTCCAGTGTTCATGTAGAGACGATCCTGTCGAGGAACCCGTTTCCATGGTATTATTACACCTTTAGTAATTTGGGACCAGACTTCCTTGTTGGCATTAGGTTGCAGTCTGTTGACAATAAAATAACTAAAACATGTGAACGAAACATTAACAACCCAGGCCTGATTGCAGACATTTTGTGCTGTTATGACAATTTTCATAGTCAGCGCAGTTGCGACAATTCTCAAAGCATATCCTGTTGTGTCAATTATCATAGTTTGTCCTGTTTTAACAATGGTCTCAATTTCCATTTTTCGGTTGTAGAAATTGTCAACTGTGAGAATATGATGAGCAAAATCATCATTTTATAGACCGACGAACATCTTAATACAATCAGCACTTGTCATTGAAAGTTAAAAACGTCACTTGAAACAAAGACAGTGCGTAAACTACAGGAATAATTACACATCTCGGGTTGATTGGATACATGTTACTAGTTCTGTATACTTAGACCAATGAGCACTTCAGCTGTGGTGTGCTTAGAACCACGCCGGCCGTGTTTACTTCTTGGGATATTTCCTAGTGCATATTTTAGGTACCCAGGTTAAATGCTATATGCAGAACTAGAGTACAGACCCCATCCAAGTGGTGGTGGCCTACCTTGACCACCTAGCTTATCCTTATGATACATAATGCCAATGATTGTATTACAGAGAAACGGATTCAGAAGCTACCTTCAAGGTGTCTATCGCGGCACGTAGTAACAAATGTCCAACTGCTCATCATCGTTAACTCTGGCCTCACATCCAGATTCCGGCTGGGAATTCGAAAGAGCTTCAAGGCATAATGGATGTTTTAAAGGCCTTCAAACGCCTTATTAATTAATCGTTATCGTGCATTTTTTTTTTTAGCTCTCGCTCGTTTTTGAACTCAAGCATAGTCCAAAAACACTACTTATAGTAGCACTGCATTGAATTTTGCGTGTGGATTAGTTGTCCTTATTACTAGTGTCTCTCGCCATAAGGCGAACCCACTCCGTCTTCAGAGGTATTTAAAACTTACGCCCACAAGTCATGAAAAAAAAATGAAAAAAAAAGATGGTGCATTATGGTGGAAATGACCACGTGTTCACATGCACCCTCTGTGAACGGACATTTACAGCGCAAATTGGCCTTCAGTTATCAGTTATCAGTTATCAGTTGGGGTATCTTCGTTGCACTCCGGACATGTTCATAGGTGCTCAGATCCTCCCCCCCCCCCCCCCCCCCCCAGCATATGCATCAGCGTCCGGTGGCTAATAGTGCCAGTTCTGTGTTGGTTGACGAGGCGCTTTGTTTTCCCGATGTACCTCTCGCGTCTGGCTGTGCCAATTCTTACTCCCAGGTCTTTCATCCTGGACAGCGATGTGGAATCATTGACGTCAAAGTCCTCTGTTCTCGCTATATCTTTAAGGACGTTAATAACATCGGCACGATCCATGGGCTGGCCATCTACAGGGGGTGCAGAGCCAGTCAGTTTGTCAGCTCGTTCATTTCCCTCGACTCCCGCATGTCCCGGGACGAAGATGAAGGTGACTTTACGGACAACAGACTTCCGCAGCGATTCAGTCCACTCACTGTCTACGTACAGATCCAGCTTCGACCTTCTGAATCATGCTCATTGAACCACTTAGTACACACACGTTGGTATAATGCTGTGACTCCAGCCATATGAAAGCCTGTGTAACTGCCATCACCTCCATCGTCATGCTGCTCGTGGTCATAGAGTGGGCACCACTGGATTCTTGAACGGTTCGGCCCGCTGAACGGGCTGTAAATGCCCATGCACTTCTCTGCTGCTTTACCACAGATCCATCTGTATAGATTAGCACTTCGGGGCTATCTGAGTGTTCATAGATGAGCGCGTTAACCTCAGCATTGACAGCGGCAGGGTTCTGCTCTCTGCACCGTCTGTCGAGTGTGATAATGCAGGAGAAAGTGCACTTAAAAGCTGGAGGCACCGGCACCCATTCCTTGCCGGGGTTGATACTGGTAAGACTGCAGACCTGTCTGACGACATCTTCCGCCCGACCCATCCATGATTTGCCCCTCTTTAGCCAGTCACCCTTTTCTCTGAATATAGCGTCATGCAGAGGGTGCTGCTCATCTGCACTTATTTTTAAGTATGCACGAGCTCTCCAGATCTTGATCCTGCGTTCCATTGTCGGGAAGTCAAGGAGGTATCTCATTGCTACACAGCTGGTGTCTCTCGTGCAGCCCAAAATGATGCGCATGGCTTCGTTTTGTACCTTTTCAAGTCTTCCAATCTGTGTAGGGCTGACAGTGAGGATGGCCAGGGCATACTCGATGCGTGAAAGCACAAGTCCTTGGAACAGAAGTATTAGCAGTCTTTGCTCGATATTGGCAGTCGCCATGACTCTCATTGCTGACAAACCTTTTCGAGCCTTCGTTATGACATAATCTGGCCTTATTGGCCAGATTAATTGGCCTTATCAGTCACATTCGCTACCGCCATAGGTAAAAGTTATTATGCCTTTTTAAAGCACAAACTATCGTCTGTCAAGACGGCAAGGTGCCAATGAATGAAGTCAAGAACGAGAAGTCAACATTTTTGTCCAACTGACCGGTGTAGGGGTTGAACCCCGCTACCTCGACATCAGCACACTGGATGTATAAGAAGAGGCGCACATATCGCTTCTGCCATGTTGACCTTGTTTATATGGATAATTTAAACAAAAAGAAACCATTATCAACCTGCCACGCTCAAATACCAGTGTTGCGCCCTTTCCAGTGTCTTCGCCAGTGAAAGCTGACTTGTTGGCCAAGAGTTCACATCTATGCCACTCAGCTAATTACAACATTCATTAAAACACGTTATTTCTAATCAGCCGTTTGCAGCAATTATCTACGGTATTTCCCTCCGATATTGTTTAATCGATTAGTTATAAATTCCCCAGCATATTCACGTGAGGTGACCTCCATTTTGTATCGACGCGTTCCCCTACCAACACGTAGAACACGCAGTTCTATTGGTCAAGGAAGCCTGTACTATTTATTACCCGTTACAAGCGCTGATTATTGTTACGTGTGTTTGCTTCTGCATGTATCCCAATGGCATGCAATGTGTTTACACACAAGACATGCGTTGTTCTTGACAGTTTCTTCCGTGTTTATGGAAATATCCAGTTAAGGACTAGACTTCTGTTGTAAACATGTTCAACATGGAAGTGTGTAGATATTTCAGTTTTCTGGTCTGCTATGCTTTGCTCAATGTCTGATGCAAGCTTGAGGCGAAGTTTATTTATATTTCTCGTCATCAGTGGTGACTTTGTCAGGTAAGACGGTTGCTTGAGTGAAAGGGTGTTAATAGACGTTAACGTGTTGATTGTAACATTATTCCCGTTTAGACACATCAGGCTTTAGGTTGAACATATTTAAAGAAGGGGTTGGTCAATTTAAGGATGTTGACATCACTAAACACTATATCCTTAAATGGGGCCAGCGGATAAAAGCGTGGACGAATGAATAAGAGAGCTCATTCTTAAACATCCGGTGTTTGATTCTGAGCTAGCGGGTCAATTGAACTAAAATGTTTACTGCTAGTCTTTGACTTGTAATGTAAATTACAAGTACCCCTGAAGTCGCCTGACGGCGAGGGACACTGGTAATAGGGAAAGCTAATGCACACACAAAAATGAGTGCACTGGACTAGAAGAAGAAGAAGCACGTGTATGGACTACGCTTGAGTTCAAAGCGAGTGAACGTTAAAAAAGGGGGAGGAGGTGGGTGGGGGACATAAAAACACAACTCTCAGTAGTTTATATTCCGTACACTCTTGCAGTAGTTGTGTTACTGTCATTATATCATTACTACATTTCCATGCATCATTATCTTAGACGCTAATTTGTTGAACAGGTGGTATCTCAGTCCATTACGTCGTATGCGAAGTCTAAAGGTTGCTACTTGTTCTCTTTTGTTTAGTTGCGAGGTTTATAATATAAGGATATGGTGGGGTGTCTTACCAACAGCAAGTCTCTGGGATCAACAATCGTATTCTTTTCTTCTTTGTTAACCCGCAGGCATCAGTATAAGTTTATCCAAATAAAGCAAGAGCCAGCATAAGCTAATTTACATTATCAAATATTGTGTACTGAAATGAACAAAACGTTACCAAAGAAGTTCATGTTAAGAAAAGATAACGGTGACGAAGAAGGCAGCTGGCCGCCTCACTCAATAATGCAGTGTCGCAATTTATACTATAGAACATCCAGCATCTTCAGTAGAAGATGTTCAGTTCAGTTCATGTTATTATCATTGCATTTTTGACACATTCATAGGTACTGCGATCTCCTTCTCGTAAACCCACCAGCGTATAGTGTGTGCCCGTCTGATGGTGAGTGAGAAATCTCCTTTCATACATGATATGCTGCGACTGCCTTGGCTTGCAACAATATTCAATCCAAGTGCATGAATTCTGACTATTGATACTCGTGTGTTCAATGGAAAGTCCTCATTCGGCCGGCCTCTCTAATGGGGTTTATGACATCGGCTAGGTCAATTTCTTGACTCTCTTATACATATGACTGGTATATTGGAGATAGAGAGATGGAATATATTGCTGGCACATCTCTTGACAAATATTTTGATAAATCTTCTCTATTTCGACTGATATAATAGGGAATCGAGTATGGGAAAGGTCGTGATAACAGCAGGCGAGACGAGTGGTGTTCCAATGTATTAATAACCAGCTTGTAACAGGGACAATCTGCTTACACTCTCTTGGATATCTGCTGAGAGAGACCGAGCCATTATGGAGTTGTTCTCAGGGCAATTTCGTCGATTTTTCACTGAATCATAATCAGCGCTGGACAGAAGAACAGAAACAAAGGGAAGGACATAATCCAGTCTACGGTGTAATCATAACCAGCGCTGGACAGAAGAACAGAAACAAAGGGTGGGTGGGGGCGGGGGGGGGGGCGAAAAAAAAGGGGGGGGGGGGACAGAATCCAATCTCCGGTGTAATCATAATCAGCGCTGGACAGAAAAACAGAAACAAAGGGGAGAGCAGAATCCAGTCTACGGTGTAGTCGCATGACGGAAACACGTGACCATGAATAAGAACACCAATAGAAGGCTGTCTGGAAAATGACATTGGCCGAAGGATAATATATCACCAAATGACCTCTCATTTGGATAGAAGGGCGATATATGGCCATACTAGATCATCGAGTTATTTGTTTTGTTTCGTGGCATCGTCCGCACTTTCAATGCTCAGTAAACGGAAATTTACATTATAATACTTGGTAATTGTATTGTGTACCATGTTTGGTCCAAACCTAATTTTTCTTTGGCAGTGAATCAGTTAAAAATATCATAATGTCCAACATCTTATTTCTGGTGAATCTTTGATTACTCTCATTGGTATTTCGTGAGAGAGAGAGAGAGAGAGAGAGAGAGAGAGAGAGAGAGAGAGAGAGAGAGAGAGAGAGAGAGAGAGAGAGAGAGAGAGAGTGGGAGGGATAGAGTAAGGGAGAGAATACATCTGATGATGCAACACATCCCTGTATTACTCCTTGATTTATCTGTTCATAATCGACCATTTTATTTCATATCTAACATCAAATATGAACATGCAATCACATTGGTGTTCCTTCATTTTTGGACCTAAAATCATATTTGGAAGTAACATCACTCGTCCAGGTTTTGATCAAACGTTAAAGATCTAACCCAACTGTCGGTTATTGTAGCAATAGAAAGTGAAAAAGAACTTCTCTTGTATGTCAAGAACACAGAAACATTGGTTATTTCACACAAACGATAACACCAACATGTGATGTAACAATAAAAGAGAATACCTTTAACCAGGCTGATTATTGTAAATACCTACGGGCAATCATAACATCAGACACTAATTAACAGCTGAATTTGTCAAGCAAGAGCTGCATTTCAGAAAATGAAACATGTCTTATGCATTAAGTCACTATCAATGAATGGTAGAAAGTGCTGAAATGTTATATCGAACCTGTTTTGCTGAATGCAAGCGTGTTTTTGGAACCTGAATGAGCAAATTAGGAAAGAGTTTTGGAGGAAATGGAGGTGTAGATCCTGAGATGAATGTTGCGGAATACCTTAGACTCAGAGTAAACTCAGAGTAACAAACATCGATTGCCTGAAAAGGGCAAATGAAAGTAGAACATTATATACAACTATACGAAAGAGACAAACAGCTTTCTTGGGTCATATTGTAAGAAGAGGGGATTGGAAAATATCGTGACCACTGGAAAGATCAGTAGGAGAAAAGGTTTAGAGGTAAACAGAGAGAAATGGTGCTGGGTGGATTGATATGGTGGCATTGATGAATATGATCAGCAGAGTTTATCCAGAACACCAAGGACCGAGATCTGTAGAGAAACATGAACATTTACGCCAGTTGGCTTGCACGTAGTGGTAATGATGATGATGATGATGATGATGATGATGATGAAATTATCCTTGGAATTTGAACGAACAAATTATAACAAAGTTTGGAAGAAACCGAGATGTGGTTTCTGAGACATATTTGAAATACCTTGGATTGCCAAAGTAATTAATAACGAATGTCTGTACTGGAATACGAATGAACACCAAATAATAAATGAGAAAGGTGAAACTCGGATACCAGCGGTAGTTTCAACTAAAGTCTTTATCAGCGAACATAGAAACAAGCAAATTTAGGTGATAAACTGATGCATCAGAAAAGCATAAAAGCAATACCTATATTGAAATCACAACGACATAAACAACGACATATGTTTGGGAAACAGGCGAATGAAATAGGGATGTAAAAAAAGCGAACGGATATTCGACATGCCACCAATTTTCCCTCATTTGTCAAAGACACTAACCATGCCTTTAACATTTTAAAATCCATCAGACTACTCCCAGAGAAAACCTACCAACGTTTTCTATTAAATGCTTGCTTCGTCTACACACCTATCCCTCACTTTGATGGCTTGAAGGCAGTCAAGTTTTTTTCTAGATATTAAGGTCACCGGAATTCCTTTAGGTATGGAGGAAACATGGCGTGGCTGCAATAGTGAGGCTATGAAATGTGTTCAGTATCTGGTCAAAATGAAGGGATATTTAAAGAGACATCATCGCAAAAGCTGCTTTCACCTCATTGTGACTCCAGAAAAGTTCCTCGAAGTCATCATCTTCATCGAGCACCCAGGCTTGTCGGCACGGCACAAGATGAAGATGATCACCAGCTTCGTCTCAGATCAGTTTGTATTGCGATTATTCCATGTGGCAACGCCAACCGGGATATTTATTTCTTTGCTTTCACCTTGCTCACTCCCCATCAATTTTGACAGGTATCCACTTGTTTTCGAGCATACTTATCCTCCTTCCTTGAGTGATTCAATGCCAAAAAAAATGTAGATTTGGACTTAAACGTGGTACACAATCAATTGAACAAGTATTATAATGTAAATTTCCATTCACTTAGCACTGCAATTGCGGAAAGTATTACGAAACGAAATAAATTACACGATGACCCTAATGTGGCGATAAATCGCCCCTCTGTCCAGATGCGATTTGACATTGTGGCGATACATTATCTTTCGGCACTAAATCAGTTGAAGTACATGGCATCAACAATCTATGTTTCGTTGTCCGTATTTTTGTTAATCAGTGAAGGGGTGAAACCTATAGAAATTCATCATCGAAAGAAGGGTCCAGTATGGTGATGCATGTCTGTCAGTCCAGCAAGTGCATGTTTGCATATCCTTTACAGGACATCGCTGTCAACATCAGCATCTTTCAGCTGATTGTTGATTTCTTGGCAAGATTACGGTCAGTAGTTTGCCATTGCTTTCTGAGCAGCCGGCTCACATACCCCGTAAGTTACCGAGGCGATTCGAAACACTGCTGATTCTCACCGTCGTCACGTTACTTACGATAGTATACGAGATTACGGAGAAAAGTTGCTAACCTCTAGGCCAGGAAGCCGGCAGCAAGTGTATGAGTGGAGTAGAAAGTTTCAGAATTGCTTAATTTGTGTGACGGACTGTTCACGACCAGGTTAGGCACACCGAGTAGTGACCCCAGGGTCGATTGCACTCTATGAACGCCTCGTACAGGAAAATCGCCGATTGACCGTGAGTGACATTGTCGCACATCTTTACATCAGTCAAGTTCAACACACCACACCATCCATGGTGTGATACAGTATTCAAAAGTGTTTGCACGGTGAGTGCCACGGCATCTTACTCTAAAATTGAAACAATGATGCATTGATGTCTGTCAGTAGTAACCTTTGCATTGTATTGAGGCAGAGGTGATGCTCTCCTATCAAGAATTGTTACTTGAGATGAAACCTGGGTTCACTACCACGAGCCGGAAATGAAGAGAGCGAGCAAGGAATGGCGCCATCCCTCCTCCCCAAAGCCAAAAAACGTTTCGCAGCAGCCATCTGCAGGGAAGTTTACGGAATGAACGAGGCGTTATTTTAGAGCACGACATGCCATGAGGGAAATCTGTCACCAGTGATAAATATACAGATCTCAGGTATCACCTTCGACTCCCAATCGTACCCAAACGTCATAGACTTCTGAGTAAATGTGTCCTTTTGCGACATGTCAATGCTCGACACCATTCTGTCCATACAACGGTTGAAACTATCGAAGACCTCCACTTTCAGTGTGTACCACATCCCCTGTACTCGTCAGACATATCCCCAAGTGATTTCCACCTGTTTGGACAACTCAAAGAGTCATTGGGATGTAATACTTTTTGGTCCGATGAAGTAGTAGAGCAAGTGGTGCATGGATGGTTACGCTCGCGACCAAGAGACATTTTTGTTATCCAGGCAGTTTATCGGAGCTGGAGGACTTGCATTGAACGCATTGGTGACTACATCGAAAAACGATGCATTTGTTCTTTACTTTTTCAGAATATATTCACACACCCCCCCCCCCCCCCAAAAAAAAAAAGTTTCCATTTGAATCATCTTCGTATGTATCTATCTAATTATCTATTTATGTCTGTCTGTCAATCTGTCTGTCTGTCAATCTGTAAGTATCTGTCTTGTCCAACTGTCTATCTGTCTGTATGTCTGTCTGACAGCCCAATTACCAAACCACCCGTTGTCTACTTGTCTGTTTACCTGCTGGTTTCTCCATCCGTCTACCAGTCATTCCATCCTGCATCCATTAGAACGCCCGTCCAACATCCGTTTGTCTTTCTATCGGCATTCATTCTTCTATACGTTAATATGTCTATCTGCCCATCTAGCTGCATGTCTATCTGTCTATCTATCTGTCTGTCTGCCTGTCTATCTATCTATCTATCTATCTATCTATCTATCTATCTATCTATCTATCTATCTATCTATCTATCTATCTATCTGCCCGTCTAGCTATATATCTGTCTGTCTGCCTGTCTAGCTGTCTATCTGTCTGTCTGCCTGTCTAGCTGTCTGTCTGCTGTCTGTCTCCTCTTCTGTATCGATCATTCACACAGGCAAACTAAAACAAACACAAAGATGACCGTCCTATAAAGGAAAGGTATCGAAGAAAGGATACGACTACCCAGCTTATTCTAGCATGAGGGAAGTGGAAAAAAAACAACAACACAGGATTCCATAATTCGACTGGACCTGGCGGCTTGATGGCTCTAAAACAGTGGTTCTCAACCGGTGGGGAATTCCCCCTCCCCAGGGGGGAATTTTAGGGTTTCCAGGGGGGGGGGGGGGATGAAGACCATTTCAAGATTGCGTTAAAGAAGAACTGATTACTTGATATTGTTTTTCCCTTCATACTTTACAGTTATGTACGTCTCATCCTTCTAAAATTCATTTTATAAAATAAGTAGACCCACAAATCATGTTTTATGTGGATGTCTAGACTTGTTTTAGTATATGCTATTAAATTTACCTTCCATTTTTACGTATACTGTGTAGGGGTGGGGGATTTTTAGATAGGAAATATGAAAGGGGAGGAATGACGATCTGAAACTACGGTGAAAAAAAGGGGGGGGGGGGGGCAGGGGCCAAATTTTTGATAGAAAGGGGGGGGGGGATTACGTTCTGAAAATATGGTGAAGGGGGGCATGGGCCGAAAACAGTTGAGAACCACTGCTCTAAAAAGTAAACCATTGCATCTTTGAGACACCGATGTTTCATTTAGTACGACGACAGTTGAAACCCTCGCATGAACAAAGCGTCGAACATCGAACCACCGGGTAGCGCAATCTGACTGAACTGTCGCGTGTAAGCAGCCTGTAGCTCAGTGTACCAGAAAATATCAATGGTTATGTGTGGTTTAATCTTGGAGACCCAACGGCGGCAAACTACCAGTTCACGCTATCGATCTAACACCCACGACTCCTCTGTTACACAATACTCGCCCAGACTTCAAATACACGCCAAAAAGGTGATTAATAAAATAACGTAGATTAAAAAAAACAAAACAGTTGGGCGAGAGGGTAGAGGTTTCAAGCCAGAGCAACATAGATGCAAAGCTGAAATGTATGAAACGGGATATGTGACGGCTGTAGAAAGAATCGGTCACGCCTGGCGAAGGAAAGCTGGGTATTGATTGGCGTGGTTGACGCTGTTGTTATGACGTTGTGAGGGCTGTTTACTACAGGCTGTGTAACTCTTGTGTGCATCATATTCGAGATCGATGGTCGGTTATTTTCCATGACCTTGCAATTTGATGCTCTAGTTGTTCTTAAGTAGTTATTATAAACATGTTTTCAAACAATTTAAACGTACTATACGCTGATCGTCATTATGGCATTATGCCTTATATTACCAAACTACGCCCAGTTTGTGTAATGTTTATTTACTTGCAAACAGTCATTGCGTGAACTCACATTGCCAGAGATGTTATTTTATAGGGTGTATTTTAATGACTGTGCAGTGTTTGAAAAAATTGGCGGTCCAAGTTTTGTATTCAGCCTCTGTACAGTTCATGCAACATAATGGGGATACAAAACTTTGACCGGCAATATTTTCAAACAATACACAGTTATTAAAAATACACCATGTGAATATTTCTATACTAATCTAGATGGCATAGTACTGAAAGTAATATTGCCTAGAAAATCGAATGGGCTTTGGGGTTTATTGCAACGTCCTGTAAAAGACACTCACATTAATTAATACAAAAATAAAATACAAATCAAATTGCACCAATTACTAATGAATGAATCACTGAAAAACGAGAAGTAGGTTGAGAGCTTTACCAAAGCACAACTACAAAAAGCAATGGACGTTGCGGCCAAAGCCTTCGTCAGCACAGAACAAACAAACAAAAATCGATTAACTAATACACGATCGACACTACATGAATGTCTAAATATCAACTTATCTGTGTCCGAGCTTGAGACGGCTATCCATGGCTGGAATGGAACGGATGTTGTGTTAAAGGGGTCAACTGCCTAAAGGTCAGTACAGCCAGAAACTCGGTGATTGGTTAATTCAACCGGTGAGGGAACCCGTGCTAAGGGGATCGGGGTGCGCCCAGGAGAGCGAATAGAAAAATATGGATGTGTAACTCTGGGGCGATGTAACGGATGCAGTACGCAATTCCGCCAAGTTCGAAATGCTGCTGTGGGCAATATGGATGCAAGCCAGCATAAAAAAGTAGCACAAGTGACGGTAGTTCAGAACGCAATGAGAAACGACCCCATGCAAACCAACCAAGAAGTCACAGAAAGCAGAGATAATGCTGGTGGTGACTCCCACGTCCTGCGAAGGACATACAACTTGGCTATGAAGTTGACTATAAGATGGCGGAGATGGAGGGGGGGGGGGTTGTGGATAAGGATCGTAGGGGACTTAAATAAAACTGTGTTGGACATTGAGGCCGTGAGGGGAAAGTGAACCCAATTGGAAGATAAGACGGTTTTCCAATGTCTTACGATCGCGTTCGTGAGATGTGCACGATCTTAACACCGTAACCCGTATGTCGGCAACCCCACAGTGGTCGGAACTGTTGAAGTGTAGGGGTACCGGTTTCTTGGCACCACTGTCGATATCGGAGAAATGTTGTCTAAATCTGTCCGCAAGACGAAGGCCCGTCTCTCCAAGATACCTCATGTCGCAACGTGTGCAGATGATCGCATAGATGACGTTGCGACTCGTACATGAGAAGCCCTCCCGGATGTGGAAAGTAGTCTTAGGGAAAGTGAGACTTGTGGTTTGAAGGACATATGGACAAGTCTTACAACGAGATCGAAGACATGCAGTCGTGCCAGGAAGAGACTGATGGGATTGTGATAGAGTGCTATGAACCAGCACATCCCTCAGGTTACGATCCCGCCTGTATGCCACAAGTGGGGCTTCTGAGAAGACACCGCGAGTGATCCTGGAGGATCGGTAGATGCCTCATGAGAATATTCTTGGCAGCAATATTATGAGGATGGTAGGTAAGTGAGAGAATAGGTCTACTATTGGGTGGTTTCGGCCTGGAAGAGAGAGCCCCGGCACGACTAATAGACTGGCAGCGGCGAAGAGCTGTAGACAGAACATTCTCCGGGTAGCCTCGAAGGCGGAAGAAATCCAACATTTCGTGGGCTTTTTGACGGAAGTCATTATTATCATGACAAAGCCGTCGGAGACGTAACAGTTGTGAGAAAGGAATGGAATCCTTGCAAGAGGGAGGATGGGAGGAGGTATAGAGCAGGAATGCATGTGAGTCAGTCGGTTTATAGTAAACCGTCGTGCATAGGCCAGCAGAATCTAAGGAAACTTATGTCTAGGAAATTAACAGCCGACGAGTACATAGTGGAGGTGAGTCTGATGCTAGGATGAAAGTTAGAGAAAAAGGCAATGAAGTCCTGGAGATCAGACAATGGCATGTCTGAAACACCAAAACAGTCATCGATATACCTCCCATAGAGCTTCGGGAGTCTACCAGTGTATTGACTCCATACCTGGTGTTCAAGATAGCCCATGAACAGACAGGCATAACTCGGACCCATCTTAGTGCCCATGGCAACCCCGCTGATCTGGTCAAAATAGTCCCCATTGAACTCAAATAAATTGAGGTTAAGGACTAACTCTGCCAGACGCAGCAATGGTCCGGTGGCTATGGTGGGGCCGTATCTTTTGTCTAAGAAAAATTCCAAGGCTTTAAGGCCGTCAGAGTGGGGAATAGATGTATAGAGTGAAGTCACATCTAAAGTAAAGATGTGGTGCTGAGAAGGAGTGGTGAAGCTGATGGAATCGAAGATGGAGATAGCATGGTTGGTGTCTTTGATATATGAAGGGAGGCTAGTAACCAACGGCTGAAATATGCTGTCAAGGAACTCTGAAATCCGTTCAGTAGGACAAAAGCAGGCCGAGACGATGGGTCTGCTTGGGTTCCCTAGCTTGTGTGTCTTGGGCAGCATGTACAAGGTGGGTTTGCCCAAGCAACAATCTTGGATGATCAGCGACGTGGCAGAGCTAGGCAAGAGGCCTTGTCTGATGATGGCATTCGTCACACTCTTGACTTCGGTGTTATTAATTACCGTCCCGTCTTCTGTCCGTGGTCTGTAAAAAGTGGCATCCCCAAGTTGTTTGTTGCCTTCCTGTATATACAAGTCCTTTCTCCAAACCACTAACGCTCCTCCCTTGTCAGCAGGCTTGATAACAATATCATCACGGCGTTTCAAATGTGTGAGCGCCTCTTGTTCCTCCGCTGTAAGGTTCGAGTGCCTTAGTGGTTTGAATTTCAAATCTCGATGTAGAGATCTAAGGCCTTGGATGCTCCTGCAGGAGGGACCCACGTGGATCTGCGTTTAGAAAGGTGGGAGAAGTGATGAAGACAATCGAGGCTTTTAAACTGAACCTTTACAGAAGCATTACTATAGTACCGCGAATCAAGTAAAAGAAAGATAATAATGTCCTACAAGTTCTGAACATTCCAGAAATCTGGCTCACAAGTAGTATGTTTCTGAAAATACATTGGTCATATTACAAGTCACAGCTACCTGGTCCTTCAATCCCACTCCCAGAGTCACGTAACGATCACTTCAGACTTAATAGATACCGAATGAATCATAACCCTGCAAAACACCTTTGGCAAAGTCCTCGAAAAGATGATAGCCCGCAGGCTCCAGTGACATTTGGAAAGTCGTAATTTGCTTTCCAAAGGGCTCGGGAGTTTCCGGCCTGGGAAGGACACCTGGGCCAATGCGGCAACTTTTGCATCTGATGTCTATAAGGGCTTCCAGGATAAAGAAGAGACAGTGGCGGTAGCTCTTGACATGAGGAATCGTATAACAGGGATAGGTATGATCCGTTGATATACACTCTGTTGGACTTGGAGGTCTGCCCTTGCATTGTCAGATGGGTTCGGCAGTCCTTTATGAGCTAAACGTTGCATTGTGCATGGGTTCCTGGACTTCTGACCCATTTACTGTTACGCCTGGTTTGCCACAGGGATGTACCATGTCCTCTGTGTTCATTAATGCCAACATCAGCAAAGTCGCAGCTATTGAGACACCAGGTGGTGGTAGAATCTTGACATTTGCAGATGATGTGCCAGTGTACAGACAGGGCAGGGACCGGGTAAGTATGGCTGAGGACTTACAGATGGCAATAAACATAGCCGGATTGTGAAGGCCGATGTCCCATGTATTACATTGAATGGATGTCCTCTTAGTAGAGAGAGTAAATTGAAGTACTTGGGTATCACATTTGACAGGTGTATGTCTTTTAAGGAACGTGCGGAGGCTTTGGTGGTGAAGACCGGTAGAAGACTTGATGCATTGAGTGCGATGGCAGCAAATGGGGTAGAGCAGAGGATGCTTTACAAGCCTTTTCAGCAGTTAATAATTTCTGTCATTGAATATGGTTAGGACTGCTGACAGTATCAAAGCGTCAGCTTGAAAGGTTGGGGCGCAGACAGAATGTGACCATGCGGGTGATCCTGGGGTGCACAAAGGACACACCAATTATATGCGTGAAGCATACCCTGGCGCTACTAACAATATCGGATAGGCATAGGGTCCTTCAAGCCAAATGGTACCTGAGAGGTGCTGCAGATAGGGATCACTATGGATATTTATATCATTATATTCACTGCATGAAGCTATAGATATAGTCAAGAGTCATAGACTACGGCGAGGCAGGTCCTAGATGGCACAGGAAGAAATATCTATACGTCAGGTGTGTGATCTAGAGACCATCAATCGTGAAAATAGCGGGTTGTAGTACCGGAAGACATGACGGTCTGGCACAATGTTATAGTACCACTGGGTCGTGAGTGCAGAGAATGGGCAGCAGGCCGCACAGAGTTTGAGGTGCAACAACTGATCCAGAGTAACACACATCAAGGTGACATAATGATCTATACTTATATGTCAGTGGTGAGAAACAGATGGAGTTGTTGGGGTGTCATTGCGAAGGCTAATGGGCGATTCTTTAAAAAAAGGAGAGTCTAGCATATGAGGCTACAACTTTCAGCATGAGAATGGAGGTGGAATCAGTCACAGCGGCATTCCGTTGGTTAGAGAAAATTACTGCAACACACATTGTCTTCATCACTGTCTCAAGGAGTATGCTTAGTGAGGTGGAGAAAGGAATGTTTCGTGTGGAATGGCTCACCTCGCTTCAGAGGTCACAGATTGTGAGAATTGTATGGATTGTTTGCCCTGACCATGTGGGAGTGCGGGGGAATGAACAGGCTGATATGCTGGCCGGGAATGCACCTCTTGGTGGTAGATTACTTAAGGATAAGAGAGAGGTAGTCTTGCGCTTGTGGGATCAGGTGGAGAAGGTGGGGAAACAGATTGAGAACCCGTATGTGGAGACGATGAAATTGAGGGGGATTGGCAGGGGTTCTGGTAGAATCTCAGAGAACTTTCAATCAGATAGCGCTGGGAACGATTAGTAGTGTGACACTTCGCTGGCTGTTGAACGAGTGACGGAGCGCGTATGGGAATGTCCTGACTTCTTAGCTCAACTCAACTCAACTCAAACGTCATGGTATCTTCGGGAGCGAATACTTGACAGTTAGCAGACAAATGAGGAATTATGTGGAAGCTGCGAATCTGTGGTTTCATAGAAGAATGACGAGAACAATGTTGGCAGATAGAAAGAACAATGAATGTATCTAGAAAGAAGTTAATTCAGAAAGATTACTTGCATCAGATTATGATAGTCTACATTCTTTGGGCAATTAGTGAGAGAGGAAAGCTGGAGTTTGTCGTCACAGCAAGAAAGTTGAATTGGAAGAGAGGCAGGAGAGGACCAAGATAGAAGATGCTCGACAATTCGACTTCGTGCCATGTAGGAACTTTGGTATCCGTAATAATTGGAAGCACAAAAGACAGAAAGCTGTGGACCGACATGATCACCAACGCCACGCGGCATGGATTATAAGAAGACGTGTGTTAGAAAGAGGATTAATGGCAGAAATGGTTTCTGGAAGCACAGACAGAAGTCAACGAAAAGGAGGCGGATACAGACATTGAAGAAACACTGGGCATGAAAATGTTTGAGACGTTGGATTTGGCGATGGATTGAGGATCTTTCTGAGGGTTTTAATGAGAGCGCAGTCCTGCAAAGAACTTGATACAGGATGACAATGAATCTGTGTAACCTGCTCGGAGCTCATTGTGACCACTACCTGTCTTCAGCTCGGAGCTCATTGTGACCACTACCTGTCTTCAGCTCGGAGCTCATTGTGACCACTACCTGTCTTCAGCTCGGAGCTTATGGTGACCACTACCTGTCTTCAGCTCGGAGCTCATTGTGACCACTACCTGTCTTCAGTTCGGAGCTCATTGTGACCACTACCTGTCTTCATCTCTACTTGGGACATCCTGAGCAAGACTAGTATGTTTCACCTCCATGTGGGACATGCTGAGAAAACACTAGTCTGTTTCACCTCCACGTGGGACATTTTGAGAGGCCACTAGATTGTTTCGTCTACTCGTGGGACATCATGTGCACACACTAACATACTTCGCCTCCACTTAGGACATTCTAGACAGGCATAAGTTTTTTTCACGACTATGTGGGTCCTCCTGGGTAGATATTATTATTTTTAATTCCACGTGAGACACCCTGGATAGCACTAGTCTGTTTCACCTTTACTTGGGTCACCCTAGGAAGACCCAGTCTGTGTCACCTCTACTTCGGCCAGGTCACCCCGGGGAGATACTAATTTGTTTCACATTGACGTGGAACATTCTGGCTAGACGCTAATCTGTTTCACCATCACGTAGAACATTCTGGTAGACACTAATCTGTTTCACCATAACGTACAATATTCTGGTAGACACTAATGTGTTTCACCACTATGTGGAACATTCTAGCTAGACGCTAATATGTTTCTCCTTCACGTGAAGCATTTTAGCAAGATGTAATCTATTTCACCACCACGTGGAACATTCTAGTAGACACTCATCTGTTTCACCACCACGTAGAACATTCCTGCTAGACGCTAATCTGTTTCACCATCGCATGGAACATTCTGGTAGACGCTAATCTATGTCACTATCAAGTGGAACATTCTGACAGAAACTAATCTATTTCACCATCACGTGGAACATTCTGACAGAAACTAATCTATTTCACCATCACGTGGAACATTCTGACAGAAACATATCTATTTCACCATCACGTGCAATATTCTGGTAGACAGTAATCTGTGTCACCACTATGTGGAACATTCTAGCTAGACGCTAATATGTTTCTCCTTCACGTGGAACATTCTATCAAGATGTAATCTATTTCACCACCACGTGAAACATTCTATCTAGACTCTTATCTGTTTCCCCACCACATGAAACATTCTAGCTAGAGGCTAATCTGTTTCACCACCATGTGGAACATTTTAGCTAAACTCTAATCTGTGTCTCCATCACGTACAACATTCTAGCTAGACACGAATCTGTTTCACCACCACGTGGAACAATCTAGCTAGGCGCTAACCTGTTTCACCACCACGTGGAACAATCTAGCTAAACGCTAATCTGTGTCACCATAACGTGGAACATTCTAGCTAGGCGCTAACCTGTTTCACCACCACGTGGAACAATCTAGCTAACCGCTAATCTGCGTCACCATAACGTGAAACAATCTAGCTAGACACTAATCTGGTGACAACACAACGTGGAACATTCTAGCTAGACGCTAATTTATTTCACATTCACGTGGAATATTCTGGATAGTCGCTAATCTGTTTCACCACCACGTAAAACATTCTAGCCAGACGCTAATATGTGTCACCACCACGTGAAACATTCTGGCAAGAATTCTAGATGATAATCTGTTTCACCACCACGTTGAACATTCTAGCTAGACGCTAACCTGTTTCATCACCACGTGTAACAATCTAGCTAAACGCTCATCTGTGTAACCATAACGTGAAACATTCTAGCTAGACACTAATCTGTGTCACCATCACGTGCAACATTCTAGCTAAACGCTAAATTGTGTCATCATCGCGTAAATAAATCTAGCTAGACACTAATCTGTCTCACCGCCACGTAAAACATTCTAGCTAAACGCTAATCTGTGTCACCATCACGTGAAACATTCTATCTAAACGCTAATCTGTCTCACCGCCACGTAAAACATTCTAGCTAAACGCTAATCTGTGTCACCATCACGTGAAACATTCTATCTAAACGCTAATCTGTCTCACCGCCACGTAAAACATTCTAGCTAAACGCTAAATTGTGTCATCATCGCGTAAATAAATCTAGCTAGACACTAATCTGTCTCACCGCCACGTAAAACATTCTAGCTAAACGCTAATCTGTGTCACCATCACGTGAAACATTCTATCTAAACGCTAATCTGTCTCACCGCCACGTAAAACATTCTAGCTAAACGTTAATCTGTGTCGCCATCATGTGAAACATTATATCTAAACGCTAATCTGTGTCACCATCACGTAGATCATTCTAGCTAGACGCTAATCTGTTTCACCACCACGTAAAACATTCTAGCTAAACGTTAATCTGTGTGACCATCACGTAAATCATTCTAGCTAGACAATAATTTGTTTCCATGCCACCGTCTCAATCCATCCAGCTTCAACTTTCTTGGTCTGCCTCTGCCTATCAACCACTCGATCTTTCCAGTCGTCACGATGTTCTCCAATGCCTCTCTTCTCATCACATGACCAAAGAAAGTTGTTTGGCTCTTTCTTATTGTTGTATATAATGTTCTAGATCAGTGGTTCTCAACCCATGCCCCCCTTCACCATATTTTCAGAACGTCATTCCCCCCCCCCCACTTTCGTTGTTCCTACCTAAAAATTTGGCCCGTGCCCCCCTTCACTATATTTTCAAAGCGTCATTCCCCCCTTTCGTATTTCCTACCTAAAAGTTCCGCCCCTCCCCTACACAGTATACGTAATAATGGAAGCTAAATTTAATAGTACATACTAAGACAAGTCTAGACGTTCACATGAAACATGATTCGTGGGTCTACTTACTTTATAAATTGAATTTTAGAAGAGTGAGACGTACAGAACCGTACAGTATGAAGGCAAAAACAATATCGAGTAATCGGTTCTTGTATTAACGCGATCTTGAAATAATCTTAATTCCCCCCCCCCCCCCCCTCTGGAAACCCTAAAATTCCCCCTTGGGGTTGGGGGGAGAATTCCCCACCGGTGAGAACCACTGTTCTAGATTCATTAGCCTATTTCAGGCAATCGTCGTTAGTTACTCTGGCAGTACAAGGAATTCGCAACATGCGTCTTAGGAACCACATCTTGCTTCCCCCTTTCGTATTTCCTACCTAAAAGTTCCGCCCCTCCCCTACACAGTATACGTAATAATGGAAGCTAAATTTAATAGTACATACTAAGACAAGTCTAGACGTTCACATGAAACATGATTCGTGGGTCTACTTACTTTATAAATTGAATTTTAGAAGAGTGAGACGTACAGAACCGTACAGTATGAAGGGAAAAACAATATCGAGTAATCGGTTCTTGTATTAACGCGATCTTGAAATAATCTTAATTCCTCCCCCCCCCCCTCTGGAAACCCTAAAATTCCCCCTTGGGGGTGGGGGGAGAATTCCCCACCGGTGAGAACCACTGTTCTAGATTCATTAGCCTATTTCAGGCAATCGTCGTTAGTTACTCTGGCAGTACAAGGAATTCGCAACATGCGTCTTAGGAACCACATCTTGCTTCCCTCTTAAGTACTCTTAAGAAGTGAATGCTGCCTGTGTAATACTGACTACATCATCCCTGCAGTGCCGATTGATCTATAAACATGTGAATCTAGCATCATACATCCGATACCCGCCAAGGCACGTAAACGGGTTCACTTCTTCTTTTATCATCAGTCCCCGGTTTTATAAGTCATATCCGTGGCGAATGAGTCGAGGACGCAGTTCGTTATCCCGCATACCCGCTTTCTAAACACAGCTGTGTTGTTTTTCTGTGAAATGGTATGGGTGCCGGTCGTCCAGAAAGCAATGGCAAAACTTGCCCAGGAATCACGAACAGCCAAACAATCATGGGGTTGACTGCTACGTCCTGTAAAGGATATGCAACAACTGTTTAGGTGTGAACAACTGGACTCGTTGGATTTCTAACAACTTTATCGTTACTTTCAAGCCTCTCTACCAGATATGTATTACTTTAACTTCTTCTGAAACAGACTCTTTATCTATTCATTATACATCTTTCAGGGGCTTATCCAGTCCTGAACTGTCCTCACATCAGTCGCTATCCATAATTTCTTTACTATAGTTGTCTACCTCTATAAATACATAGTTGTGACATTGTTTTCTTTCTTGGTAGCCATCACACTGAACTCTGACAGTCGCCACTGTCTCTATAAATAGACCCTCTGCTTACTTTGAGCTAATGATCAAGACAACGAAGAGATCCTGCAAGAAATAAAAGTCGAGAGAGAAATGCAAAGACCCGAAATGGAACTTTTCAAAAACAAACTAACAGAAGTCATACAAGAAACCTCAGAGAAACCGCAAGATGAAAACCAACAAGAGACTGAGCCTGAACCGCAAGCCAAAGCCAGCAGCCCAACCACGACGCCCGAAAAAAACAAAAAAACAAAGGGGAAACCAATATCCAGCCAGACCTCGGAAGAAAACATAGAGGAACACCATGACGACGGCACATAGTACCCACCACCACTCACCTCGGAGGATCTCCTCGAGGAGAGCGCAAAAGAGGAACTCAGGCGCCAGGAATTCAGAAGGCGATAGGAAGAAAGAGAGAACAAGAAACCAAGGCACCGCCAGACACCTGTACAATACCCAGTTATCTACTATGACGAACACGACAAACCGTTCTATGTAGAAAACAGAAAGATGATCCCATGGCTGACCACGGAAGAAGAACAAGAAAGTCAACAGAAACTCAAGCTCGAAAGAGAACAAAAGCGCAAGGAAGAAAACGCAAACACTGACAAGCTCATGAAGGCAATTCACAAAACAGGAGGCAAGAAAACCAAATAAAAAGTCCTTATAAGGACTAAAATCAAACAAATGAAACGCACAAGGAGCCACCACTGACAAACTAAATCACCGGAGGAAACGGACCCACAGATAAACTTGCCGGCCAACCAACCAGGGTGACCAGATCGCCGTGATCAAAAGAAGCCAAGCCACGAAATAAAAAAGCCAAAATAAAGCCAAACACTGTCCAGTACAAAAGAAAAAGCCAAGAAAAAAGCCAAACATTGCCTAGTAAATAGATATATTAAAAATATACTTATATCACATGAAGACCTCTTCTTCAAATAAGTATTCCTCTTCATTGTTGAAATTCAGTACAGGATTCATTAGAATATACTATTCCAGCTTTGAAATCATTCAACATTTTGGATGAAGGTACAAATTCATTACAGCACTTGTTTGAAGATAATGGTTCTGCTCTAATTCTAATAATTGCTTCTAAGAGAGACAGCTGAAGTCTATTCCTTGCTTTGGTTTTTATGCATGTTAAAAGAGAGAACATCCTCTCCACTGCGGTATTGCTAATAAGTGTTATTAAGCAAGTAAGAACAAAAGAAGCAAGCTCTTTAAATTGGGGATGTTTCATGACTCCTTGCCAGAACTGCTCTGCATTTTTAGGCAGTCCATTTTCTTTAAATTGTTCTTCTTCCTTCCAATCTATAAAATTTTCTGTATTGTTCTTCAATAATAGTGTGGTTTTCTTCAGCCAAATTCAAAAAGGGCAATTTCGACGCTTATAATGCAAAAATAGTTCTTCATGTAATTCGTGAGGATCTGCCTTACTTTTCTGAAAAAAAGGCTATTTAACCTTTCGAATTCCTGCACAATAGGGGTTGCGAAATGAAAATAAAGGTAGTTTCTTTGATCTAGAAGCATTTCCTTTATAAGTCGTGACTTAAATTTAGTGTAATAATTTGCTAATTCAGCAGAAATAAAATAAGCCTTGAGTTCTTCCCAATTTATTAGAATGTTGAACATTACTTTTCCCCGGACAAGCCAGCGAATAGAAGAAATTTTCTCAAAGGAAGTGATGCAGTTCTAGCTTGCTGAAATTCTGTCGATGAGTTCATAATTTTGAATAAATCTTTAAATGCTTCTCGTCTTAGATTGCTATGTCTAAACCAATTTGGTATTTCTGTCAGCAAAAGTCCAATGTTTTAAGGTAGTTTTGAATCTGTATATTTGATGCACAATGCTAATGAATGGCAAACACACTTATACTGAACACATGAAGGAGATACATCTGTCATTCTGGACCAAACTGAATTGTTGCATCCAACCATACTGGAAGCACCATCGGATGCAAAACCAATGCAATTTTTTAATGATTGATTACATTTTTCAATTTCATCCTAATTTTCAGCTAATTTAACTTTGTCATCAATTTTCTTGCTTATTGTCACCACTGAAAGTGTTTTTTGTGTGAAGAAGATGGCGCGCTCCGCTTTTGTTTTTCTGTTGTTGCATGATTTGCGAGATTTGAAAATCTTGGAACAATATTACAATGGCACAGTTTGCAATATGCCTGTTCAGAACCGTCAGTGGATTTCTAGAGCCACACAAATGTCTTTCCCCATTGATCATTATATTTCCGATTAGTATCATAAGATGGTTTCCACTTTGGCATGATAATTGGTTCAGTCAATAATATTAATAAGAAATACTTGTGACTCGCGATTGCTATGAAGGTATAATTAATTTGAAAACTTAACTACTAAACAGTAAGCTGCGCAGTGCTTCAGTGCGCATAGAACATGGCCAGATAAGCTTATCATTTTGCATTTGTTTTTGCTTAAAAATAGTAACACAAGACAACAATTAACTTGAAAAATTAAAAAAAGAGGCATATACCATTACAAAGTGTTTAAAAGCCAAAAGAAAGCCAAAAAGCCAAACTGATTTTTCTGACGCCAAACCTGTTTTAAAGAAGCCAAATTTGTTTTTCAAATTTGGCTTTAAAAAAGCCAATCTGGTCACCCTGCAACCAACTCCCCCAAGCTAACGTCATAGGCATAAAGTCTTCAACTGCGATAAGCCAGCAGAAAAACTGGCGCAAAGAAATAGACAAACTTACTCCGCACCATGAACAACCAGTATTATAACCGATACCACATGGGCTGGTTGAGAGAAGGTGGAAAGTTTTTTTTTTCCTTCACAAAATGGACTCGGACTGGACAGTGACGAAAACGAGACCGTAACCAACTGCCTGTCGGATGCTGTCAAGTTCATGCGCTACGTGCTTCCCCCCCCCCCCCCCCCAATCCATGTTTGTCGTCTATAAACAGCCATTGTCTGAGGAATTTGAAGCTGAAATAACTTTACTCCAACTGTCCTTTCCTTATTATGTTACTGAACGAGTACTAATGAAACACAAGTATTTACTTCTCTGCCTTTGCCATTGCTCTTTTCCCCTCAATCTTACCATTTCTCACCAGTTCTCCAATTTATTTCTTCTCTTAACGTTTAAAAAAAAAACAATAAGTATAAGTTGCTGTTGTTCGAATACGGAGAAACGTTATCATCACGAAAGCCTAAGACTTAACAGGAAGTTCTGTTTTCGCAGCAACGACTGGAGTCGCCTTTTCTTGTGCACTCGCTCGCTATAAACTCAAGCATAATTTTTCGTGTGGATTACCAATGTCCCTCGACATCAGGCGAACCCACTGCAACTTCAGAGTTGCTTGTAATTTACGTCCTCAAGTCAAGGACTAACTGGAATCGCTTAATATATAATGATTTGATCCTCAGTCGATCCTATACAATTATAGCATTATCTCATGCAATCACAGACAGTCATTCAGTCAATTACTTCTAATATGCACATATATGATTGCAATACTTTCCATTACAAGGATTGTAATTTACCCCATTCTGTCCTAAACAATTATTTCTATATTTAAAAACAAAAGCAATAACCAATTACTGGGCTGAATCATACGAAATAATACATCTCGGAAAGAAACTGTTGACATAAAAAACCTAGACAGACTGGATGCAAGTAAACAATCTGGTATGGCAATTGTAAAACTACCAGCGTAGACTGAATGGGTGTAATGTAATAATTCCCGCAGACTGCAGAAGGGGAAAATAGTATATATGTTTATTTACCCATAGGAAGTACTTGCTCAACGTAAGATACGATATTTGGTAGGTAATGAGTTAAATTTAAACATGTTTTGCCCGAGAAGAGTTCAGTTAATACAAAACCGTAGTCATTTGTAACCACGCCCAGAAAAGAGGTAATTTAAAAAAAAAAAAAAAAAAAAAAAAGAAAAAAAGACAGTGCTCATCAGGGAAGGAAAGAAAGAGAGAGAAAGAATAGTTATTTTGTAATCTACAATACATGTCGTAAGAGGCGATTAAAGATGTTTGAGCGAAGTTCCTCACCACAACCGAATTCAATTTTGGCAGAACCATCATATTGAGAACACCTTTTATTAGTGTTAATGGAAAGTCTTTATTCTTACACCCGTAGGACACAAGAAGTAGAGGGGAATCTAAAAACACACGGTGGGCAGAAATTAAAGACATAGATTAATACAAAGCAGATGACATGGGAGGAGCTGCAGGATATACCAAAGGACAAGGGAATTAGTGTCAGTTTCTTGAATAGCTATTCTCCATTAGGAGATACAGGGAGACGAATAAGACGCGGAAGAGGAAGAAGAAGCAGCAGCAGCATAAGCGGCAGCACAAGAAGCTGTAGAAGCAGAAGCATCATAAGCGGCATCAGCAGAAGCAGAAGCAGCAGCAGCACAAACGGCAGAACAATAAGCGACAGCAGCATAAGCAGCAGCAGTAGAAACAGTAGCAGCAGAAGCGGCAGCAGCAGCGGCGGCAGCAGCAGCAGAAGCATTAGAAGCAGAAGCAGACGCAGCATAAGCAGACGCAGCAGAAGAGGACGCAGCAAAAGAGGACGCAGCAAAAGAGGACGCAGCAAAGCAGAAGAAAAAGCAGAAGAATAGAACGCAACAGAAGAAAAGAAAGCAGAAGAAGCTAGAGGAGAAGTAGGAGGCTCTGGAGAAGGAGAGGAGGGGGTTTCAGGAGAAAGGGATTAGAAGGCAAAGGAGACAGAAGGAATTAAAATAAACACGGCATAGGAAAGAAAGAGTTCAGTATTTTTTTTAAAAAAGGACCTGATGTGTGTATAACCATTGCTTGGTACATACAGAATGAGGTTTTGGTCCCAGGCCTGTGCAGACGGTGTCCGGGGTATTGGTATCAGAGATATATAAACACTCGTCTCCCCAATCATGAGACCTGGGATCTAATCCCCGGTAACTCAAGGGATGTGTTCTATCGGAAGGAAAATAAGCAATGGTAACCCAGAACACTGCTTTGGCAAGCTGCCTTTTATTGTCATTGCTCAAATGGCAAAGGGAAGATGAGCTGGCACAGCTGCTTGAATGCTTGCCTGTTAGCCTGGTGGTGCGGGAGCCCACCTCCAATTTGCGAGCGATTGACGCTGTAAACGTAGGGATTTTTACACAATAGAAACGGATGGTATACTTTTCATTGAAAGTCTAAAGGTCAGAGAATCGATGCAGTCTATATGGATCGGTCTCTTTCCGCATAACAGGAATCCGCTCTCCAAGAGTTGAGTTGAGTTGAGTTAAGCTAAGAACTGACATAATTGCACTCATGATATTCCCATACGCGCTCCATCCACTCGTTCAACAGCCAGGGAACCGCCGCTATCTGATTGAAAGTTCTCCTGGTCTTCCCTCACAGTTTTGAGACTCTACCAGATCCACTGCCAATTCCCCGCAATCTCATCCTTTCCACATACGGGTTCTCAATCTGTTCCCAACCTTCTCGACCTAGTCCCAAAGGCACGCGACCACCTCTCACTGTTGTCCATAGGTAATCTACCACCAAGAGGTGCATTTTCACCCAAGCCTATCAGCCTGTTCATTCCCCCCGCACTCCCGCATGGCCAGGGCAAAATATCCATACAATTCTCACAATCTGTGACCTCTGAAGCGAGGTGAGCCATCCCACACAAAACATTCATTTCTCCACCTTACTAAGCATACTCCTTGAGTCCGCTCTCCGAGAACCTCGCACAAAGTACGAACTCCTTAGCTCTTGCGATGACCGTCCGATCTACGGAAAAATTGCTGTCGTGGTTTGAACTTTGCAGACCGACACAAGATTACGACCTTCAGAGAGCCTGAAAGACGGGTTGATCACTTCGACACGGATAATGGGGTAGTGTATTAGAGGTCTGGACTTCTCGGATTAAGACGAAGGAGTAGGATAACTAGTGTGCACATTCTTCTTCTGCTGTTATCCTCTATTCCTCAATGAGACCTAGGCGCTCATTCACCTCACTCCAAGCTATCCTGTCTTTAAATATCCCTTGCAGCTCTGTCCATGCTCTTCCAATATTGTTGACTTCTTCGCTTCCCCGTGCATTTTTATGTCTTCTTCTTATGTGTGAGGGATGTTTGTGTGGGTAGGTGAGAGATGTCTGGGTTGGTGAGGGGATGTGTGAGTGGGTGGAGAGATGTGTGATGTGTGGTGGGGTGTGGGGGGGGGGGGGGGGTTATTTGTGGGTGGATGAGGGATGTTTGTGTGGGTAGGTGAGAGATGTCTGGGTTGGTGAGGGGATGTGTGAGTGGGTGGAGAGATGTGTGATGTGTGGTGGGGTGTGGGAGGGGGGGGGTATTTGTGGGTGGATGAGGGATGTTTGTGTGGGTAGGTGAGAGATGTCTGGGTCGGTGAGGGGATGTGTGAGTGGGTGGAGAGATGTGTGATGTGTGGTGGGGTGTGGGGGGGGGGGTTATTTGTGGGTGGATGAGGAATGTTTGTGTGGGTAGGTGAGAGATTTCTGGGTTGGTGAGGGGATGTGTGAGTGGGTGGAGAGATGTGTGATGTGTGGGGGGGAGTGTGTGTGTGTGTGTGTGTGTGTGGGGGGGGGGTTATTTGTGAGTGGATGAGGGATGTGTGTGTGGGTTCGTGCGAGATGTCTGTATTAGAGGGGGGATGTGCGACATAACATGATAATATCCATTGTTTATGCTTACAACATTCATTTGACAGTTTTTTGTTTCCAATGTGAATGTATCATGCAGTGTTGATGAACGAAAGATGATTGATTGGAAGGGCCGAATGTAAGACGGACCTACGTGCGTAATTTGTAACCCTTTTAAAATAAAGTTCAATTCAATTCAATTCAATTCTGTTTCCAATGGATTCCAAACTAAGGCTTTTATAGTTATAATACTCCCATGTTTTCCCAATATATGGCCTATCCAGTGCCAGCGTCTTTCTTCACCTCTTGGTACATTGTATTTGTCTGGTTCTGTCCATGAGCTCTACATAGGTAATTTTATCGTACCATTATATTTCTTCTGTTTTCCAAGGCCCCAATTAGTGAATGTTTGTAGTTTATTTGCAACTGTTTTCGTCTTTCTCCATGTTTCTGATCCAAACAGAAGTACTGATTTAACATTATAATTGAATATTCTAAAGTTTGTGCTCAGTTTGATTTCTTTTGACGCCCACACATTTCCTAGTCTTATAAAAACACTTCTAACTTTCTGTGTTCTTATTCTGTCTTTATCTGCTCCACCCCTTTTGTCTACATTGTTACCTAAGTAACACATTGCGCGGGTAAAAAATCCTACGACAGGTTGAAATCGAAAACAACAGGCTAGATAGACCGTTGCCTCGGCTAAATTTGTAAACAGAAAACTTATCCAGAAAAGAATATGTATGATATTTGTGATTGTGGTATACAGATATTTCAAACCTCGCCTGTGGTATGGAGTTAGTGCAGTGGGCTGAGATTCTCCTAATGCGATCTAATAGGAGGAGACTGGGCCACATTCGACTGAGTTGTTTACTATTTACGAAATGAAGGCATCGGGAACTGATAATGATCTCATAGTAAAGAATCACGATAATTTCAAGCATTGTCTGAAATGTCCCACATGACGGGGATGTTAATCATTTATCCTCATGGATTGTTGGATGGTTGTGTAGCTTCCGGAAGACTGATCTTCTCCTCCATGGAACTGGCGTGCTGATCTTTCGAGCCCTCTGGAAAACTTATCAAGAAAAGAATATGTATGATATTTGTGATTGTGGCATATAGATATTTCAAACCTCGCCTGTGTTACGGAGTTGGTGCAGTTTGCTGAGATTCTCCTAATGCGATCTAATAGGAGGAGACTGGGCCACATTCGACGGAATTGTTTACTATTTACGAAATGAAAGAATCGGGAACTGATGGTTGTGTAGCTTCTGGAAGACTGAGCTTCACCTCCATGGAACTGGCGTGCTGATCTTTCGAGCCCTCTTTGATGTTGAGGCTTGAATCCCCACCCGGTACCGAAGAACTAATTTGCAAAGATCCTCCCTCCTCCTTAAAGGCTAAGAAACAAGTATAGTATGCAACAATTTAACATATGTGCAGATGCATGTTAGGATGTAACCGTGTCACAACTCAGCACACCTCATCCTGACAATTCAGTACACCACATCCTGACACAACTCAGCACATTTCATTCGGACACAACTCAGCACATCTCATCCGGACACAATTCAGCACATCTCATTCGGACAGCAGTCAGTGATTAGGCCTAGGCTTGTCATGTTTTCTCTACGGGATTTAGGTATGTCATTGTCAGCATACTCCTGCCCAATGCATGGAGGGACTGCTGAATACTGAATTTAAGAATCTACATCACTGCACTAGGGATATTGCCAGATGTGCTTCACCTCGTTCTTTAATAGCCACCGAAGATTATCCATGGTGATTATTCCAGAAGCAATTTGATTAAAAGACCGCTTGGTTTGTCTTTTACGGTTTGAGTATCACCCAGACCCTCTCCTCCCTCCCTTCTGAGCCAGTACTTCTAGATATGGATACTTCGTCTGTTCAGTTGCACTTTCTACCCAATTTCTGATAGCCTTCACCTTTTATCGTAAAGCAGCTCTTAACATATCAGCCCTTTCATTGCCCCACACACCAACATGCCCATCAAATCCACGATGTGCTCGCAGACTAAATCCTGTCAAGCGATATTAGCCATGCTCCCCGAAACATTTCAGTTTCTACTTTGCTTAGCAGCATTTACCAAAGCCCCTTATTTAAACAAACAATGTCTTTTCTATCCCCAACTATTCCATTATTTTAACAGACAGTGTCGTTTGTACCCCGAAATAATTTCTTATGTAAACAAACAATGTCTTTTCTATCCCAAAATATCTTATTTTTTAAACAAACAGTGTCTTTCCTATCCCCCAACTACCTCTTTATTTTTTAAAAACATGTGTCTTTTGTATCCCCAATTATCCCCTTTGTAAAACAATGCATTTTATATCCCCAACTACCCCCTTATTTAAAATAAACAGTGTCTTTTCTATCCCCACATATCCCCCTCCCCACACACACATTTAAACAAACAGTGTCTTTTCTATCCCCAACTATCCCCTTATTTAAACAGTGACTTTTCTATACCCAACTATCCCCTCATTTAAACAAACCGTGTCTGTTCTATACCCAACTATCCCCTCATTTAAACAAACCGTGTCTGTTCTATCCCCAACTATCCCCTTATTTAAACAAACAGTGTCTTTTCTAACCCCAACAGCACAACAGAAGATTACAGGCATAGACTGGAAATTGCTGTGACTCTGTTTCAATTTCGCAGTATTCATTCTGTAGTCCTTAGCTGGCTTCTTGCTAGCCGTGTTCATGATCGATGCCAGACTAGTGTTTGTGTGCACGGCTCAACACCGAGGGGTGGCGACCAGTTGTGTCGGCGTGATATGTGAACCTGGAACATTAACTTCTCTGCTTCAATACTGGGGATTTCGAATTGCCTGTGTGGACGTTTTTCTTTTAGCAATTCCAAACAGTATACATATATAATTTTTATTTTCCTTTCGTCTTCCACTTATGCCGTTAGGGATCGTGGGGGAGGGGTAAGTAAAGTTCCAGTGCCTGTCACTAGTGCCTTTCCCCCCTTTGCCTCCATGATTCATGAGCAGTATAATTTTAGGGTCAAGTAAACTCCTTATCGGTTTGCTAGACTTGTTATAGGTTCATTACCTACTGTTTAAAACAAAAGGTAGTTACATGTCCTTTACAGGACATCACAGTCAACCCCAGCATTTTTTTTGTTGATGTGTGTGATCTCTTGACAAGTTTATGTTCAGTAGTTTGTCTATTGCTTTCTGAACGACTGACACCCGTACCATTTTATTAAAAAAAAAAAAAAACAACGCAAGGTGGTCTGCTGCCAAATCGCCCGCAGACGTGTTTCGAACACACTATGTAGTATTACGAACTGCGCCCGTAACACCTTCGCCACGGAGCCGGAGACTTAGTCCTGTTATATGAGCTACTGCCACCATGTCACACTCACGGATGGGTAAAAAAAAAAACACACACACACACACACACACATACACACACACACTGTCGTGTGTGTAAAGAATGAATGTCGTAGTAGTTATTTGTTCTTCTTTACCACTTTAGTTTCGTCCCTGGAGTGAGGGGAATCAACACCCACATTTGTTTTAATTCAATATCTCTATCCTGGAGATATCCAGTAGACTCGGTCCACAACATTCCCTCAATCTGAAGACACCTTCTTCTCACTCTTGCTCACTCCTGGATCATGCCCCCTCTCATTCTTCCCCAACATAACATACGTGACAACTCTCGCTTCAACAAATAAACACGAGAAATTTATTAAAGCAAAGAGTATATGTAGGAGAAGTGTGTGTGTGTATATAAAGTGTAGAATGTGTGACGTATATTCTAAAGTGTCTGTAGACTCAGATCAGTGTTCAGGAGTATAGTCATTCACATCACTGTGCTGAAAACACACTAGCACCATTCAGTCCAGACAAGCAACCTCACCAAGGTGATGCTCCTCCGGTCACGTGAAGACTTCCTCCGTTGTCTCTTGAACCACTAGGATGCTTGGACACCCATGACAAACACTGTCTAATGAGAGTCTTCAATCTGTTTTACACTATGAATTTCCTCTGTTATTTAACCGAATGTTAATTGGAAAATTCTAACACTATTGTCACTGTTACTGGGAAATCTTACTTGATCTAGTGTCACTGGTTTTAAAGATTCCCCATATTAACAACACAATCTGAAGGTCCCGGTATCAGTATAATATTTATATGACTGTTTCTGGTATCAGTGTTGTATATGTAGAATATATATAATGTTCTGACTGTTCAGTGATACACCTATCACTTGCTAAAACATAAGTATCATCAGCATATCCTGCTCAGCAGAAGTCAGGTTCCCGCAAACCAACTTGGGTATAAGCCCAATGTAGCGGCCTCTCAGCAACTTCTGTCTTCACATTCTGAGCCATCATCTTCTAAAATGTGTTAGCTTCTCTGGTCAAAATCATAGCACACATACGTGGACCTGTAAATGGAACCTGTAGAATAGAGAATACTATGGTGAGGGCAACTCAATTCTGGCCGGAATTAGGTGAGTGTAGGCCAATAGCAGCACTCAGATCTATAACAGAGATCCGATCTCTGTCATACGGCCAAATAACTCATCATATGATCTGAGACATGGCAACACCAGGAAAGAATAAAGGAACGGGTAGAAACCCAGCAGATGCCCTACTGGAAGATCCTACCATTTCACATTCCTCTCCTCCCTCTCAACCATCCTTAATCTCTCTAATTATTATTCCACTACATTGTCCTCAACTCCCTGAGTAAAATGATATATCACACAAGCTAGTTGAAGCCACCCAATAGAATACTAGTGCCGACGCTCAGATTATACTTTCTAGCACCGCACTTATAGAACATTCTATCACTAATCATAAAACATTATATCATCACACCTATAATACATTATATTACCGCACTATGATACATTATATTACCGCACATACTGTACTCTATTCCTAATCATACTCTAAGTTAGATATGATTAATAGCCTACCATATGCCTATTCCAGTTGCTAATCGAAACTAGGCGATCACAGACTGGATCTATGTCCGCCGATAACTATCAACACTTTGACACCCCTAGTTTCTTTTATGTAACACAACTCGGAATACTGCATCGCTCTTTCCAACTTCAGAAATCTGGTCAACTCACTCCTCTTGTTTACTGCAAGGCTTTTTATATTGGTCTGTGAGTGACGTCACCAAAAAGTCCAGACGCTTACCAGTTCAGAGTCTGGTTCCTCCTCCTGTTCTAGACTAACTGGAGTCAACCCACGGTCAAATTTGCTTTCATTTGGGGAAATTCCAGTCTGTCTGTGAACCAGAGAATTCCCCACATCAGAGAATCCATCCCGCCTTGCATTCAGACATTTCGTCTTGCACTTCAAATGCCGTCTCCCGCCTCGCAGACAAATGACGCCGTTGTTCGTCTCGAGCAACCCACATCATAACAAAATCGCCGACCAGGTGTAGACATTCTGACGCGACGTGTTTGGCTTCCCCGTTTGAAATGCCGATCCTGTGTAAACAGTTTTAACGACGTATTTTTCTCAGTCTGTACATCAAAGGATTACTTGTTTTTTCAGACTTATGTCGGGTCTGGTTGTCATTGATCGAATCTCAAGTTTATTTATGTGACACACACACACACACACACACACACACACACACACACACACACACACACACACGCGCGCGCGCTCGCGCGCGCGCGCGCGGTCGCGACCAGTGAGCTTCCGCCCATAGGAGATGTTTGCTCGTCTAGGTTGTCCACAAATCACCTGGTCTAGGGCTGAGTCTCAACGATTCGCAGTGAGATTACTACTCAGCCTGCAACTGAGATCCAACTGCGAGTTTTCTAAAAAAAATAAAAATAAAAAAAATAGCAAGCAACGAAAAGCTACTACAAAGTTGTTGTTGCAGTGTTTAAGTATCTTTTACTTCAGCCTGAGTATAATTCATTTATACAGTTCATTTGATTTATAACTCTTCAGTATACACCTGCCATGATGCAGCGAAATATGCCAGGCAAAGAATCGTGCAATATATTGTTTTCGGCTTGTATGTTTCAATTTCTTCTGATTGTCTGCCGTGAAGCGTTGGTGATCATGTCTGTCCGTAGTCTTCTGTCTCGTGTGCTGTCAGTCAGTTCTAATAATCATGTTCCTCCATGCTGTGATATAAAACCGTCCAGCATCTTCTCTCTTGGTCCACGTTTGCCTTCCACCCTTCCTACTTTCCCGTTGTGACGACAAACTACAACTTTCCCGTTGTGACGACAAACTCCAACTTTCCCGTTGTGACGACAAACTGCAACTTTCCCGTTGTGACGACAAACTACAACTTTCCCGTTGTGACGACAAACTGCAACTTTCCCGTTGTGACGACAAACTGCAACTTTCCCGTTGTGACGACAAACTCCAACTTTCCCGTTATGACGACAAACTCCAACTTTCCCGTTGTGACGACAAACTACAACTTTCCCATTGTGACGACAAACTCCAGGTTTCCTTTTTTTTCATGACATGCCCAAAGACTATGGACTGTCTCCTTTTTATGTGAGTAACTATTTCTCCGTGGAGTTAACTTCTTTCATTGGGACGCAGAGGTGTTTCCAAGGCACCAGGGCCGGGTTATATACTGGCCAAGACCTATTGACGCGTCCTCGTCGAGCGTCCTGGGCAACAGGTCCCTTCGGGGTCCTGGCTGAAGTCAGTAGGATTGCCGATTCCTCCGAAGTCGGAGAGTGTCTGCCTGTACGGCGAGGAACCACCAGTCTGCACACCAATAAGCCAGACATGGGACAACGGACACTCACGCAAACCTCAGGTCCTGTATGACATCACATTGATGTTGGACAACAGGATGCCTTCATCCGACATACAGGAATTCGTGATGGAGCTCAAGCCAACGAACACAAGCAAGCAAGCACTTCTTTCAAGATATCTTCATGACTCTTTTTATCCGTCCACGGTGTTATCATCCATCCATCATGTGCCATGCCGGAAAGCGTGGGCGGTTATAACTCGCCATTTCACTCGATCACCAGAGTCGTGGATCAGCTCAGTGTTCCTGTCTTGACCATGCCATGTGGCCAAGCCATCCAGGTATTTACTTCTCGGTCTTCCCCTTGGTCTCTTCCCTTCGGTCTTGCCAGTTGTCAACAAGTTCTCCAATTCATTTCTTCTCATAATGTGTCCAAAAAATGTTGACTGTCTACGTCTAATTTCTCTAATCAATTTACGATTTTCATTTATTTTCTGTAGTACTTGATCATTTGTTTTTCTGTTTGTCCATGTAATTCTTTGCATTCTCCTCAGAAACCACATTTCTACAGCCATCAGATGTTTTTCAGCTTGACTGCTCATTGTCCAAGTTTCACATCCATACAAAAGAACAGGCTCTATGTATCCCCTCAACACTCTTTTTCTCTTTTCAGCTGACATCTTTTTATTGGTAAGTATGTTTTGCATCTTGCTAAAGGCTGCTTTCTAATTTCTTCAAGGCATCTCCCATAAGATGTCATGACTGTTCCGAGATAATTGTACCGATTCACGTGTTGAAGAATATTCCCATTTATTTGTATATTACATTGTGGTGCTTCTTTCTTCCTAGTTACGACCATAATCTGTGTCTTTTTTTATAGTTTAATTCTAACCCCAGTTGTTCACTGTGTGCAACAACCGCACCTACTAATTGTTGCAGATCCTGCTCATTGTCTGCAATCAATACTGTGTCATCTGCATATCTAATGTTATTGATGTTTCGACCTCCAATGATGGTTCCATTTATATCTTCTACATTTCTGAAAATATTTTCACTGTATAGGGAAAAAAGTTCTGGAGACAATACACATCCCTGTCTCACACCTCTCTGCACTCGACAGACGGTGCAGAGAGCAGAACCCTGCCGCTGTCAATGCTGAGGTTAACGCGCTCATCTATGAACACTCAGATAGCCCCGAAGTGCTCATCTATACAGATGGATCTGTTGTAAAGCAGCAGAGAAGTGCGTTGGCATTTACAGCCTGTTCAGCGGGCCGAACCGTTCAAGAATCCAGTGGTGCCCACTCTATGACCACGAGCAGCATGACGATGGAGGTGATGGCAGTTACACAGGCTTTCATATGGCTGGAATCACAACATTATACCAACGTGTGTGTACTAAGTGATTCAATGAGCATGATTCAGAAGGTCGAAGCTGGATCTGTACGTAGACAGTGGACTGAGTCGCTGCGGAAGTCTGTTGTCCGTAAAGTCACCTTCATCTTCGTCCCGGGACATGCGGGAGTCGAGGGAAATGAACGAGCTGATAAACTGGCTGGCTCTGCACCCCTGTAGATGGCCAGCCCATGGATCGTGCCGATGTTGTTAACGTCCTCAAAGATATGGCGAGAACAGAGGACTTTGACGTCAGTGATTCCACTTCGCTGTCAAGGATGAAAGACTTGGGAGTAAGAATCGGCACAGACAGACGCGAGATGTACATCGGGAAAACAAAGCGCCTCGTCAACTGTCACACGTCTTCTCTTTATGATAATGATGATAAGTTTTGTGTGATGGTCGTTGTCTAGGTAACGATGTTCATGGTGTGTCAATGGAGATATCTGTCTTGCAATGTAACTCACCCCCGCAGTGCATATTCACCAGGCATTCAACAAGATTCCGTTGGCGCACATAATCCTTTATTACAAAAATAAGACGGACAAACGGAACAGGTTTATACATCCAGAAACATAACGTAATCCATAGAATATGAATATCCTCCTCACAATTTAACCAGCACACATCAATGCCTTCTCACGGCTGGCCTCTAATCTCAATCCACAAGACAGGTAATCCAGCTACAATCCTCGGCTGGAGCTCACACAATACAACCCACACATTGGGTTGGAGCCACTGCTCAACTATAGAACCCACTCTGGGGTTTGGCCTACACTCAATACAGAACCCACTCTGGGTTCAGGCCTGTCTTCACAACTCGAAGAACAACACAACACCGGAGCTCTCTCTTAAACGACCCGACCCGCAGTCGGTCTCCTCTCTCACTGCCCTTTCAGTCCCTTGACTTCACACAACACACCACTCTCTTTCGACCCATCCCCCCTGGGGCCACACTCACCCTTCCCATTATTTCTAAGGACTGGCTGTTTACTCGTAGCCAGGTCAGTCACTTTACTGTCTCCCACTTTCATCTCCATTCTTTCTCATGCCCGGCCACTCAACTCAATGTCAGTGACCCAGGCTTATGTCATTACCCCCCTCTTAAAAGAAAACTTCGTTTTCAAATATTGGGTGGCTAAAACTTACTAAACATGTGACCCAGACATATAGCCTGGGTAGCCCTAAGTATGGCTCCACCTCACTTCAGCTACCATCCTAAATACTACATCAAATGCTCATATTACACTCCTATATTCATCACACATCAATACAACCATCTATCCTGTGTATCAATGCATGAACTAATACATTACATAATAATAATAATACATCATAGAAAAGCATTATCCTTCTGTACCCTAGATCTCTTACTACTTCACGACCACACAGTACTATTTGTGTACCGACCCTATATCAGGTGGTTCTGTTCTTGCATTAACCCACCTCTGATTCCTGTCGATGCTGTGTCTACCTTTCATGTACCCATGACTCATGGTACCTCTACAATTACAACATCTGTTTGCTATCCCTAGCCCTGGGTCAGTAATGTCGCGAAAACTCTTTTGACCTGACTCAACTTTCCTATCTGCATATTGCACCGTTACACTTGAGTCTCTGTTTAGTCTGAACTTTTTATTCAATCTTGGTCCATATATCTGGCACCTTTCTTTCTGCTGCATACGCCTTATGCCTATGTGCCCTGCACATGCACTATCCTGAGCTGTTCTAGTATATCGGTCTCTCTGTGCTACAGGTACTGCTCCTTGCCCACGTGCAGTTCTGCTATCTGAAAACCTGCGAGTGAGAACATTGTTCTTCCTCTCGAAGCACCCTCTACCTTTCTTTGACTGCCTATGTTCTACTCTCCTACACCCTTGGGAACATTTGTTCAGAGTAGTATCTTGTCTCTGGGAGTCACTAGCACTATACTTGGGATCCATTCTCATCTGCTCAGCTGTACTATCCTTGTCCTGAGTTCCTGTGTCTACCTCAAGTGCCTCTTCTACCTCAGCTATACTCTCTAATTTAGGTTCTCTTGTGGTAACTACCTCGTTACTGCTTACACTATATTTTCGGTCCCAATAAACTACTTCCTCTTCTGTACAATCTTTAACTCCTATAACATTTCCTATGATCAAATCAGCCACTGGTGAGTCCAGAACACACGCTGTCACTCTTCCAGTGATATATGGTGTTTTTACTGTTATTATGGCTACTGGGTAGAACTCTACTGTGCCGTTGAATGTTATGCATCTAATCTTTTTCCCTGTATAATCCGAGGGATCTATTAAACTTCTCCTCACTCCGATAGACGTACATCCGGAATCCCTAATTGTTAACGCTGGTCTATCATTGACAAATCCCTGATGCAACTTCAGACTTCCTCCTTCATGCACTGCTGATCCTGCTTTTACTGTATGACCACATATTAGGACTGGCTGACTATCTTTTTCAAAAAGAGGTTTGCACCCACTACAATCTTCATTGTTCAGCGTCTCAATTACTTGCGCTGCATTTGAGTGCTCTGTTTCTCTCATCCTACATTGATGGCTGATATGCCCATTCTTTCCACATTTGAAACAAGTCATCTCCCTTTTACTGCTGTTCGTTGGTCCATCTGATGGTTGTGCATCACACTCTGCTGCCCTGTGTCTCCAGCTCCCACAATTCCAACATCCGGCATAATTTGGACGTCTCTGAAAGTTCCCTCTTCTATATGGGTACCGTCCTACTCTACCAACATTGTTTCCTCGGAAACCATTATCTTGAAGTTCTTGTTGCTCACCTTTCTGTGCTGAATCCACGCTTTTCGCCCTTGGTCTGATGACTGGATTCTGGTCCTGTTTAGTGTACGCTGCACAGACTATTTCCTCACTCATTAGTTTCCCAATAGATACGTTAGGATGTGCAGTCATGTAGTTTTGCCCTAACTGAGACATTGTGTCTATGTCCTTTGGCTTCCGTTCCTCAAAGAACGCCACTAAATTAGAATTGCATGCAGATACTACCTTGTCTCTTAACATTAGATCTACTAATTTATTAACATCTTTCCCTACTTCTGCAAGCTCCATCCACTTATTAAATGTATTCTTTACTGTGTTAACAAAGTCTGTGAAATCTTGATTTGTCTCTGGCACTAACTGTCTAAACTTTGTCCTATATCCATGCTCAGTTAGTTGGAACTTTGTCAGCAAACGTTGACGTAAGATAGTGTAGTTGTTCCTTTCTTCTACAGGTAAATTAAACATGGTGTCTAATGCCTTGCCCGTAAGAAGCTCCCCTAGTCTAATAGCATACTGGTCTTCGGGGATGCCTAACACTTTCGCTGATGCCTGATATCTGTCAAGATAAGCTTCAAGGTTGTCTCGGTCCGTAAAGTATGGCAGTTTTAATCTCTGTGACGACTGCGAAGGTCTTCTACTTTCCTCACTTTGACCCTTCGATGCAAATTCTAACTTTTTAATAGCAATTTCTGCTTCCATCTTAATCTTCTCTTTCTCAATTTCCATTCTCATGTGTGTCTCTCTCTCTTCCTGTAGACGCTTGGCTTCCATTTCAGCCTGTCTTTGTTCTCTCTCAGCTAACTTTTCTTCCTGTAGACGCTTGGCTTCCATTTCAGCCTGTCTTTGTTCTCTCTCAGCTAACTTTTCTTCCTGTAGACGCTTGTTTTCCATTTCAGCTAACTTTTCTTCCTGTAGACGCTTGGCCTCGAGTTCTGCCTGTCTCTGTTCTCTTTCGGCTTGTCTCTGGTCTCTTTCAATCTGTTGTTGTTCTTTTGTTTCGGCATACTCTTGTAACTCTTTACCTTTCAGGCCTATTCTTTCACCTGCTTCAATATAATCCATTAAGTAGGCATCTTGTACTTGTGGACACTTTGCTGTGAATCAGCCAACTATAAATGTCCAGACTCTGCTGTTATTCTTTGTGTCACTTCCCTAAGTACACCCGCACTCCCTGTGTACGTAAATCCGTAGTGCTACAATATCACTCTGTACTCACCCAGTCACTCTATAAGTACTAGGTAGTGAGGGGGGAAGTATCACCTATACTCCCTTATATCTATCTATCTCTGACCAAAAGTTCATAAAGTCCCTGGAAATATTGTTAAACATACATATAAAAACATATACACACAAATGGATGATAACACTAAGTGATGACTATCCAACGCTAGACTTCACAAGCTGAGTACACGGAGACGATGATGACACAGAAATAAACCACAGTAACAACCACAAGCTTGTGTAGAGACACCCACAGTGCGCGTAACATATAAACATAAATTGACCAAGACCACTAGACAGCAGAAATGACGAAAGATCACAATACAAAAATATATCCGAACACAACAAATATCATATATAAATATAACGAAAAGAAAGAGAGAAAGAAAAGGAATATATACTGAAAATATACACAGATTTGACGTCAGACAACTCGGCTCTAGATATTGGTTAAGACTATTTCAATGCCCCTGCACGATACGTCAACTCATTAACGTTTTTCTTACAAAAATATCGTAAGCACCAGAAAGACAAATAAATTATTGTGCTGTATCCCGACTCTCGAGAAACACCCCAACAAATCCCCTACTCTTGACAAACACTGGACCACATACAAATAATTGCGTAACACCCGACAACAATAAATATGACGATGGGAGCAAAACAATAAAAATATAATAATGTGTAACTGGTTGGCCGACAAATATGGGCCTATTAATCCGTCGCCAAAAGTTCTTTTTAATCAGTCACCAAAGTTTTTGTTCGTTTTAATAGTTATTCTCCCTCGGCTGGAAATGTCTACGACGCTGGATTTCAAAGCGACTTGTTGTTTTGTTGAATGGTTCCTGAATTCACGTGGTGATCAAAAGTTCCAACTGTCGACAAAAGTTGAAGATGATAGTGATATCCACCCTGTTCTGTCTTGACACAGTCCGTAACGTTATTGTACTTTCTCTGTACGTGGTAATAATCCAAAGTGTTCTTTCGATTTGTTGTTACTCTCGTTGCGGAGATGGCGCTTCGCTGTATCATTAATGTTATGGATTTTCGTTATCCGACAAGATTCACCAAAAGAAAAGAAGAATGGCAGCCAATGTTCAGCGCTTTAAATTTGGATATATAGATCCTTATTGGCAAAGAAATGCGACAATGGTTGCGATGACGATAAGTTAAAACTGTTTGCTCATAACAGAATAATGATGACAAAGGCTTGAACAAAGACGAACAATCAAGTCTGGTTTCACACAAAACGCCTTGTTTTGTTCATTCACAATGAGTCAGCTTGACCACCATAGGTCGTGGAAATTCCCGAGTATCTTTCCTCCTTGCACCCCCAACTCACAATGTCATCTCAATTTCTCTTTATCACCCTCAGTGAAAAATTCCTCCGTAAGACAGTTTTCACACACACTTGACCGCCCCACCCGGCTGCGGTATTAACTTCGTGGAAAATCACACTTTCCACTGCTGCCCTAGCACGGCTGTGGTGGGGGTTAACGTAACTTTCCCCTCGTACCTGGACGCTGGTGTACCCACCCGTCCTCTTTACTGCGTCGAATAATCTTGACCAGTCAACTTGCAACAACACAGTGCGCTTGCCTCCAGCACACACACACACCTGTCCTCGCCACTCTGGATTCAACACTCGTCTTTAATTTCCGCACTGCTGCCTGGTATCAAATTTACCTGTCACCGTAATGGACTCTCCCGGTTAGTCTGTCCTGCGTTAATTCTTGGCGTCCCCGCCTCGTCTGTTTATGCGTGCTGACCGCCGTTAATTTACCTGTAGTGGACTTGACGTGAACTGACTGCTCGCCTGTGACCTCCGCCGCGCATTTTCCCCGCGCGCTGACAGTTTTTCTTGGATGTGGCGTCTTATACACACCAAAGAGTTGCTGTTAATTTCTTGACGCAGTACTGTCTAAATTGATGGCACGAAGTCACCGATAATAACTCCTCTCTTTCAGCGAAGAGCCCACAAACATCTCAGAATGACAACACTCTCTATAATGTTCTTAATTGGACGTAGCCCCCAGATGTCACACGTTTTCTCTTTATGATAATGATGATAAGTTTTGTGTGATGGTCGTTGTCTAGGTAACGATGTTCATGGTGTGTCAATGGAGATATCTGTCTTGCAATGTAACTCACCCCCGCAGTGCATATTCACCAGGCATTCAACAAGATTCCGTTGGCGCACATAATCCTTTATTACAAAAATAAGACGGACAAACGGAACAGGTTTATACATCCAGAAACATAACGTAATCCATAGAATATGAATATCCTCCTCACAATTTAACCAGCACACATCAATGCCTTCTCACGGCTGGCCTCTAATCTCAATCCACAAGACAGGTAATCCAGCTACAATCCTCGGCTGGAGCTCACACAATACAACCCACACATTGGGTTGGAGCCACTGCTCAACTATAGAACCCACTCTGGGGTTTGGCCTACACTCAATACAGAACCCACTCTGGGTTCAGGCCTGTCTTCACAACTCGAAGAACAACACAACACCGGAGCTCTCTCTTAAACGACCCGACCCGCAGTCGGTCTCCTCTCTCACTGCCCTTTCAGTCCCTTGACTTCACACAACACACCACTCTCTTTCGACCCATCCCCCCTGGGGCCACACTCACCCTTCCCATTATTTCTAAGGACTGGCTGTTTACTCGTAGCCAGGTCAGTCACTTTACTGTCTCCCACTTTCATCTCCATTCTTTCTCATGCCCGGCCACTCAACTCAATGTCAGTGACCCAGGCTTATGTCATCAACCAACACAGAACTGGCACTATTAGCCACCGTACGCTGATGCATATGCTGGGGGGAGGATCTGAGCACCTATGGACATGTCCGGAGTGCAATGAAGATACCCCAGCTGATAACTGATAACTGATAACACCTCTCTTAATAGGCTGATATTGTCCTACTTCATTATCAATCATTATGGCAGCTTTTTGTTTCCAATATATGTTTTTAATAAGTTTAACGTCTTTCCCATCAGTTTGTAGGTCTGCAAGCATATCTACCATGGCCACACGTGTTATCTTCATTCTTATGTATAAGCAAATCCCGCAGCTTCCATATAAATCCCCACTTGTCTGCTAATTAATTGTTCCTGATTCCTGTAAACGCTTTAAACCCTTCATTCAACTACTCGGCCACTCGTCTTCATCCATTTCAGAATTCTAAATAATAACTAGAAAGCATATCATCATCACATTCTATGTTGATAGGCGGCATTCTTCATTGTTCGGTGTCTCACGCGATCAATCTAGCCTTGGATCATTTCTATGTTCTTGTCCCGATTATGCAGTATGGTCAAACTATTCAGGTCTCTGTCATCCTGGTGTTCTTCTTCAATTATATTTGTCAGTTGCCACTACCTTTTCAAGTTTATTTCTGCTCTACCGTGCTCACAAAATCTTTACTAACTTTCATTGTTCTAATAAATTTTTTTCTAATCAATTTTTTTCTAATCAATTTAACGTATTGTGTGCATCTTAATTGACCGTCTCCTTCGTGTTTTTCTGTCCGCTGATGATATTCTTTGCTACTTCCTCAGAACCCACATTACCAGCGATGTTAGATTCGAAAGCGTAACCTGATTTAAAATGTAATTAATTCAGTTTATTTGCCCCCCATAGACAACGACCATGTCTCGTTATTGATTGATTTGTTGGGCAATAACGCCGGTTGTCTATTCCCGGAGTTGTTTCCCTTGTGGCTGTTATTCATCCGTCTGGATACCGTTAAGTGGCTAAATAAAACATGATGTTGGTAGGGTGCGTGTTGCAGTCGTTGGATATGCAACCTCCGTGGTTGTCGCTCGTCGTGTGTGCGCTGTTGTCTGCCATGGATACCCCCCCCCCCCCCCCACAGAGAGAGACAGACACACACAGACCCACACAGGCACACAGACACACACACACACAGACCCACACAGGCACACAAACACACACACACCACATTCACACACACACACACACGCACACACACACACACATATATATATATATATATATATATATATATATATATATATATATATATATATATATATATATATATATATATATATATATATATATTATACAGACAGTGAGAAAAATTGAAAGATGCACACATGTACAGACACGTGGACATAGAGACAGACAGACGCATACACATGCAAACACGTAGAGGAGAGACAGACAGACGTACATAAACGCAACACATACATACATACATACATACATACATACATACATACATACATACATACATACATACATACCTACCTACCTACCTACCTACCTACCTGCCTGCCTGCCTGCCTGCCTGCCTGCCTGCCTGCCTGCCTGCCTGCCTGCCTGCCTGCCTGCCTGCCCGATCCCCCCGCCCGCCCGCCCGCCTGCCAGTGTAAGTTAATAAGTAAGTCACAAATGGCTATCGAAAAATAACAAAATATGATAACAACTTGAAACAAGTTTATTTTTATACAAAGATTGTCCCTTTATTTCTCAGCATAATTTCTACCAACATTGATACACTTATCCCATCGTTTTATCATTCCTCCCAAACCGGCTGCATAGAACTGCGTTTTCTGCTTTCATTTACCTGCCATCCCACAGATCTGTGTGACTTACTTATTGACTCGCCCCCTTCAGTTTTTCTATCCAGCTATGCACCGCTTTACGAGCCAAACATTTGTCAGCATAAACACTGAAAACCCACCTTGGCGGGAGACATTTCGCAAATAACGTCGAAGTTGAATGTGAAGTGAAAACGTGGTTTAGAAAACAGAGCACGCAGTTCTATGCAGCCGGTTTAGGCGGACTGATAAAATGAAGGAATAAGTGCATAAATGTTGGTGGAAAATAAAGGGACAATGTATGTATAAAACAAAAACCCTAGTACCTATCTAGCTACCTGCCTGCCTACCTGCTTGCCTGCCTGCCTGCCTGCCTACCTACCTATCTATCTACCTACCTACCTACCTACCTACCTTCCTCCCTCCCTCTCGTCATCCATCCATATATCCTGGCTCACACATCCATCCATTCACGTACCGATGCACACACACAGTCATAAACACACACAACAGACTAAGTAAAGGACCTTTTTTAACGCCTGGAACACCTTGGGCATATGGTAAAAGGCCCATTTTTGTATAGACAAATCGGCACACACCGGCTGATGTAGTTAGTATCGCACTGATTACCCTCACTTGCAAAGTCATTTCCTGGTACCCATTTGAGTCCAGGTCAATTTCTAAATATCCGCCACGATATAGATTTAAACCCATTACCACCGGCCCGACAGGAAGCGTCTAGCCAATACCCTACCACAGCTCACCATCAAATGGTGCTAGCCCCATATTTTCCTAGACCAGTCGGCTACCCCCCTGTACCATATTTACAGTCTGGTCTTGACAAATCCGGCTCCCGTTTGACCCAACCTCACACAACCTCGCGTTAATGATATTGACTCAGTGGCGACTGGGCTTACCTCTTTCGACTCAATGTCCCGCGGTGATACATGCAAGTCTTCGTCGGCTAATGTGATATTCGATATAAAGTATTTCTTTTATCTGGCCCGTCTGCTGATCAATCAATCAGGTGTGGTCTCCACAATGAAGGTTGGCTGAAATAGACCTCCAGCACTGTCCACAGTAACAACACTGTCCACAGTAACAACACTGTCAACAGTAACAACACTGTCCACAGTAACAACACTGTCCACAGTAACAACACTGTCCACAGTAACAACACTGTCCACATTAACAACACTGTCGGGACGCAGAGGTGTTTCCAAGGCACCAGGGCCGGGTTATATACTGGCCAAGACCTATTGACGCGTCCATGTCGAGCGTCCTGGGCAACAGGTCCCTTCGGGGTGCTGGCTAAAGTCAATAGGATCGCCGATTCCTCCGAAGTCGGAGAGTGTCTGCCTGTACGGCGAGGAACCACCAGTCTGCACACCAATAAGCCAGACATGGGACAACGGATACTCACGCAAAACTCAGGTCCTGTATGACATCACACTGATGTTGGACAACAGGATGCCTTCATCCGACATACAGGACTTCGCGTTGGAGCTCAAGCCAACGAACACAAGCAAGCAAGCAAGCAACAACACTGTCCACAGTAACAACACTGTCAACAGTAACAACACTGTCCACAGTAACAACACTGTCAACAGTAACAACACTGTCCACAGTAACAACACTGTCCACCGTAACAACACTGTCCACAGTAACAACACTGTCCACAGTAACAACACTGTCCACAGTAACAACACTGTCCACAGTAACAACACTGTCCACAGTAATAACACTGTCCACAGTAACAAGACTGTCCACAGTAACACTGTCCACAGTAACAACACTGTCAACAGTAACAACACTGTCCACAGTAACAACACTGTCCACAGTAACAACACTGTCAACAATAACAACACTGTCAACAATAACAACACTGTGGCACAAGGATAGTTTAAAATACAGTTTCAGAATTCCGAGATACATGTAAGCAGACGTTTCTGCGTCGATTTTCACAATGGTTTGGGCGGCGGCTTTTCAGAAAGCAATTGGAAACTATTGAACTGTACGTTCATTAGTTTCCTATTCATTGCTTAGAAAATAACAAATAACCAGAAATGCCAGGGTTGATTGTGATGTTATGTAAAGGACATGAAATGAACTTTTTAAAAATCGGGCTCAGGTGGAAGTCACAGTTTTCGTATATCTGTAGGCACTGGACATTGAAACGGGTGGTTGCACACGCACAGCTTATGGGATATCTGATAACATAATGGTTAAATGTTATGTTGCGTCTTACAATGTTCCAGCACATTGGACATTTCCATGAGTGCTGAGTCCTCACATGCAGCAGCCATCCTTCTGGCTCACTGTTCCCATGAGGAGTTGATTATAGTATCTCCAGTGTTTCCCAAGAAGGCGACATTCATGTGCTTGATCAGGCTTTACTCCAAGCTGCTGCAGTCGGGCTAGTGCCGGAGCCTCGTCGGTATCCGTCAAATGAGTTCTATACCGCAGTGACTATATCAGCCCTGCTCATGCTGCTTCCCGTTAGCGTTGGTGTTTTATTTACCAGCTGGTCTACCCGTTCGCTGCCCCTTACTCCGGCATGTCCTAGTGTGTAAACCCATGTGAGGTCAGGCGCGACTTCCGAATGCTCTCTATCCATTCTCTAATGAACGTAAATAATTGCCTCGTAAATCATTGTGAACCCGGCGTTCTAGCCACTCGGCCAGCCGCTCCAAACAGTAAAGTATGCTGGGGTTGATTGCAACGTCTTTTAAAGAAGATACAGCTAACTTTAACCATTACATTTAATGGTTAAAGTTAGTTGCATGTTCTTTACAGGACGTCGCAGTCAACATTACCGTTTATTTTACTGTGATTTACTAGGTAACTGTTTACGTTCATTAAAGAGACAGAAGCAAAAACTGCTAATTTTATTTGTCGTATGCTTTAATGTGGGTTTCTGTTCCGTTTCTTAACTTTAAAATATCAGACATTTAATGACCAATGCTGATGTCGTATTGGGGATTCTAAGCACTGAGAATTAAAAGCGGTTGCATCTTGTTGACGCCACGCTGTGTACAAGCCAGAAATTGTAATTGATTGCATAGTGCATGTGAACCGGTATCTCTCGATTTCAGAGACTTGTATTCTACCTGCTAGGACACCAATGTTTGTGTGTGTTTGTTTGTTTGTTTGTTTGTTTGTTTGTTCGTTCGTTTCTAATTTATCTTGGATATTCTTAATGAACCCAAATTGCAGCACAGGCCATCTACCTACCCAGGCCTATCTTTTGTTCTCTTCTGCAGGTTCTTCCATGTCTCCTACCGTTATTTATCGCTGTCTCTAATTTTCTTCCCCGCACGTTATTAAATCTCACTCTATTTCTTGTGCTCGACGGTCTCCAGAGACAGTACTTCCAAGTTCTACTATTATCAAGTTTTCTCAATCTGTCCTATCCACGGACAGCGTTGTTAGTGTGTCTATGCTGTAGCATAGTGACTAGTCACGCCTGCCCACCCGGAAGTCCATGGTTCGACCCGCAACTTTGACCGATTCGGATTTTTAAAATTGATCTGGGCTTCCAAGTCGATCCAGCCTAAAATGTGTGTCAAGAATGTTTTGGGAACTACAGGCGACTTGTATGGTACTAACCACATCATTCTCCGAGTGCCGATTGGTTGAAAAAAAAAATTAAAAGTTATGTTAACAAATAACACTGTATGCCCATGCGCCTTAAGAAGGGTAGAAGAATACTTTACTTTGTTGTTTATCTTTATATCATTCATCATTTCTGTTTATCTTTCTTTTTACTTATTTTTTTTTTTTTTAATTATGAGTGTCAATGTTTGTATGTTTATAGCATTCATTATTTCTGTTTGTCCTTTTTACTATTATTTTTGTTTTTGTTTTTGCTTTTCCTAGGAGTGTCAATGTTTGTTTGTTTATATCATTCATTATTTCTATTTTTATTAAAAGCTGAAAAATATCTGATGGCCGTGGAAATGTGGTGTCTGAGGAGAATGCAAAGAATACCATGGACAGACATAAAAACCAATGGCCAGTCCTACAAGAAACAAATGAAAACCGTAAACCGATTAGAGAAATTAGACGTAGACAGTCACTTTATGTATTTATTTATGTATTTATTTATTTATTTATTTATTTATTGTTTTGGACATGTTAGAAGAAGAAATAAATTGGAGAACTTCGTGATAACTGGCAAGATTGAGGTGAAAAGAACAAAGGGAAGGCAAAGAAGTAAATACCTGGATGGCTTGGCCACGTGGTCTGGTTTAGACAAGAACACAGATCTCATCAACGAATCTGCTGATCGCATGAGATGGCTAAACATGGCCGACTACGCTTATCGTCATAGCACATGATGATGATGATTTCTGTTTATCCTTCTTTTAAGCTTGTGCATTTGTTGTTATTTATAACCAGGCTAAACAGGACTTCATGATCCCACATGTTTCACACACATCCCAGTCAGCAGAGACCCATATTGTCCTCTTCTGTGTTTCAGGCAATCTTGTGTGCGTTAGACCTCGGGTAACCCATCAAGATGACCTTGGAACGTAACCTGACTCCGACGACACCCACACAAACCATCATGTACGCCAAACCCATCACCACAATCACGGGCGGGGAGAAGATGACGCTGAACCAGATGTCGCCCATTCTCGACGGGGTTCGCAAAGATGAACCCATATTTAGTCGGAATAGCCCTAATGTCCTCAATATTCTTACCACGAGTTCTGATTTGGAGTTCTCCAACAGGTATGTGGCTCCACAATTAAAATTGGTGATATTACTACTACTACTACTACCACCACCACCACAACCACCACCACCACCACCACCACCACCACTACTACTACTACTACTACTACTACTACTACTACTACTACTACTACTACTACTACTACTACTACTACTACTACTACTACTACTGCTGCTACTGCTACTAGAACAACAACAACAACAACTACATAGAAGGAAAAAACAATTTATACTACAGCTGCTGCTTCTACTACTACTACTACTACTACTACTACTACTACTACTACTACTACTACTACTACTACTACTACTACTACTACTACTACTACTACTACTACTACTGCAACAGGTGCTGCTGCTACTACTATCACTACTACTATTACTAGTATTACCACTACGGCTACTACTACTACTGTTGCTGCTGCTGCTACTACTACTACTACTACTACTACTACTACTACTACTACTACTACTACTACTACTACTACTACTACTACTACTACTACTACTACTACTACTACTACCTACTACTACTACTGCTACTACTACTACTACTACTACTACTACTACTACTACTACTACTACTACTACCTACTACTACTACTACTACTACTACTACTACTACTACCACTACTACTACTACTACTACTACTACTACTACTACTACTACTACTACTACTACCTACTACTACTACTACTACTACTACTACTACTACTACTACCTACTACTACTACTACTACTACTACTACTACTACTACTACTACTACTACTACTACTACTACTACTACTACTACTACTACTACTACCTACTACTACTACTACTACTACTACTACTACTACTACTACTACTACCTACTACTACTACTACTACTACTACTACTACTACTACTACTACTACTACTACTACTACTACTACTACTACTACTACTACTACTACTACTACTACTACTACTACTACTACTACTACTACTACTACTACCACTACTACTACTACTACTACTACTACTACTACTACTACTACTACTACCACTACTACTACTACTACTACTACCACTACTACTACTACTACTACCACTACTACTACTACTACTACCACTACTACTACTACTACTACCACTACTACTACTACTACTACTACTACTACTACTACTACTACTACTACTACCACTACTATTACTACTACTACTACTACTACTACCTACTACTACTACTACTACCTACTACTACTACTACTACTACTACTACTACTACTACTACTACTACCACTACTACTACTACTACTACTACCACTACTACTACTACTACTACTACTACTACTACTTAGATTATTATGACTACTATCATCTCTTCTACTGCCACAACTATCCTACTGGCGATACTGTTAAAGTCATTGCACCTGCTTCAGAAGTCAGCTACACCACTGCTGATATTACAACAACAAAAGAAAGAAAAACGTGACTGGGGATTTCAACAAACAAGATCAAATGCCTGTAAGTGGTTCATTACTGCAGCATACACATAGTTATTCCATCCCGTTGTCTCCTGCTGTAGTGGACGAACGCGGAAAGCCAGGTGCAGTGGTGTTTATAGTAAGGCTAGAAAACAGTTCTTGTCACATGGATAAATACATTCTATCTGGGTCTATAGTAACATTGGTTTATTCTGTTTTTGTTTCGTTTATGTGCTGATATTTTATTCATGTGCTTCTATATATACTCTCTAGTAAACCCTATACAACTTAAAATTCCCGTATTCTAAATAAATGGAGGGGGAACATAAATTCCATATATCTTTTCGCTCGCTTTTAACTCACGCGTAGTCCAGACTGGACTAATTTGTGTGTGGGCGACAGCTTTCCCTATTACCGTGTCTCCCGCCATCAGTTGAACTCGCTGCAACTTCTAAGGCAGTTGTAATTTAAATCACAAAGTTTCCAGCAAGAATTCATAATTTTAGTCCAACTGACTGGTGAAGGGTTTGAACCCCCTACCCCACGATCAGCGGCACGGAAGCTTATGAGCCAGAGCTCTTTATCTCTCGACAATGCAATTTCATAAATTCCATAAAGGCAAAGTACTATAGTACGAAATTGCTGTTTCTAAGTTTGAGAAAAGAATTACTCTATCTAAACTGTGGTCTTTTTATTATAGCGGTAACTAAATTCATATTTCAGGACAGAAATAGGTGTGCTGTTATCTCCTATGTAAGTACATTTAGCGTTTATCTTTTTCCCCATTTCAGCTTCTATCTGAGAGTATAACAACTGGCGGTAATGGGTTCTTTATTGTTTTTGTGCATTGTAGAAGTGGGCTGGTTATTTAAATATTCCTATAATTATTATTCTTTGGAAAGAATTATGAGAATTAAAACTGTCATTCGTTCGCTTGCTAGATATCGAGTGACAAAAGATAACAGTATTTTCTGAATGTTGTTACAACCAAAACACTGGAAATTGTTCATGAAGAAATATAAATCGCTCATTTATAAATATAAATTGCTCATTAAGAAAACCATTCACTTAAATTATATGGTGTGAGGAAAATTGTTGAACAGGCAAAGATTTTAACCATGGTCAGCATTAGAAAATCATTTACTTTATTGATAACTAGAAAATGTATTGAAAAATCTCGTATTATTTTAATCGTTAAGCCATTAGGAATACACGTTTCGGGGATCTCATTAACTGATTCAGTGTCCGAAAGAAGCAGGTTTGGATTAAGTGCACAATCAAATGAACAAGTAATAGTAATATAATGGAAATGTCCCTTCACTGAGCATTAAAATTGCGGAATGCACCGCGAAACGAAATAAATTACACCATGACCCTAATATGGCGATATATTGTCCTTCTGTCCAAATGGGAGGTCACATTTGCCGATATATTATCATCCTACGCTGAATCAGTTCAGTGTGAACTGCAATTACAAGAAGCAGATTCGAGAGAGAAGCAAGAAATACTCACGCCGAAAAGCGTAATTATCGGAATAAGGGAAAGCAATCAATTATATACTTACAATCATAGTTAGCGCTCCACAGCGATTGAACATCGGTCTCAACAAAAATGACGAGAACTGTCTATGAGTAGTCTAGATGCGGTTCGGTGCTAGAATTAAAAGAATCAGGTGGACAGAAAATATAAAGCGATTGATAATTTCCAGTAAAGAAAGTGGTGTTAAAACAGGATTTAAAAGCAAGAGAATTAAATTCATTGCACCGAGCTGTATCAAAAATGGTTCGGTCCCTTTTCACGGAGTGGGCTGCCGAAAGCGTCGCACAGAGCACTGACTCCATAATTCCGGTGACCACCCGCTGGAGTCACCGGTAAAACTGCACTCGTGAACGGAATCACGGAGAACAAATAAAATAGAATAAAATAAAAACTTGCTCACAGCAATACCGGAGAGAGGAATGTTCTTGCTTCTCCATATTTCAAACAGGCTGGGCTGTTCACCACAATCAAACATGCTGTGAATTTTCTTTTCTTGTTTGGTTTTCACATTTTTAAATGTAGCCTCGGCACGCCTATTCGGTCAATGGGAGGAGTGACGATGATCTGTGATGTCCGTCTTCAACCCGTGCAGACTTTGTTCCATTCACTGTGCTATGGGATTTACAGAACAGAATGGTGTACTACTTTATAAACCGGAGGTAGTGAATGTAATGTCTAGCTTGATCGGATAAAGGCGAAAAACCCCGAGGACTCATGTGGATGCAAAGTAATAAAGTCAGTAAACGGCCCTTGTACACGCTCTAGTGGCAACAGGAATATGGCGTGAGTCTTTATGTTTATATACCAATCGGCACTTGATAGGCCATGTGGTTGTTATTACATCGGCCGCCTTTACTTCCCAAGGCATTTCATGGCACCCATTTTTTGCTGTGTCGACCTGGGATCTAAGGTCAATTTTAATCATTCTTATCCGACCCCGATGAAGATCGAACCTAAGGCCTGCGATCCGACAGTAGAGCGTCCAGCCACTACGCCTTATGAGTGTTGAGGGTGTTAAATACACATCTGCGTTTGGAAAAGAAATTTAAAACAGAAAGTTCCTTTACAGAGAGTTCCAGAAGACAACACCATTGGCACGCAACAAAGAGAATGTAATAAGAACAACTTCGCTACTCATGTGTGCAAGAGACAGATCACAGGAGACATGAAGCTTGAGAAGGCAGAGAAGTAAATACCTGGATGGCTTGGCCATATGGTATGGTCAAGAAAGGAAGACTGAGCTGATCCACGACTCTGGTGATCGAATGAGATGGCGAAACAATACCGCCCACGCTTATCGGCACAGCACATGATGGATGGATGGATGCAGCTTGAAGAAATGATTTTGGCATGCGACACAGAGAACCTACCAGGAACAACTTCATTGCTCTGGTGTGCAAGAGACAAATTATAGGAGAAATGAAGCTATGAAGCCAGCAGTACAGGACAGTTGGCATTGGTGAAGCATGACAGGGGAGTTGCAAAACAATCCCACATGCTGTGCATGTTTTCTTAACTACTTCATGAGTATTCTACGAAAGATCGAGAAATGTTGGGCCAGAAGGCGGTGGTTAGAATATTTGAAGAGGTAGAGACTTAACAAATGTGCCATTTTTGTGCTTAGGCACAAGGGTGTAAGCGTCAATGAACGCGCAGATCGGTTTGTGCGCTTGGCTTCTGTTGGGAACGGACGAAAATTGGACCAGGCTGACATCCTGTAATGCTCTTACGGAGGCAAGACGAGTAAATCACTTAAGCGATAGACTTGAATCTGCAACTTTTACCAGACTGCAAGATCGTCAACTAAAATGGGGTGAATCTATACAAGAGGGTCTAGCGGGAAGCTATAGAAGCATCGTCAAACAGCACAGCGCTGGTGACGTCAACGAAAGCCTAGCTGGTGTCGTCAGTCGCTCGCGACCCGATGGAGATTATAATGGGGGTTGGGGTGGGGAGGGGTTTGATCTGAGTACTTAAGGCAGAATAGTTCAATGTGCAAAGAGTATGATCTGTTGACTGACTAACTAATCAAACAACCCATTAACGAACGAACGAACGAACGAACGAACGAACGAACGAACGAACGAACCAACCAACCAACCAACCAACCAACCAACCAACCAACCAACCAACCAACCAACCAACCAACCAACCAACCAACCAACCAACCAACCAACCAACTAACTAAATGTCTAAATGTCCAGCTAATTAACTAACTAACTAACCCTACATTAAAATAGACTGTGTGGCACGTTATTGTGTTTTGATATGTTTCTCCCATTTCTGCCTAAAGAAAGTAGAGGGATATTTTCCTGTTCCTGTAATTCCATATTACTTGAAGGATTGGTGTAATGATTAGGACCCCACAGTAACAATTAAGTGAGTCCAGACAAACGAGAGATGATTGTCAGCTCTCAGTATTCGCCACAAGAGATAAAGACTGGTCACCTAGTCCTGCGACCACTACGAAATGTGATGACCCGATCACTTTACATATCTACAGCAGTTTAATGATATGGGACTCTTCATGTTTTAACTCTGATCACCCCCCCCCCCCCCCCCCCCCCCCCCCCTTAGTATATCTATGGTCACCTATTATATACTCTTCTCTTAATGCTTGGATATCCATAGCCCCTTTCAGTTATTGTATACATTGTGTGTATGTGTGTGTGTGTATGTGTGTGTATATATGTATGCATGTGTGTATGTCTGCGCTTAAGTAAATGCAAAGGTAAGTCTTAGGTAAGCTGTTTTTATTTTTGTTCGCATATCCATCACAGGACATAGATGTCAACATCAGCATCTTTCAGCTGATTGTTGATCTCTTGGCAAGATTACGCTCAGTAGTTTGCCATTGGTTTCTGAGCGGCCGGCTCACATACCCCGTATGTTACCAACGCGGAGAGAACCGCTACTGATTCTCGCAAACGTCACGTTACTCACGAGAGTATACGGGATTACGGAAAAAGTCGTGTAACTCCTAGACCAGGGAGGCAGAAAAAGCTGTGGAGAATAAAATATTATACTGCAGATAAAGCTGTGTAGTGTAATATATTATACTTCAGATAAAGCTGTGTAGTGTAAAATATTATACTGCAGATAAAGCTGTGTAGTGTAAAATATTATACTGCAGATAAAGCTGTCTAGTGTAAAATATTGTTAGTTAGTTAAGTTGTATGTCCTTCACAGGACGTAGCAGTCAACCCCAGCAATTTTGCTGTTCGTGATTCCTGGGCAAATTTTACGTTCAGTAGTTTGCCATTGCTTTCTGAACGACCAGCTCCTATGCCTTTTTCGAAAAAAACCAGCACCGCTGTGTTTCGAACCCGGGTATACGGGCTCACAAACTGCGTTCACAAGCCCTTAGCCACAGAGACCGATAGTGTAAACAGATAAAGCTGTGTAGTGTAAACTATTATACTGCAGATAAAGCTGTATAGTGTAAACTAGTATAGTTCTGAATGCGCTCTATCACTTTACAACGAGGTGAGACTGCCAGTTCCGAGCCTCGCCACCTGGCCTCCATGTCACGGCCAGGATAGTTGGGTGCCAGCTTCTGTGGTTTCGGGGATGTGAACGCAATTTCACAATCCCGCATACCTGGTTTGAAATCATTTGCGGCGATTTGGAAGCAGACCGTATGGCGTTGATTTTCACATTGAAATGGGCGTTGTTTGTTCAGAAAGCAATTTGCAAACTACTAACGTAAAATTGTTTAGAAAATAACAAACATCCAAACAGTGAGTTTCACTAGTTAGGCAACATTATATAATATCATTACTGAGCATGAGATGTTGCTAAGCAACGTGACATCCTATTTGGGAAGAATTTTAGACAAACATAGGAGAACTGAAAGAGATATCAAAATTAGGATTCAAAAGGCAAGAAGCACTAAAAAATGTGTGGAAGTCAAGGTACGTTAAATTTAGCACCATATTTAGAATGAACTTTAATGTTAGACAGGTGCTACTGTGGGTGACAGAAACAATGAGAATAATCAAAAGGATGACTAAAAAACTACAAACATTCACTTATTGGCACCTGCGCATAGCAGTGGGAATACAATTGTATGACAGACTCACGAATGTAGAGCTCATGTCGAGAACTAAAAATACATTCTAGAGAACCAAGAGGTGAAGAAAAGGCACTCACGCTGTATAGGATACACACTTAGACAACCTGATAATAAGATAACATGACACTCTTTTGTCTGGAACCAACAGAAGAAACAAAATGGCGGGAGGCCTAACAACACACGGAGAAGAGAACAACAGAGATGATTTATATTGGGAGGACATGAAGGGATCTACAGGAGATAGACAACTATAGGATCTTATAGAGTGGTTTGGTTTTAACTCCCAATGGGGGTTCATCATCGGCATCCAGTGCCTTGTCAGCTGGCGTGGGCTATCATGCCTCTCTACAAATTACAACCTCCAACGTCTTGGATCAATTCGTGTGTTGACTCCATTCCGTGCCATAACACAAGACTGTCAATAATCTTTTCACGCTGTCTTCCACTAATCTCTCTTTCCGCAAATCTTTCCGGTTGTCACAACATGTTCCAGTTTTTGTCTTCTCATAACATGGCCAAAAAACGAGGATTGCCTCTTTCTGATGTTTGTGATAAGTTGTCCTTGTAAGTCAGCTTCCATGAAAATGTCCAGATCGCTCATTTTAACTGTCCAACTAATTTTCAGCATTCTTCTATAACAGTAGTTCTCAACCGGTGGGGAATTTTAGGGTTTCCAGAGGGGGAATTAAGATTATTTCAAGATCGCATTAATACAAGAACCAGTTACTTGATATTGTTTCTCTCTCTAAATTTTACAGTTTGTACTTCTCGCCCTAATGAAATTCGTTTTATAACGTAAGTAGACCCGCAAATCACGTTTTATGCAGATGTCTTGACTTGTTCTAGTATGTGTTATTAAATTTAGCTTCCATTTTTATGTATACTGTGTAAGGGGAGGAGGGATTTATAGGGAGGAAATTCGAAAGGGGGGGGGGGGGGGGTGACGTTCTGAACATACGGTAAAGGGGGCGGGGGCCAAAAAAGGTTGAGAACAACTGTTCTATAAAAGAAGAAAAAATGCAACGTATCGTAATTATATGGAATGGTTAAATTTCTGCTAATCAAGCTTTACTGTATTTCTCCTTATTCTGGTGTTATTCATTGCCCATTCCAATGAACTGCTACTAAATGTTTCACGTTTCATTTTCGTAGCCAAATTTTTGTCGATTTTTATTTATAATTTCGTGTAGAGCTTTTCATGTAGTTGTGTCGGTTTGTGTTTGTTTGTTCTGTGCTGACGAAGGCTTTAGCCGCAACGTCCACTTTGTTTCTTGTAATCGTGTTCTAGTAAAGCTCATGTCTCCTTTCAAGATCACTGACAGTGGCTGACTACACGAATTTGGAGGGAAGCCTAGTCATGTACGTTAATACCGTCATTGAGGTCAATAGGAGGCTCCGTGGGGAAGTGGTCACGCCATTTGACTTGGGCTCCGAAGGTTGTATGTTCGATTCCGGGTCGCGTCCTTCGGTTCACGAGTGAATTTTTTTGGAGACTTCTGTGGGTCGTCGCTGGAGCTATGAAGTTCGTGCTTTGTGCAACGCTTTCCGTGCTGCGAAAAGAGACCGAGCCATATGAGATAAAAGCCCGGTGCAGTGAAGTCGATCCTGTCGACTTTTAAGCGACTTGTTTGTTTGTTTGTTTGTTTTTAGGTCAAGAGAGACCGTTCCATAATGAATTTCTCATGGGAAATGTGGGTAGAAACACTTTAGAATGGCTGCTGCATCGGAAGATTGAGCACGTATGGGAATACCCCATGTGCAGTCACGACCACTTCGTTCGACATAACATAAACAACTGACAGATCCAAAGAAATTACAGTAGCCACCAGTTTCGTGAGCACTGTCAGACTAGGGTTCGATGTCAGCTCTAGTTGGTCGCAACGGCAAGGAAAGTTAGACTTTAATTAGTTAGTCACGCTTCCAACTGTACGTTAAAGGGTCTCCCCTTTATGCTCCGTGCCTGTGCCAGTGATTATCACACAAAATGCTCCTCGCTGCCCCATATGAAAAGTGGAACAGACAGGAGTCTCGCCAAACCAACAGCCCGCAGAAGTACACTATGCATAATGCCGCTGCCAGAATGCCAACACAAAAGTCCGCCTTGAAAAATACAGTTCAACGTCGATGGAAGCGGCAGTCATTAGAAAACCAGCAGCCACACATTACTGCATAAGGCAACCCAATTAGTTCAGCGACAAGCCTGTCGCCATTTTTCTGAACATGCAGTTGACACTAGAAACAACCGCAGACAGGTGTAAAAGCACTCCACACGAAATTCACAGCTCACAGTGTCGCTCCACGCACTCAACTCAGTAGCTGGGCGACGGAAACATAACAGTAAGAAAAGACTGGCCACCTATTCCTCCGTGCACTCCGGCCTAGGAAATGAGATAGTCCTTACAAGCCACGCACCCACAGAAGGTGCATGCTAGGGGCACATTTTGTGTGTACATATATTTTTGCATCAGTGAAATCGTAGGGGTTGCATGATTCATGAAAACATTTTTGATCAATGCTTTTGCAGTACTCACGACATTATTAGGTGGGCTGACCAGTTCCGATATAACCACATTCCTGTTATGTAAACATTACTAGTATACTCTTGCGACTACTGCGATTTAAAGTCGTGATCACAATGATGTAACCATGGGCAATTATCACCGTAAAGCCCGAAATTAGTATCACTAGAACGACCCTTGTCTGGAATCAACGAGGCAAAACAAACAAGAAGACTTTGAAAAAAAAAACGTAGAAGAGAAGTAGAATTAAGTTGGCTGCATATCCCTTACATGACATCGCTGTCAACTCCAGCATTTTTGACTGACTGTGATTCTAGGCAAGTTGACGTTCAGTAGTTTGCCATTGCTTTCTGAATGACCGGGACTCATACCATTGTATAAAAATCAGCGCAATTGCGGTATGCTTCCAAATGGACCGCAGCTGTGTTTCGAAAAGAAGTAGAGACATACATTAATAATATGGGGAGGGTGTGGGCGGAACTGCACGGAATATCTAAGGACGGGACGACTGGAGTGAGTTGATTGAAGGTCTAGCCCCAGTTGGAGATAATGGGCAGAAGAAAACGATGACGTACCACCGACCTACCAAGGTTCCAACGTATTAAGTAACCTTGATTTGAAATAAACGAAATGCCCCTACCAGGGGTCGTTAGATTGGCTGGTTGGTTGGTGAATCCTCAAGAAGTCTTTAACTTTAGAGGCCAATGAATTGAAGATGAGGTCACCTGAGCTCTAACTAGAGCTCGCATATATCGGATAATGGCCGTCGCTGCCAAAATCTTGCTGGTATACCTTTGAAATGTCCATTATTTTATACAGACATGTTTCCCGAACAAATACCAACGTACTATCTCCTAGAGGGCTTGTTACAGGGCAGTCTTTCTCTTATGCAATCTCAGAAACCAGCTGGGTGTGCGAAACTGACGGTGAATTTTCGCATCTACAGAGAGGTATGTTAGAATATCAGCCAACGCCAGCATTTTTTTTTTTTGTGACTGTGATTCCTGGGCAAGTTTACAGTTCAGTAGTTTGACATTTGCTTTCTGAACAACGGGCACTCATACCAGCGTATGGAAACCAACGGAAGACAGTATCTTCCTAGTAACTGTGTTTTAAACGCGGTATGGGGGATTACGAATTGCATTCGTAACCCCTTTGCCGGTATATTAGAATGTAACCAGGTCATATTTCAGCACAGCACGTACAGAAAGGCTAAGATTTAGCTAGGTTCGTAGTGTTTAATGTACGGGTTTGGGGTATTTAATTGTCAACAGGCTCCAACTCAATGTCCGGGGAGATGGCTCTGGGCTACATATTGATGCTTTCAAGTTCAAGCTGGGGTCTAGACAACTCACTTACCAGCCAGTGGCAAAGGCGTGAGTGAATGCATTATCATGCAACAACTGGACGACGCGTGAGAACATGTATCAAAATATTGCTTGCAAATAACTGGGCTGCTATAAAAACACGACAGTTAAAATGTTTATATTATTTTTTCTTCTTACCTGATCTTATTTTGTATTATTATTTCCCCGTTACTTAGTTTTGTGTGTTCTTTAATCTTCTTGTTTCAGTTTTTATTTTCTAGTGCTACTTCATATTAATCGTAGTCGTCGCTGCTGTTATTGTTGTTGGTGTTTTTTTCTTCTTCTTCTTCTGTCCGTCTCCTCCTCCTCCTTCTCCTTATCATTTCCTCCATTTTCTCATGTTTACCCACCTCTCCTTTCTTTTCTCGTTTTTCTATTTTGTTTAATTTATAGGTTAATTTGTCTTAATTGTTTGCTCTTTAGAAGAATCCCCAAGAAATATTACCTTTTTGCTGTTACATATCTTTTATAGCACTTACATGCCTTCATTAAATTCTACTCGTCTCCTCCAGTATTACTGAAAGCTCTATATGTCACTCTATCTCTAACACCTGTAATAATTTCTTCTCTTCCCCTCCAGTTGTACTAACAGCTGTGTGCTTTCACTCTTCCATTGGCATTTATATTGATCTTTCTCGTCAACAGCACCACCATGCTCCACATGATCACTGCAGGCTCAGACATGGATTTCACAAACAGGTAAGATGTCCTTATGAACCTATACTAAAACATCTTGTGTGGCACAGGGGATGTCGGGTTCTCTTAACACATCAGTGATCTGGGTTCAATATCCAATAGTGGCAGGCAGAAAGTTGGTTTCTTACCAATACGACTCTAAGTATTGAAGGGCCATGAAGAATCGAACTGGTCAGCCAATTTAATTATAACATGAAGGTCCCGCTAATGGGGGGGGGGGGGGGAGGGGGGGGGGGTGTGCCGGATGTAATCAATTTTTTTTAAATTAAAGTTGCATATCCTTTACAGGAGGTCATCGCAATCAACCCCAGCATTTCATGGCTGTTTGTGATTTCTTGGCAAGTTTACGTTCAGTAGTTTGCCATTGCTTTTGAACAGCCGGCAGTCATACCTGTAAGAAACCAGCGCAATACGGTCTGCTTCCAAATCGGCCGCAGCTGTGTTTCGAACGCGAGATGCAGGATTTCGAATTGTGCAAGAAACTCCTTCGCCACAGCGTCGGGTAATTTATTTACGCCGTATTAAAGACATGATCTACGACACCCTCAGATGAGGGGAAAGTCGAAGGCAGGCCAGCGGGACGCTGGCAGCCACAGAAGTGGAAAGTTAACATTAATAGATTGCTAGTTATTCGACGCCGGTCTCTCTGGCCGAGGGGTTACACGACTTTCTTCGTAATCCCGTTTATCCACGCAGGATAACGTGCGCTTGCGAGAATTGGAATCTGTCCCCCCCCCCCCCCCCCGCGTGGTGGACTGCGGGATAACTGAGCCGGCGCTCATAAAGCCATGGCAAACTACTGAGCGTAATTCTGCCAAGAAATCAACAACTCAGCTGAACAATGTGATGTTGACAGCGATGTCCTGTAACGGATCTGCGAATTAAAAAAAAAAAAACGGTAGTCTGACAGATGATCCTCATTGCACATTGAACCATTCAGTACATAAGTACTCAGAACCCTTCCTCGGTAAATCTCTCAGCGTGTAGCGGCTAACGACAATAGATCTGTTTTTGATCATTAATCGCATTTGGCTTCTGCATAGTGTTCTTGTTTGGTCATACCTCTTTTAACTTGATATTCTTGCAGTCTAACTTAAAACATTAATAGAGGGACGAACAGCAGACTCTCACAACAATGTTATTTCCTTGGTGAATTTAAACATAGAAGCCATAAACAAAATATTACACCATTTCTTGCTTGCATCTCGTCAGGTGAATACTGCAGAGTTGTATATCATCATCATCATCATCATCATCATCATCATCATCATCATCATCATCATCATCTTTCACTTCTGCTGTCAAGCGTCGTGGGGAGGAATAATTTGCGCTCCAGCGCCCGATGGGCGGCACTGGATAGTGTCATTCCGTGTGATTGCATAATGTCTTTGATGTCGTCAATCCATTTTCTTCTTGGACGTCCTCTTGGTCTCGTCGCAGATGATCTTTGATGTAAGGCCAGTGATGGTAGTTGATGGTGTTGCATTCTAACGACATGGCCAAACCACTTGATCTTCTGTCTTTCAATAAATGTGGCACAAGGTGTTGATCCCACTGTCTGTCTGATAACAGCATTTCTTACTCGGTCTCGGATTGTTAAGTTGGCAGCTCTCCTCAGGCATCTCATCTCGCAGGTGTTGATTTTGCGAAAGTGTGATTTGGATAAAGTCCAAGTTTGAGATTGGTAGCATAGGGTTGGTGTGAATATGCTGTTTATTATCTGTCGTTTTGCGGACATGGGTATATTTGGATGTTTCAGTAAGGGTGATAGTTGATATGTAAGTGCACTAGCTTTTTGACATCTGATTTCGATTTCTCTGTCCAATCTGCCATCTTCTGTGATCATACTTCCAAGATATTTGAATTCTTTAACTTGTTTCAGAGTTGTGCTATTTATCTGTATACTTAGTGGGCCCGGCGATCTGCTAACTTGCATTACTTCGGTTTTGGCTGTGTTTATACTCATATTGTATCTGCTGCATGTTGAACTCAGATTATTAATATGATTTTGTAGTCTGCCCTCATCGCTGTAAAACAGGCACTGATCGTCTGCAAATAGAAGTTCATTTATTTCCTGTGGGTCAGTTGTTTCATCTGGAGTAAAGAGTTCTAAATTTTCTGAATCTGTTCTGTCAAGACTTGCTTCTTTGGATATTCTGTCCATGTAGATATTAAATAGCAGAGGAGAGAGCACACATCCCTGTCTCACTCCTGTATTGACTGTGAACATATCTGATATACCTTCTTGTGTTCTTACTGCACTTCGGCTCGAGTGGTACATGGCTATGATGTTTTCTAGCAATTTTCCTTGTATCCCATAGTCTTCAAGGATGGTCCATAATCTGTATCTGTCTACTCTATCGAAAGCCTTTTCCTGATCTACAAACACAGTATTCTGCTGTTCACTATATTCGATAGTTTTTTTTAAACATATTTGTCTAAGTGTAAATAGTGCATCAGTGCAACTTTTACCTTCCGAAAACCGAATAGTACTTTGCTTAACTGTTAAGTATGGGTCTAGCTCTTTGTTCCAATAGTTTTGTGTACATTTTCCCTATATGGCTCAGGAGTGATATACCTCTTTATGTTTCGCACTCTCTCATATTGCCTTTCGTTTTCCAAATTGGTACTATTAATGCCTGCTACCAATCATCTGGGACTTTTCTTTCTTCCCATGCTATATTAAAAAGTCTTGTTAGACATTTAACTCCTGTTTCCCCACAGGCCTGAACAGCTTTATGGTTATTCCGTCTGGACCCGGTGATTTGTGTTTAGGACTTTTCTGTATAACTGTTTCGACTTCTGCAGGGATGAAATTTGGTTCTTGTTGTACATGGCTTTTAGGCACAAAAGTGAGGTTTTATATGTTTTTATGTATGGTGTTAAGTAGTTCTTGAAAGTATTCTGCCCACCATGCTCTTCTTTGTTGTGGATTAAATATTGGTATACCTCTTTTGCTGTTTATGATGGTGGATGGGTTGTAGCATGCATCTCTGTTTCTCACTGTATATTACCTTTATAGAATTCTCTTTGGTAGTCTCTGCTAAGGGTTGCCATCTGTTCACCGTATATTCTCCAGGATTCATCTCTAGATGCTCTAATTGTTCGTTTGGCCTCTCGTTGTGCTATTCTATAAGTAACATAGTCTTGTTCAGATTTATCACAGACATCAGAAAGAAGCAGTCATCATTTTTGGCCACATTATGTATTAATTGTTAATAATTGAAAGGCAATAGTTAATACATAATGTGGCCAAACAATGATAACTGCTTCTTTCTGATGTCTGTGATAAGTTGTCTTTGAGACTTAGGTTCCCTCAAAATGTCCAGATTGCTTATTTTGGCTTTACAATTAATTTTCAGCATTCTTCTATAAAACCACATCTCCAAAGCTGCTGGGGATATTTTTTTTGGCCTGTTTACTAATTTCCAGGATTCACAAACGTATGTTAAAACTGGATCAATGTAACGTGCAAGAACAATTTGTCAAACTTCCATGTAACATATGAAGAGAATACGCGAACAATACTTTGGCTGAAATATTGAATACAAAGTGACAGCAGTCTGTCAGTGTGCAGCCAGAGGGAAAGAGACATATTCAAGTTACTTGCTTGTTCTTTTACAGGACGTCGCAGCCAACCCCAGCATTTATTGGCTGTTTATGATTTTATAGGCAATATTTCGTTTAATAGTTTCCTATTGCTTTGAGTTGAGTTGAGTCAGAAACCGACATCATTGCACTCGGGACATTCCCATAAGCGCTCAGTCATTATCTTCAACAGTCAGCGTAGAGTTCCAGTACTAATGGTGACCGTTACAATCTGATTATATGTCAGTCTTGCTTTACCACTGTGTGACGACTGACTACCATATCCTCTGACCACCCCTGCTGCCGCATTCTCTCTAAACTATGATAGTCTATCTGTTCTTCTGCATTATTCACGAGCTCCCAGAGGACCTTTATCACATGTGCCTTATCAGGCAACAAATCATCGCTTAATGGTGCAGCACCAGCCAATCTGTCAGCCTGTTCATTTCCAACCACACCAGAATGTTCTGTAGAAGAGATCCAAACGAATGCTCACAACCCGCGACACCTGAATTGATGCATACTATTGCTTTATGAACAAGAGACGCCCATACCATTGTGAAAATCAACACACAGTGATGTGCTCATAAATCGCCTGAGGATGACTTCACAGCTGGTATGTCGGGATTTGCTCATAGATCGCCTGAGGATGTCTTCACAGCTGGTATGTCGGGATTTGATCATAGATCGCCTGAGGATGACTTCACAGCTGGTATGTCGGGATCTGACACGGTGTTCACTACCCCTTAGTCACCGACGACGACGCTGGAAATCATTTCTACCAGCTTTCCTTGTGAAGATGTCAATTGATTGATTAATTGATTGATCGGTCGATCAATCGATTCGTTGATTGATTGATCAGTTGATTGATTGATCAATTGATTAGTTGATTGGTTGATCAATCGATCGATTGATTAATTAGTTGAGTGGTTGATTGGTAGACCGATTTAATTTATGTGTGAGTTGTGTCAAGAAGAGCGGTAGTATTTTCCTGGCGAATGCCTGCCTGATTAAGAATCATCCGCATGGGAAATAAAGATGGATGATATGCATTATCTTGAAGTGTGTACAGACCGTTCTTACGGCTGGAACTTGACAGACCGAGGATGAATACATGCGCGGAAAAATGAGAATTGGAAGAAAAAGGGAGAAGAAGCTGATATGTTAGGGCTGTCTGGATAGCAGAATATTGAGATATATGACAGGAAGAAGCAGTCATCTCAAGTCTGTCTGTCTGTCTGTCTGTCTGTCTGTCTGTCCGTCCGTCCGTCCGTCCGTCTGTCTGTCTGTCTGTCTGTCTGTCTGTCTGTCTGTCTCCTCTCTCGGTCGGTCGGTCGGTCAGTCGGACTTTCTCTCTCTCTAACTGGCTGTCTGTAAAAAACTCACTACCCCATCCGTCCGTTCGCGCGTCCATCTATCCAGTCGCTCTCAGGCACGCAAAACGCATCGCTCACACCCACATGTCTGTCTGTCTGTCTGTCTGTCCGTCCGTCCGTCCGTCCGTCCGTCCGTCCGTCCGTCCGTCCGTCCGTCTGTCTGTCTGTCTGTCTGTCTGTCTGTCTGTCTGTCTGTCTGAGGGGGTGCGTGCGTGGGTGAGTTTGCGAGGACAGAAAAGGCGATACAAAGTCACTCTGAATTTCTCAATGAAGATCTGTGGTATCAATCTTATAAATTGGGAGAATATTGCTTCTGATCACTGTAGTTAAAGTAGTCACATTTCTGCTAGCGGAGCAAGCAACCTTGTAACTATTCAGGATTGAGGCAGTTAACCTATGGCTTGTGTGAAAGTCAACAGTCGAATTACCTCCGTCTATTGATCAACAGCTAATGCACCGCTGCCTCAATGGGAGAAATGTTTTGGGGCGTGGATTGGTCTAATGCGCCACCTCCGATCCTACTCAAGGGCTGCAACTGCAATATGGTTCCTTCCTGCAACTGTGGGCAAACAACAACAACAACAACAACAACAACAACAACAACAACAACAACAACAACAACAACAATAACAGTATATAACATGCGCATTATGATCTAACGCGTTCGTTTAGATATAGCTAAAAGACAACAGTATGTACCCAGTCCTGAATAGAAGAATAAATACCATCGCACTCTGGACATTTCCATGCATGCTTTGTTCCTCTCTCCAAACTCCATCGAAGAGCCCGCTTGCTGATTATTCCAGAAGCAAGTGATTAAAAGCCCACTTGGCTTTCCTCTCCACTTTGATTATCGTCTTAGCCTCCTATTCACTCCCTTCTGAGCCAGTTTTTCCAGACATGGATTCCATGTGTTCGATTGCACTCTCCACCTGATCCTAGAGAGTTGTGTTGAATCAAAAACCAACATTATAGCACTCAGGACATTTCCATATGTGCTCTGTCCTCATCTTCAACAGTTAGCGAAGAGTTCCATTACTAATGGTACTAGAAGCAGTTTGATTATGTGTCCGTCTGGCCTTTCCACGGTTGTCGTGAGCGTCGGTCAGATCCTTTACGGCCTATTCTATGCATTTCCGCCTGCCATGACTGTTTCTTTCTGTCCATAGTTTTCTCACAATTATTTTATAAAACTACATCTCCTCAGCTTTCCCATAATTCAACACTTGTCTGCTAACTGTCCATGACTCGCTTCCATATATCAGTATTGACTCAATATAACTCTTTAAGAACTATTTTCCTCACTTCAATTCCATGTCCCGATTACAAATGTATTTCTTCTTGATTTGAATACAGTCGCTGGATGACGATCTAGTACCACCTGTAGCACATGATGTTCCCTACCGGACGAGACAGTTCTTGAACACATCATAATGTCGTTCACTTTGAATATATTGCCTACAGGGACGATATGTAATTATCCCAGGGAGAGAGAGAGAGAGAGAGAGAGAGAGAGAGAGAGAGAGAGAGAGAGAGAGAGAGAGAGAGAGAGAGAGAGAGAGAGAGAGAGAAAGCGAGAGTTAGTGAGAGAAAGAGAGTACGAGAGAGAGAGAGAGATAGAGAGAGGGAGTCAGAGAGAGAGAAAGCGAGAGCTTCCAACGCTTCTTCACACCAAATCCAGCACAAAAACTCCTCTTAATGTCGTTCACTTTGAATATATTGCCTACAAGGACGATATGTAATTATCCCAGAGAGGGTGAGAGAGAGAGAGAGAGAGAGAGAGAGAGAGAGAGAGAGAGAGAGAGTACTAGAGAGAGATAGAGAGAGGGAGAAAGAGAGACAGAGAGAGAAAAAGAGAGTGAGAGAGAGGGGGAGAAAGAGAGAAATAGAGAGCTTCCAACGCTTCTTCACATCAAATCCAGCACAAAACAGATTGTATGCTTAGATGAGCACACGGAATATTTTAACTGATAGAGTTAGGTAAAGGATCCATTCACACACTTTAAGACAAATTGGGCATATGATTCTAGACCCATATCTTCACAGACCAATCGACATTGACATTTGTGAGCAGGACACACCAGACAGACATATACCACAAGTTTAAGAAATATTTGTCAGGTCTTTGTGTGAGTTGCAATTTTGCAAAGACGATGAATCACCGTCTACAGTTTTCCCCAACTTAGTTATAAGATTGCGAACTGATGACTGCCGATTCCAGACGATGAACTGGTTTTCGTAGAGGACTTTTGTGTTGGCATTCTGGCAACGGCATTATGCACAGTGTACCTGTGCGGGCTGTTGGATTGCCGAGACTCCTGTCTGTTCCACTTTTCACATTGGACAATGGGGATCAGTTTGTGTGATATTCACTGGCACAGGAACGGAGCATAATGGGGACGACCCGTTGCCGTGAAGTTGGAACCTCGACTAACCAACCAACCAACCAACCGACCGACCGACCGACCGACCGACCGACCCACCCACCCACCCACCCACCGACCGACCGACCCACCCACCCACCCACCGACCGACCGACCGACCGACCCACCCACCCACCCACCCATCCAACCAACCAACCAACCAACCACCCAACCAAACAACTAACCAACCAACCAACCAACCCCATCCAACCAACCAACCAACCAACCATCCATCCAACCAACCAACCAACCAACCATCCAACCAACCAATCAACCATCCAACCAACCAATCAACTATCCAACGAACCAACCAACCAACCATCCAACCAACCAACCATCCAACCAGTCAACCAACCAACCATCCAACCAACCATCCAACCAACAACCAACCAACCAAAACTAATATTTATCACAAATTAACAACCCTTCTTCTAGTCCTCCTCTGTCTCCTTCTGCTCCTCCTCCTCCTTCCTCCTCCTGTTCTTCTTCCCTCTTCTCCTCCTCATTCTCAAAATACTACCTTGTTGTATTTCACAGTAATCCGATGTACAACCACAATCAGATTTAACATAGTCCGCCTGCAAGAAAACACATTGATATGGTAAAAATTCAACTCTTAATCCCGACACTATTAATTATAAAGATCCAATCTTGAGACTGCAGTACACTATTTTTCTTAGAAAAGTTATATCCATAATGTAACTTGCCTTTTCTGGCTGGTACATGAATTAGTTTATCAGAAATTTGCTCCTGTTTTAGGATATTTCTCTCTGAGCTATACATTTGGGAATTTCAATAAGAGTGCTAAATTGAGACCGATTCTTGTAGCCTGTTTGTCTGCACACAGACACATCAATTCCTTTATTATCGTGTGATCGTCGTGGCGCTTCTTGTGTCTAACATACCATAAAATGGATCCCCTGTGTTTCTGCTGTGCCCATGATCAATATTGATGTTTCAGGCATTATTACCGCATTGTGGATTCTACAGAAAGCGTGTCTGCAGCTCGAGGTAAAATTAGAAAGAGGCATAGTTTATGTATCTTTTTCTTGCTCGTTCGGATTGAGACGTCCAGGTCGATGTCTGTAACAGATTCAGTGCCAAACAAAAGCAGTATGTTTAAACCTAACAAAAATGAGTGGCGGGAAATGGGAAGTAGGGATATGTCATAGTTATGACTTAACTGTGGTTAATATTGTAGCAGACATGTTGTATTATATATCAGATTAGAGGGTGTTTATAATAACAACTTCAGTATATACGAAGAGCGTTCAGAAAGTAATGCACCACATCGTTTTTCTCAGCTAATAATGAAGACAGAAGCATTACATTTTGCACACTTCAAATATGGCAAGTGCTGATTGTGCGCACTTAGCTTGCAACCCAACCGGCCAAATAATATGGCTGCCCTAAACCGTTGAATTGTGGAGTGTTAGAAAATTGCGTTATAAGCAACGGATTATGGTAGGATTTCTCGTTGCAGATAAGGAAACTGTTGTGTACACCCACAAGCGTCTATGTGATGTGTAGGGAAGTTTTGCAGTCAACAGGATAATAATCAGTTGCTGGGTTTAGATAATCAAAAGTCAGGAAGTTGAGATACGGATCTGCTTGGTCAGTCGCGCTGTGGACATCCTGCAACCAACGCAGAAATGTTGAAATGCGCCGAGGGCATTATTTTTACTGATAGGCAAATCACTACTTAAAAATTGGCCTTACAGCTGTCAGTCAGCTATGGTAGTGCACATGCAGTTATAAAACACTCTCAGATTTCCTCATGTTTGCACAAGATGGGTTCCTAGAAGTCCCACATATGACCACCGATTGCAAAGGAAAACAATTCCTTCTTAAGTGTCAAGCGTTTCAATGCTGATGGAGATAACTGTTTTGGCTAAGATCGTTACAGGTGACGAAACCTGGGCAGATCGTCTTGAACCTGAGATCACAAAAGACAGTCAATAGAATGGCATCAGCCGCAACCACAACGAAGAAAGAAATTCAAAACAAATCGTTCAGTTGGAAAGATCACTTTTTTTGGGGACATTGGAGGTGTGATTCTTGTGGATGTTATGCCAAGAGGAGAGACAATAAATTCACAAGCTTACATTAACATATTTAAAACACTCAATAAGTGTTTGTGCAGAGTTCGGCCTCACAAGAATCCAGCAGACCTGCTTTTCCTTCATGACAATGCGCTCCCTCACACAAGTCTGGCAACACGGGAAACCATCACCAAACTGGATTGGACTGTACTGCCCCATCCACCATATAATCCCTATTTCGCATCCACTGATCTTCATCTATTTGGTCCACTTAAAGATGCACTCCGTGGGACAAAGTTAGAAAATGATGAAGAAGTTGTTCATTTAGCGAAGACATGACTACATGATCAAGACAAAATCTAGTACAGGCTAGGAATACTTGTTTTCGGGCTGTCATAAAGCCGTGCACGTTTATGGGGATTCTGTTGAATAATATCGATGTTTAAATGGCATATCCATGTATATTGTGTATAAATTTCATGATGTTTGAATAACCAGCTTCTGAGTAAAACAATGTGCATTACTTTCTGAACGCCCCTCATGCAGATACCGGAAATCGCTTCAGACGATTAAGCATCCCATGGCACTTGATCAGTTAATACAGTCAATAGGTAGTTTCCATGTTCACGACAAGCCCGAAGTTTTCCAGACATGAAGTCAACGGATCTCTGATGTGTTTTCATTCATTACTGTCGAGACATGAAGTCAACGGCTCTCTGATGTGTTTTCATTCATTACTGTCAAGATGAATACTCAATGTATCAAGAAGAGATAAGATCAGAAATGAATAAATCAGGACTACAGGACTAAAATGGGTGCTATAGCTGCACTAGATTTTATTAGAAAGCAGCAAGTCAAATAGTTTGGCCATGCAAGTAGGTTACCGACTAACAGCATACCACAACAAGCAATGTTGTACAGACCAGAGACAAGCAGAGGAAGAGGCCGACCACGTAAACGATGGACGCAGGGAATAACAGATTCCATGGGAATATCGATACATGAAGCCCATAACCGCTGTTTATACTTCACCTCGACACCGCAAGGTACAGGAGGAACATGATTAGATGAGACTGTCAAGATATGAAGTCAACGAATCTCTGATTTGTTTTCATTCATTACTGTCGAGATGTGAAGTCAACGGATCTCTGATTTGTTTTCATTCAGTACTGTCGAGATGTGAAGTCAACGGATCTCTGATTTGTTTTCATTCATTACAGTCGAGATATGAAGTCAACGGATCTCTGATTTGTTTTCATTCATTACTGTCGAGATGTGAAGTCAACGGATCTCTGATTTGTTTTCATTCATTACTGTCGAGATATGAAGTCAACGGATCTCTGATTTGTTTTCATTCATTACTGTCGAGATGTGAAGTCAACGGATCTCTGATTTGTTTTCATTCATTACTGTCGAGATGTGAAGTCAACGGATCTCTGATTTGGTTTCATTCATTACTGTCAGTGCGGCAGAATTGTAAAAGGTGCTCCGCAGTCAATGCGATATTACTACACAAGCAAAGATCTAAAAAAGACAGTGAAGTTATTACAAGAGACAACATTGCAGATGTAGACGAATTTCAAGAAATGAAAGAAGAAGCGGTTACATACGCAAAGATCTTACCTGTATTTCTTAAATTTTTGAAAGATATGTAAATCAGTTGTCTTCAGTTCTCCATCTAAAAACTAAGTTTGGCATAATTGTAGGAGATTAACCCTCACTACAATATTGCTAAACGCACAAAGATCTGACAAATATTTGTTAAACTTGTGATGTATGTCAGTCTGTTGTGTCCTGTTCGCAGGTGTGGAATGTTTGGTCTGTAAAGATATGGGTCCAGCGGCATACGCCAATTCGTCTTAAAGTGGGCAAAAGGATTCTTGGCTAAACTCTATCAGTTGAAATATTCCGTTGCTCTGCTCGGTATACATTCAGTTTTGTGCTGGTTTTGATGTAAAGAACCTTTGGAACCTCTGTCTGTCTGTCTGTCTGTCTGTCTGTCTGTCTGTCTGTCTGTCTGTCTGTCTGTCTGTCTGTCTGTCTGTCTGTCTGTCTGTCTGTCTGTCTGTCTGTCTGTCTGTCTGTCGGTCGGTCGGTTGGTCCGTCCGTCCGTCCGTTCGTCCGTCTGTCCCTCACTTACCCTCTCTTTCTTTCACTCTCTATCTGACTGTCTCTCGTTTTATATCTCTCTATCTCTGTTTCTTTTTCACTCTTTCACTCTTTCTCTCTCTCTATCTCTCTCTTTCTTTATCTGTCTATCTCTCTCCCTCTCTCTCTCTTGCTCTATCATTCTAACTCTATCTCTCTAGAGCGCTCTCTCTCTCTAGCGCGCGCTCTCTCTCTTTCTCTCTCTCATTCTCTCTATCGCTCAATCTCTCATTCTCTCAATCGCTCAATCTCTCAATCTCTCATTCTCTGCCACTCTGTCTCACACTCTTTCTCCATCCCACTCTCACTCTCTCTATATATCTGGCACTCTTATGTCACGCTCCCACGCTATATCTAGTACCCCAGGAACTGGGTCAGATATGTTTCACTTAACAAACTACGTCCCGTGAAGTCCTTCCACTGATTCCAGAGGCCACCGTATACGTCAACAAGAATCCTGACTCCATTTAGGGAAGCAAAGAATCTGCGCCGTTCATGTGAAATGGCCTCTGAAAGATATTGATGGACACTCATAGAATTTGAAAAGTAGAGACTATAGTGAACTTGTTTTCAATTTTAGAGTAAATAAAGCAAAGGAACCTTTTAGCAGGCCCCTATAGCACATGGGGCATATGTAACTAAACCCATATTGTAATAGACCAAACGGCACTCAGTGCCTGATGTGGTCAGTGTCACACCGGCCGCCATTACTTCCCAGACATTTTCTTCTACTCATTTAAGGCTGGGCCGACCTGGGACCCCTGGTCTGTATTAACTGATTAAGTAACATGGATGATTAATCGCCATAAACTACTTCCAGTATCTGACATGGGCTTATATATATCGCCGAAATGTTGCCATTGCGGTATAATACAACATATCTGCTACCATACTGACAACTTTTAAGGCATAACTGTGACACATCCCTTACTTCTTACTTTCCGCCATCCAGTTTTGTTTGGTAGAGACCTACTGTTTGTTTTGTACTGAATGTGTTAAGAAATCGCAGCGGAACGGATTCGAGCCCATGACCTCTTTAGTGATTGCGAAATGGTCCGTGATACACATTCATGTGTTACTACAGGGACGATACTTGCTCCGTGGCGAAGGAGGTTACGGGCACAGTTTGTAATCCCACATATCCGCGTTCGAAACACAGCTGTGTTGGTTTTTATGAAATAGTATGGTTGACGGTCGTTCCGAAAGCAATGGCAAACTAATGAACGTAAACTTGTACAGGAATCACGAGCAGCCAAAAATGCTGGGGTTGACTGCCATGTCCTGTAAAGGACCTGCAACTAACTTTTTTAACGGGGAAGATGCGTGTTCTCAAAAATGTTACTTTATCTTCTTTGCTGGTGTCGTGTCATAGTTTCTTAGTTAGTCGCGGTTCCAACTTCACGGCAAAGGGCCGCCCCATTATGCTCCGTTCCTGTGCCAGTGAATATCACACAAAATGCGCCTCACTGCTCCATGTGAAAAGTGGAACAGACAAAAGTCTCGAAAAACCAACAACCCGCACACATTGTGTCTTAATATTGTTTAGCCTCAGCATTGCTATGATCAGTCTTCGTCTGATTTCTTTCAAACTGTATCTGGCGTTGTTGATTTTGAGGCCGTGATATTCACAGTTCCGATTACGAATGGATCAAAATTGTTTCTGGTCTCATCATTTTTGTCGTGTCTCATTACATCGTTAGTTAGTTGCATGTCCTTTATAGGACGTCGCTGTCAACCCCATCATTTTTGACTGATTGTAATTTCTTGGTACATTTACGTTCAGTAGTTGGCCTTTGCATTTTGAACACCCGGCATTCATAGCATTGTATTAAAACCAGCTCACGGCGGTTTGCTTCCAAATCATCCGCCGCTGTGTTTCGAGCGCGGTGTGCGGGATTGCGAATTGCGTTCATAACTCATTCCCCACTCCGTCAGTTCATTAAATTCTTAATTCTTAAAATGGAAAGCTTATTAGTCAATAGTAGAATATATAGCAAATATGTAAATCATAAACAAGACAGGATATTAGCAAATAGATAAATATAAAGCATACAAATAAATCACCAAGAAGACGGTGGAGAGATAATATATATACAAGCACTTGGAATCAACGACTGGCAAGAGAAGGTCAACCAGAGAGACGAATGGAGACGGATTGTATTTGCAGCAAAGAACCTCAATGGCTCGGAACGCTGAAGAAGAAGAAAAAGAATACAAATAAATCATAGAATATACAGTCTTTGTGTAGATGTACAAAGCGAAGGTAGTCCCATAACACATACCACCGTTGGGATGTTAAGTGTTATGTCTTCACAAAATCTAGGCCACAACATATAACTTGAGATGACAAGTTGCTTTTCTTGTCGCCTTTTTTCCCCGGGACAATTCCTTGAAAATTCTGAAAATTGTCTGGTATCCATTTATATGAGGCTGGGTCGACCAAAGAACACTACTGGTCGGAAAAAAGTAATCATGTTTAAGCTAGGGATGGAACCCGCACCATTGGCTCGGCTAGCACATGTACTAATAACTATGCCATTGTGGTTGTATTACAGAAGTATGACACTGTGTAATTTGTAATATATAAACCTAGCACTACAGTTGTTGAGTTCCTTAGGTTTTAGTCGGATATGACTGAGCTACCGTATGACAATATACCAAACCCGACACCTCGACTTATTGATCAATAGTGGAATAGACAGCACATAAATAAATCATAGAGACGATAGAATATTATTGTCTCGAGCGGAGGAGCGCAAATGGGATGATACAAGACTTATCCTGGTGTGAGGAAATGCAACCTAAAGACTAGATGTAATTGCAGGACAGACCAGGCCCTAAACCTTGATCCGCAAGTGCTCTAGGATCGAAGCTCTGAAAAGCGGACAGTTAGAACATTGCAGTGCTGATGCCATAGCTTCTGCAGCGTGTCTTGTTCCATGTGTATTGGTGTTATCTCTACTCTGGAGTAAGCTAGGCAGGTAGAGAGTGGGATCACATTGCGTGGGCAACGCAATGTTTTTACAATTCAGGCCTGACCTTTCGCTTTGGATGGGTATATTATGTCTTGCTTTTAACCACAAAGTAACAAACTACCGTCTATCAAGACGGCAAGGTGACAGTTACAGTTGTTCCTGCTTTAATCCACACTTGCCTAGTAAGCATTGTGGTGAGATGATGTTTTCAATCTTATAGCACAATTTCCATGTTTGTGGTTTGTCTGAGATCTGTGTGATTTTTTTTTTTCCAAATCACCCATCTTTAAATGTTATCTTTGCACTTAGTGTGTCAACAAAATAGAAAAGTGCAACTGGTCAGCCTTAACAAAAAACGCAATCAGAGGTAACAGAATGAACGGTGGAGATAGGAGGGGTGGATTTCGTCAGCACACAAAACGAAAACGTGACTGATACAATTACATTTACAATCTACAAAAAAAAAAAAATAAGTCACTTTGATTTTAAAGCGTGAATCCTGGAGACGCGTAATTCCTAGTGCACAAAAATCAAAGTGTGAGCCACGAGCTCAGTAGGTCAGTTGACAGAAAGTGATACAGTAAAGGAAGTGTAACCGAAGGCGAAATAAGCATTAGGGGGAGACAAGAAAGGTCAATCTCTATAGTGAAGGCACAAGTGGGATTAGTTCCGAACAAATAGTAGAGGGTACACACATACAGAAGTAAGAAGGACATATGAGTGAGATATGACAAGATCACATTAAAAGTGTGTGTGTGTGTTTTTTTAATTAGGTTAAATGAAATTACACAAATGAAGAAGTAGCAATGGGTACAAAATACAGAAGTAGGAATGGCAAACTACTGAGCGTAATCTTACCTAGTAAATCAACAGCAGCTGAAAAATGCTGGTGTTGACTGCAACGTCATGTAAGGGATATGCAACATAAAAAGAAATGAATGGCTACCACATGCAGAAATAAGAATGGCTACAGAAATGCAGAAATAAGAATGGATACATAAATACAAAAATAAGAATCGCTACACAAATACAGAAGTAAAAATGACTACGCAAATACAGAAGTAGGAATGACTACACAAATGCAGAAATAAGAATGGCTACACAAATGTACAAGTAAGAATGGTTACACAAATACAGAAGTAAAAATGGCTACACAAATAAAGAAGTGAGAATGGATACGTAAATCCAGAAGTAAGAATGGATGCAAAGTATGCAGAAGTAAGAATGGCTAACATAGATGCAGAAATAAGAATGGCTACACAAATGCAGAAATAAGAATGGCTACACAAATGCAGAAATAAGAATGGCTACTTACCACAGAAGTAAAAGTAGTTACACAAATACAGAAGTAAAACTGGCTACACAAATACAGAAGTAAGAATTGGTACGGAAAGGCAGAAGTAAGAACGGCTACACAAATACAGAAGTAAGAATGGCTACACACATGCGAACAGTAGGAATGGCTACATAAATACTGAAATAAACGGCTACACAAATACAGAAGTAAAAATAGGTACACAAATGCAGAAGTAAGCATGATTTCATAAATACAGAAGTAATAATTGCTATACAAATACAGAAGTAAGAATTGGTACACAAATACAGAAGTAAGAATGGCTACACAAATATAGAAGTAAGAGTGACAGATGTGTGATGGATAACAGGATCACATTTAATGTGTTTGTTTTTTGCTAATTATGTAAATAAAACCATGGGCAATGAGGCCGTGGGGCAAAAGCACTTTAACGGCACTGAAATCAGGTCTATCCCGGTTTAAGCCACATCTGTATTTGCACGTTATTAAATAAAGAAGTGACAGCATAATATGAGGCTAAAATACCACGCCAGACAATCAAATTGAACGGGAAACAAAAACAATTTCTAGGAATAGAAATTAATTGCATTAAAATCGCTGCTGCTATTTTGAAACATGCGCTAACGGCATGTGGTTATAGATTTGCTGATTTAGCTTTCTGGAAATGTCAAGAAGCTTTTTTTAGCGGCCGTTTAAAACTGAGAAGTAAGATGTTAGCGATACATTGAACATACATTTGCACACAGAAAGTTTCAAGCGTCGGTACCCCATCTTCTCTTTGACAGTATGTTGAGGGTCGACCACGATGGAGATATATATGGAGGGCTGTCGTCCTGTTCTTCAGTGGTCTCGCCTGGCCCAACAACGGTCCACTCTGCCCCAGCTACACCCAGTCACAACCCGGATGAAAGTGTGGATGTTGGCTATAGGGCTGGCTCGCAGCGTGGGTTCTTTGAGGGACTTCTGGGGTGTCTGCGGCCTGTATGGACCATTCTGGGCAAGGCAACGGCAGCAGAGTTAAAGCAGCAAGGTCGAGGTTGGTGACACTTCACGTAACAAATATATACATGGTCATTAATCTTACTTGTGCACTTGCTGTATAGTGTGCGCAGTTTAAATATGTTGTTTATTGCTTACATTGACACTTATGACAATCTCTTTTGCTGTTGTTTACCATGATATGTATTTGTTTTCTTGCAGTGTGGTTGAACTTTCTTCTTACTTTATGCGGGTCTTCTTTTTCTGCGTTTTTTCAGTTGTCGCTGTCTCATATTAGTCAAGATATTCTTTTAACACTCTCATTTTAGTATACATAATTTTCTGGTAGGTTGTTAGAATTACAATTTTAACACACGGCTCTGAATTTTGGACAATTAGTAAACTTGCTAAAATAATTCCTGGAAGTCTTAGAGATGTGGTTTTATAGAAACAATATAAAATAACACAAAGTAATGCAGCTTTACATAACAGAATTACGACACATACAGGACGTTGCGGCGACTAGCCTTCATCAGCAAACAAATACATACACAAAACACAACATATAGTCACGGAGAAGACCCTCCGGTGACTACATTAAGGAGTAACGATGGGATGAGAAGAATAAAAAGATGAAAAAATGAGAGCAATGGAGAGAAAATGAAAATTTGAGAAAAAAGTGTTCCTACTTACCTGAGAATCCCAAAATGTGTATTGCAATACACATTTTAATTGTTAATTATTGAACAAAGTTACTCAAAGTTCATGACATTATCAATTTCTGACACCTATGAACAGTCACTATTACTGTTAATTATTGAACAAAGTTACTCAATGTTCATGATATTATCAATTTCTGATAGCTTTTGAACAGTCACTATTACTGTTAATTATTGAACAAAGTTACTCAAAGTTCATGACATTATCAATTTCTTTATTGCATATTGCATATTGCATATTTCATATACTCTATGGTTGATGTGCAGTTTTGTTAGCGGGAATTATCTATGTCTCTTTATTTCATTAATAAAAACAATGTTTGGATTTTCAATCCTTCTACAGTCTTGTCTAAGTCTAAATTAAACAAATAAGGCATCAACCAGCTTCATCCCATTAGAAACTGTGTGGAGATTCCTGAACCTGAAAGTAACAACTTCTTTTAGTAAAGACATTGACGTGGAGGTGTGAGTGCGAACAAGGAAGAAGTGTCATCATTGTGTCGAGATGGCAAATACATTAGTGAACTATTCGGACAGATGTAGTTTCTTAACTCCTGGAGTGCAGAAATGTAAATATCTAGGCATATGATAACATTAGATGAAAGATGTATCACGGAGATAAAGAATAGAATAGAACAGCAAAAACTGCATTTTATGAAACTAAGAACATCTTATGCAATAAATCGTTGTTATTAGAAGTTGGATATATAATTCTTGTATGTTACATTGAACCAGTTTTCAAATATGGCTGTAAATTCTGGACAAATAGTAAATAGGTATCAACAACAACAAAATCCCTATAATATTTAGAAATGTGGTTTTATAAAAGAATGATGAACATTTCTGGATCAGACAAAATGAGTAATCTGAACGCTGTGAGGGACGCTAAGACATAAAGACCTCTTATCACAAACAACAAAAAGAGGCATTCATAATTTCTGGCCACATTATGAGAATAAATAAAAAAAATAAAAAAAATTCTGACAACTGGAAAGATTTAGGGAAAGAGAGACAGAGGAAAATCCAGGACGTTTTGTTAAAGATTTTGACAAATATAAAAAAAAAAAATAACACAAATGCAAAAGAGATTCGGAGTAGCTAGAAATGCATGAAGGAAATATTAGCAACTAAGGAGATAAATAATGCATAACGGTGTGAAAAGTCGAAGCCTGGCCAACAAAAGGTAGACAGCGAGTAAACACAAGAAAAATAATATCAAGAGATGGACAAGCAGCAATCTGTGAGGATGAACCAATCGTAGAAAATCTATTTGAGATTCTTCATTCGGAGACGGCACTTGATTTACTGATTAACAGGGTAGTATTTTCAGAAACCATCTCCATCGAATTAAGCGAATATAATCTATTTGAACGTACTTTTTCTGAATCTCACCGGGTAAATAAATAGAGCGAGACCCAAAAACACACGAGGAAGAAAAACGAAGATGAACAATATATGTAGGACATGGTAGGAACTGCGAGAGATAGCAACAACTAAGAGACCTTGGGGTGTGTTGGTTGACGCCATTGGGAGAGAAGAAGAAGAAGAAGAAGAAGAAGAAGAAGAAGAAGAAGAAGAAGAAGAAGAAGAAGAAGATGAGAAGAAGAAGAAGGGGGAGGAGGAGGAAGGGGAGGAGGAGGAGGAAGAAGAGGAGGAGATTGAATTATCTTTCTTATCACAGGAATATATATGTTACTTCGATCCTGTCGTCAAGATCAGTTTTATCATCACTGCCACCATCATAATCAGCATGTTCATAATGATCACCATCACCACCACAACCACCATCACCACCACCAGCACCATCACCTACAACAACAACAACATAATTATCATCGATATCATCAGCTATTCATTGTGTGATTGCTGTAACGTCCCAGATGACTGGGAAATCCCATTTGAGAGCATCACGGACTTGCAGTGGTTGGGGAGCGGGGCGCAGGGTGCAGTCTTCCTGGGCAAACTCTGCAGCGAGGAGGTCGCTGTCAAGAAGGTCAGGGACGTCAAAGAAACAGACATACGTCATCTGCGGAAACTGAATCATCCAAACATTATCTCCTTCAAGTAGGTTTCCGTGTTTCCTAGTCATCAAGAAAGTCATTGTATATTTTCTCTCTCTCTTTCTCTCTCTCTCTCTCTCTCTCTCTCTCTCTCTCTCTCTCTCTCTCTCTCTCTCTCTCTCTGTGTTTGTTAATGTGTCTGTGATTGTGAGTGGGTATATGTGTATGCGAAGGAGTGTGCATTTGTGTGTTAGTAAGTGGGTGTATAACTGTCAAGGTTTGTGTTAATGATGTCTGTCTGTCCGTCCGTCCGTCGGAATGTCTGTCTGTCTGTGTGGGTGTGTGTGTATGTGTGTAAGTGGGTGTATGCGTGTATGCATGAAAGAAAGAAGGTATGTCGGTATGTGGGTATATATGTATGTGTCTATGCATGTGGTGTGAGTCTCTCTCTCCCTCTCTCTCTCTCTCTCGGTCAATGTTCATTGAATTGAAGTTTACATTATAATACGTGTTCATGTGATTGTGTACCATCTTTGGTCCACACCTACTTTTTGTTCGGCACTGAATCGGTTAAATATAGCACAACCTTGCAGACATCTATATAACATATAGAGCGGCACAGTGCAGACACCCATATATTATCCATACCGACACAGTGCAGACATCCATATATATAACTCGGGTTTACAGGTGTTTTGATGCCTTAAATTGTACATCTGTTCCTTGGTAATTTTGTGTCGCTGTTTCCAAAAATGTAATCAGATGTTTTCTATCAGCTCTAGTTTTTGAGATAACTAAGAATGACCTTCTTAGTTGGGCAATTATTATATACAACCCTAGGGTTAGGTATCCTCAGTGGCATTTTGACTGTGATCTTCATTCATATTATATGTAATTACTATGCATTTATTCCCCTCATTAAGAAAATGTATTAAAAATGTATCACTAGAATTGTATTATTTATAGTAAACACACAAACAGCTTCTTTTAGAGGACTTCTAAGAATGTGATATGTCCTTTTGTCACGCATTATGGTCCAACAGTAATCTGCCATCATGTGGGCATCTCAAAGTCCCTGGTATCTCTATTCCATTATTTTTATATCTTTGTGAAATCTTTCACCTTGCTCCCCGCTAAAGTCGCCAAGATTCTGGGGAAAGAAATGAAAATGGTTATTGAGGTAGCGCAATTTTATGCTCAAGTTGCATTCAAGCTTACAAAAACACGACAGCATGTTTTCAACTAATTCAGAATAATTGTCTGCTTTAAAGTTACCTAGAAAGTTTCGCACAACTAAACCAAATGATGACCAGGATGTGGACTCTGTTTTGTTCATCGAATCAATAAAATGGTGATCGTTTATTAACTCTCTTTTTAAGGTCCAACAAAAATTCCAGCTTTACGTTTGTCTATGCTCAATTCCGAAAATTGTCTGCATAAGTAATTAACATCTAATACCATCTTTGTTCAATGCCTAAAATTGCTTCATCTAGGCAAGCTTTGTATGTAACGGTGACAGTAGACCTCTTTTTCTTTCATTGAGAGACTTGTTGAAATTATTGTTTTCCATCTCTAAATTCACCCTTCAATGGGCTACTGTTCTTTGTCCAGTGCGTATCTTTTGCCCTGCTACCCTTTAAACATACAAAGCATGGAAATTTAGTGAATTCTCTTTGCTTGCCAAGCAAGAAAGTTCATCATGCTAAGATCTACACAAACCATCCAATTATGTTCTAAATACTTCAGCTTTTCCAGAACTGATTATTGTAGCATACTCCACCTTCATTGCAGTAGAATGAGAAATGGAATTGAGCCATATTTGTTACCATTGTGTATGAGAACACATTTCAAACTTCGTTTAGAACTGTAAATGAAATGTCGTCCACTTAGCTGGTTAACCTTACAGCCATTTCGTTTACAAGACCTCCTACATTCAGTGCAACACACAAGATTGTTTTCTTTACATAAAGAATGGAAGAAAAACTTGCTCTCAGCTGCGATAAAATGTAATCTTTGTTTCTGTAGTCAGTCATTTTCTTTCTTTCAATCTTGAAGCCAAAAGTTTTGAAGATCCCTTGGAGAGATATAGATCTCGAATTAAATCATTCAGATCACGCTAGTCAAAGCTTTGAGCAGCTGGAAAATCATCTTTGAAATTACTGTCAATGTCACCTGTCGTTCCTCATGCCACTGTTGTCTCATCTTCTAGCAGGGAATCCGAAATCTGACTGAACATTGATTGGTAAATCATCTCCATGGAACAGGTCGTCTAGCATAATCTAAATCTGGACATTTCCACTTTTCGTGATTCCCCCCCCCCCCCCCCCCATCCCCCTTTTCCCAATTAATTACCTTAACATTGACAGCACATAAATATTAGTCATTATTGTGGCTCTTGGGCTTTCCCCAAATCATTGGAATTCCAATTTTTAAACACTTTCTTTTACCACAAGTCCACTGTCGCAGTTGCTCAACATATATTTTGCGAACAATTTTAGGAGCCTAATATTGTCCTGGTCACCTAGTTTTACTTTCCAGTAAGCAATGTATGCCTTTTTCACAAAAATAGTAAAATGCTTACTATGCTATTCTTTCAAAGAGTATTCTTCACAAATATAACAAAATAAATCCGGTAAAAGATAACATGCTTTTCTTGAAGATGATGTTATTCTGTGTTAGAAGTGTAAGAAAATAACTTAGCATACTAACATGCATGCAGTGGGTTAAAATCTAAACAAGGCAATTCTTGGAAGATTCTTGCAAAGCTAAAACTGTAAGTAAACAAGCAGTTTCATTTTATAAGGAACTATATTTAAATAGTTTTCTTTTTTCATAGCCTTATACAGAAAATACTGTAATAAAATTAATTACATGTGCCTTAATTACATATGCATTAATTACAAATTAATTACATTAACACAAATGCCTGTATCCCAAAAACTAGAGCCCCTACAGACAAATAATTGTGATTTGTGAATTTAGCAGGTATCATTTATGCAAAACAGGTGTAAAATGTTTGGCACCCAAACTATTTATGTGTGTAAAGGGCTGTGTGTAATTCTACTAGTATGAGTGTTGTTGGTCTCACAATCCTATTCTCATGACAGTAGTAGATTGAACACATTTCACTTAACATTTTTCAAGGGGTGTCTGCACTCAAGCTCCCTGCTACTGCATTATCATGGAGTACTTGCCCGTACGGTCAGCTGTACGAAGTATTACGTGACGGTAAAGAGATCCCACCCACGCTTGTACTGGACTGGGCCAAACAGATCGCAAGCGGAATGAACTATCTCCACTCACACAAGATCATTCACAGAGACCTCAAGTCGCCTAAGTGAGAATAACATGTGTTTTGTGATGTGATTTGAAATGCAGATATTGTTTCCATCTGTATTTATGAAGAATGATGTAACTATTTTGGAAGACAAAAAAAAAACAGGAATAGGGTAAGGCGACCGCAAGTCGCCCAAGTAAGAATAACATGTGTTTTGTGATGTGATTTGAAATGTCCGCAAATATTGTTTCCATCTGTATTTATGAAGAATTGTGTAACTATTTTGGAAAAGAAAAACACAGGACTCGGGTAAGGAGACCATTTTCTTTTCGCATATCCTTTCTAAACGACATTGCAGTCAACACCAGCATTTTTCAGCTTGCCGTTGATGTCTTGGCAAGTTTTACGTTCAGTACTTTGCCATTGCTTTCTGAACGATCCGGCTCACATACCTTCGTAAGTAACCAGCGCGATGCGATCTGCTGCAAATCTCGTACAGCTGTGTTTCGTACGTGTGTACACGGGATTACGAACAACGTCCTTACGCCTTCGCAAGGGAGACGGCAAGGAGACTATAAGTCTCCAAATTAATAATAACATGTATTTTGTGATGTGATTTGAAATGCCGCATTTATTGTTTCCATCAACATATTATATGAAAATTATATAACTGTTTTGGAAGACAAAAACACAGGACCAGGGGAAGGTTGTGAATACTGCCCTAAACTGTCGTAACCGTGGATCTGGGTTCAAGCCATCTCAAGGCTCTGTCACATGGCTCATGGCTTTTCATTACATAAGTAAAGTAAAAGTAAAGGACATCTTTTACATGTCTTGAGACGGACTTGGGGATATGGTTTTGTGTTGACCAGTCAGCTCCTGCTGCGTGGTGCTGGCAATATCACCCCGGCAGCAACTGCATCTCTGGGACATTTATTGGTGCAAATTTTAGGTCGGGTCAACCTGAGAGCCAGAGTCAGTTTATCATGTTTCCACCACGATGGGGATTCCAACACCTGACCACGGGGCCGTATTAAGCCAGCCTTATGAACTGGGTTAAAAGGTTACTTCCATATTCACTACAGGACGTAGCGGTCAACCCCAGAATTTTTTTGGCTGTTTGTGATTTCTTGGCAAGTTTACGCTCAGTAGTTTGACATTGCTTTCTGAACGACCGACACTCATACTATCTTTTTATGAAAATCAAAGCACGGCGTCTGGGTACCAGACAGTTATCTGGGAGCTAAGGCGACCGATATAATACTGACCATATTAACCAGGCAGTATTGTTTTACCAAGAGAATAATTCTCTCCCCCCCCCCCCCCCCCCCCCCCCAAGAAATAGATAGAGAAATAGACACGAGAATACAGAAAGCATGCAAAATCCACGTAAAAAGGCTCCAATCCTGAAAGATCCAGTTATCAATATGCATACAAACAAGCTGGAAGGTGCTTTTTTCGTCCCAGTGCTGTGTTACCGATGCCTGCTGCGTCACCAATGTCAGGTGACAGTCCTAGAAACACACAGGCGTAAACTGACATCATGTCAGGTCAGATGCATAAGAAACGCAGCTGAAAAAATAATAATAAAGAAGCAGAGACTGAGAGACAAATAAGAAGCTATGAAAACGTGTAGGGATGATAACACCTATTTAGATTGTATAGAATACGTTAGGATTAAGTGGTTCGGACGATCAGCTGAACATGAACAATATCAACCAGTGGTTAGAGCGTTCTACGTGACAACATCGGGATAAAAGATGAGAGGACGACCCAGGAAGAGATGGCTAGATGGTATCAAAGAGACATTGAAGGAATCAAATATGACATTAGCATAAGCAACAAGACAAGCAGTAAAACCGAAGAAGTATCCACGAAATCTTGCAGTGACGTGCAAACGGGTCGGTTGTCTTTTTGATAACAGTACGTGCATTATATTTCTCTGTCGTGATCATATTTTTTTTTTTTTAGCATATCCTTTACAGGACTTAGCTGTCAACACCAGCATCTTTCAGCTGTATGTTGATCTCTTGGCAAGATTACGCTCAGTAGTTTGCCATTGCTTTCTGAGCGGCCGGCTCAGTATCCCGCAAGTCACGAGCGGGGGTCGAACCGTCTCAGCTCTCGCTCCGCTACGAGACTCTGCGTGATAAACGGGATTACAGAGAGAAAGTGTTGTAACCCCAAAGCCAGAGAGACCGGCTCGTGATCATATATGGAAGTTAATTATGAGCAATATAGATTTGTGAAAGGAAAATGAATATATAATGCAATATACACATATCTGCTGGATATTGAGAAAGTAAAGCTGCCATTTATACGTATATCGTATTGAAAAGGGGGAAAACGCTTACGATATCTTTCTTTTTGAACACGTTATGAGAAGAAATAAACTAGAGAACTTGGCGACGACACGCAAGATTGAGGTTAAAAGAAACTGGGGAAGGAAGAGAAATACATTTCTGTATGGCTTGGCGACATGGCATGGTCGAGACAAGAACACAGAGCAGATTCACGACTCGGGTGATCGAGTGAGATAACGAAACATAACCGTCCACGCTTATCGGCATTGCACATAATGATGATGATAGCTTACTGTTTAATCATCTTATTAAAAACATGCTGTGGAAAATAGGGACACTGAAGAGCATTGTGATGACTGGAAAGATCATCAGTCAAAGAGACAGAGGCAAGATGATACAATGAAGTAAAAACTCAGCTGTGTGGTCTGTCTGTCAGCTCCGTGGCGAAGGCGTTACGGACTCAGTTCGTAATCCCACATTACCGCTTTCGAAACACAGCTGCGACAATTCGGGCAGCAAACGGTCTTGTGTTGGTTTTTTATGAAATGGTATGGGTGCCGGTCGTTCAGAAAGCAATGGCAAACTACTGAAAGTGACCTTGCCAAGAGATCACAAACAGTAAAACAAAAAATGCTGGGGTTGACTGCAACATCCTGTAAAGGATATGCAACTAACATTTTTTAACGATGGTCTGTCTAATTGGTGGCGCGTGATGATGATAGAGAAAACAGTCAGAATACTTATCATTCGCGAGGTAATGTAACCATCAGAATAATTCAAGTAGTAGTGCTGTATGTCTTATATTTTCCAATGCCGAGAACACCCGGTTTAACTTTGCATGCAGTCGTCACAAACACGGGATCAAGGTCTACTTGAGACAGACAAATAGAGTGTCGTCATGTACGTTGACACATTAAAACGTGTTTATATAGCATTGAAACACTTCTGGGCAGACATACCTCGCTTATTCGACAGATTAAGAATCAGAGCACCGATGGTGCCTGAATCTTGTCGAATAGCGAAGCCATGACTGTAAAATTATTTAGTTTCCAGGTGCATTTCAGCCATTCAGACTAAACAGCGCGTTTTCTGCTTTCGGCTAGTGTGTGCGATAGTTATTATTGCAAGATACTTGTGTGTGTGTGTGTGCTTGTGTGCGTGCGTGCGCGCGCGCGCGTATAACGCAGTGGCGGAATATAGGAGGTAAATAGTTCATGTTTATAAACAAACTGTACGAATTATAAGATACTGATGAAGTGACAGAAGTGAGCGGTTAGTGGCGGAAGCCTGGGGAAATACGCCGACTAAACAAAGCACACTGATGATTGTTTCATCATCATCATGATCATCATCTTTCACTTTTGCCGTCAAGCGTCGTCGAGAGGAATAATTAGCGTTCCAACACCAGATAGGTAGCACTGGATAGTGTCATTCCGTGCGATTGTACAATGTCTTTGATGTCGTCAATCCATTTTCTTCTTGGGCGTCCTCTTGCTCTCTTAGCAGATGTTCTTTGGTGTAGGGCCAGTGCTGATAGTTGCTGATGTTACATTCTAACGAGGTGACCAACCATTTGATATTCAGCCTTTCAATAAAAGTGTTGATCCCACTGTCTTTCTGATAACATCATGTCTTACTCAGTCTCAGATAGTTAAGTTGCGAACTCTCCTCAAGCATCTCATCTCACAGGTGTTGATTTTGCGTAAGTGTGATTTGGATAACTGTCCAAGTTTGACATTGATAGCATAGGGCTGATTGTTTATGGTATTGATATCATTGCAAACGGCTGGTTAAGAATGCCTCGGTAAACAGGGTCTGCCTATATATAACATTGTGGTTAATTCCCAACGTATCTAGTCAAGACAGTGTGACTGTGAGCAGTGTCGGTATTTTCTGTAAAGAAGATCAAGCCGTCACCATCATCGTGATACTCCCCTCGTTGAATAACATATTAAGAGGATGCTTTGGAGGAAGTCAGCACTGTGGCGACGGTGTTACGGGACGTAATTCGTAATCCTGCATACAGCGTTCGAAACACAGCTGCGGGCGATTTGGAAGCAGACCGCCCTGTGTTGATTTTCAAACAATGGTCTGAGTGGTGGCTGTTCAGAAAGCAATATGTGCCAAGAAACCACAAACAGACAAAACAATGCTGAGGTTGACTGCTACGTTCTGTAAAGGATATGGAACTAACTTTAGGATAAATTAATGTTTGATAATATTTGTTTTTCTGTTAGAGTTCATTTTATAATGTTAGTTTGACTTTCTCAATATCCATTAGGCATTTAAAACAGATCACTGGAGAGTGAAAGGCAATTTCCTGTGGTGTTTTAGCGCTGTAAATGGGTTCTGGCTTTTTAAAAATTGGTTTATTTCTATAATGAAGTTTTGAAGCCGTCAACGGCTCCTGGCAGTTAATGAGTGAAATTTCCATTTTGTTGCAGCGTCCTGGTCGCTTCTAATGACATTGTAAAAATCTCGGACTTTGGCACCAGCCGAGAATGGAATGAGAAAAGCACTAAAATGTCTTTTGCTGGGACAGTTGCCTGGATGGCGCCAGAAGTGATCAGAAATGAAATGTGTAGTGAAAAAGTCGATATATGGTGAGTACTGCACTCTCAGCACCATCGAGGTCTAATTGTGCTGACGATGCAAGTTGCCAGCATCGGAAATGTCTGTTTTGTTGGCGTAACACCCTACAATGAGATATGAATTTATTAGTTCACTTCTCTCTTGCACTGACTTTGTTTCTCATGCCCAGTTTGTGTTGTTTATACTGTGTCGTCAGCACAACCAACTTCAGTTATACCTGTTCCATCGATTACAAACTGATCGTACAGTTCATTGTCATTTCTTTCTCTAACATGTACCATTTTATTTTCAGTATACACGTTTAAACTTTAAACATACAGGCGGACAAAATGCGCATTTGATGAAGTTCACTGGTTAGATGGAAGTCTCATCATCATCATCATCAAATGCCATACCGATTGGCGTAGGCGTTCATGACTTTCTACAGATCTCGGTCTTTAGTTTTCTGGATCAACTCTGCTGCTGATATTTCTCCATGCCACCGTCTCAATCAATCCAGCATAATCTCTCTCTCTCTCTCTCTCTCTCTCTCTCTCTCTCTCTCTCTCTCTCTCTCTCACTTTCTCTCTCTCTCTCTCTCACTCTCTCTCACTCTCTCACTCTCTCACTCTCTCTCACTCTCTCACTCACTCACTCACTCTCTCACTCTCTCACTCTCTCTCTCACTCTCTCACTCTCTCACTCTCTCACTCTCTCACTCTCACATTGTTGTATATAATGCTCTAGTTTCATTTGCCTCTTTCAGGCAGTCGTTGTTAGTTACTTTGGCAGTCCAAGGAATTCGCAACATTCATCTTAGGAACCACATCTCTGTTGCTTCCAAGTTCTTCCTAATTTATTCATTTGCATTCCAAGATTCATTGCCACACAGCAATACAGGTTCAATATAGCACTTTAGCACTCTCTTTCTTACATTCAGTGATAGTGATTTATTGCATAGGACACTCTTCATTTTCCAAAATGCAACCTTTGCTTGCCCTATTCTGCTCTTAATCTCTGTTGTACATCTTCCATCTAATGTTATAAATACCTCTACGCATTTGAAACTATCCACTTGGTTAAGCAATTTCCCTTCTCTTTCTGTTTCACATTTTGGTGTCACCTTTATCTTCGATATCATCATTGTTACTTTTTCTTGATATTCAATAGGAGTTCTTTCTTTGCACTCTCTGTTACTACAATATTCAATAACTGTTGTAGATCTGTTGCATTATCCGCAACCAATACTGTGTCATCTGCATAGCGTATATTGTTTAAATTATAACTTCCGATTAGTATTTCTGTCGTCTCTTTGATCTCTCTCATTATTACTTTGCTATAGAGGGACAAAACACATCCCTGTCGTACTCCTAGCATTGTTTGTTCATAATTGCCCTCTTTATTTCCCATTTTAATTGCTGCTACTTGGTTCCATTAAATATTCTGTATTATTCTGAGATCTTTCCCCATCATTGTTAATATGTTCCAACATTTTAATCAGTTCATCATGTTTTACTTTATCAAATGCCTTAGTATAATCTATGAAGCACAAATATATGTCTTTCAGTTTCTCTATTGATCTTTTTGTTAGTTTCCGTAATGTAAATATTGCATTGTTTGTACCCTATCATTTCACAAATCCATACTGTTCTTCACCAATTTCCATGTTTATTTTCTTTCTTGTTCTTTTCATAATAATTCTGAGTAGAAGCTTAATGACATATTTTATGAGGTTAATTGTACGAAAATCTTCGCATTCAATTGCTCCTTTTTTTTTTTTTTTTTTTTTGGGTATAGCTCTAAATACCAATTTCAGCATATCACTCGGTAGTTATCCACTGCTGTAAACATCATTCAACATATTGGTTAGTATATCTAATCCAAATTCTCCCAGTACTTATAATTCTTCTATTGTGATTCCATCTGGCCCAGCTGTTTTTCCTTTCTTCATATGTTTAATAGGGTCAGCGACTTCTTCTTTTAGAAAAGGTGGACCTTCTATGTTACAAATTACTTTCTTCTGTTAATTCTTCCCTTTCTCCGTCATATAATTCTCTTATATACTCTTTCCACCTCTTCATTATAGCATCTTCCTCCAATAATATCTTTCCAGTTTTTGATTTTAAATACCCTATAGTTATTCTTATTTTTCTTCCTGTGAAATCTAGTCCTCCATTAAAATCAATCCAGTTTACTCACTGGTAGTAGCAGTGGTAAAACTCCGCTGGAGAGCAAGCACGACATGCGGCTTCTGATCCTCAGAAAAGTTACCCCTCGCCGAGTATTCCGGTTCCATTAGCTTCATTTACACTGGAGTTTGAACCAGTATTAATAGGTTGTCAGCAAGGTCTGCTGTCGACTTCACTGTTGCCACTAGAAGTAGCAACTACTTGTAGAAGCACGACTTCGTGTTCTATATCAGACCAATCAGTTGTATCATCATATATTCTCACAACTGCTTGTTGTTCACTGCAGAGAGTTATGATATGAGTTATAATAAGTATTAAGTGTAATGGGAAGCCCATGTGTTTCATTATGTTCCATAGTTATTTATCTTCTAAACAATCAAGTGCCTTTGAGTAGTCTGTTAAGTAAAATTACTCTGGGTTATCCTAGCTACATTTAAATTATACTCATGACTGAATATTTATATTGCACCTCTGTTGCCATCATGACCAAATGCATATATTATGATTGACTTCATGTGTGCATGTATTGGATTCCTCGCTTACTGTTTTGTTTTTCGCTCACTTTGAACTCAAGCGTTGTCAACATTGGACTGATTTTTGTGTGTGTGAGAACTTTCCCTATTACATGTGTCCCTCGCCATCAGGCGAACCCTCTCCGACTTCAGAGGTCTGGTTTATTTTATGGAGTTAGTACAGTGAACTAAGAACCACCTTGAGTGATCAAATCAGGAGATGATGGGGATACTAATGACCAATTTCAAGTGCGATGAACGCGGGCATCGAATCCAATAAATTTAATATATAGTTAATATTGTTATTACGTTGGTAATCTCAAGATTATCCCATGTGCTCCATTACCAATTAGTTTGTTAGCTCCTGATGTAAACGCCCGGAAACCGCCGTTTGTGTGAACTCATCTTCAGGAGTCAGTTTCAGACCGCTATTGGTTATAGTATTTCGAAGCTAATTGCTTCAGATTGGCTTATAACTGAAAATTCTACAACTTACCAACATACAAATTACCAGACGTTGATTTTATAAGTACTAGAATAATTGTATAACTATATAACAGAATTCTATTTAACTTAATCTGTACTTTTAGAGTCTGAATTACAGTTTGCAACACTTTGTGAGTCACCTGAAGTGACGCAGAGTTTGCAAATAGTTGACTTAAACATATGTTAAATAACTTGTTTTATGTCATTTGGCAGAGCAGGGATAAATTGCCAGGCTCATAGCTTTTGACCAGTCGGCACTGGATGGATGGTGTGATAAATATCACAGCGGTCACATTTCAAAGATAATTTTCTGTGACATGTTGTATTGGGATGGGTCAGACTAGACGCTATATAGTCTATTAATAACGCATCAAAGTTTGATTTGAAGCTAGGACAGTTCGACCGGTAGATGAGCCCACTGGCCACTGTGCTACCAAGAGTCTAGGTAGGTAAGTAGGTAGGTAGGTTGGTAGGTATGTAGGTAGGTGGGTAGGTATGATGTAGGTAGGGAGAGAGAATAGGACGAGAGGTAGGTAGGTAAAGTTGTAGATAGGGAGTAGGAAAGGAGGGGAGGAGAGTGTGGGAATTAGGTAGGTAGGTAGGTAGAGAGAGAGAGAGTAGAGTAGAGTAGAGTAGAACAGAACATAAACACCAATGTAGAGTTCATATAGAGAACTAAACAGAGAACTAAACAGAGAACTAAACAGAGAACTAAACAGAGAACTAAACAGAGAACTAAACAGAGAACTAAATTCCAGTGAACCAAGAGATGAGGAGAAGACACTAATGCTGGTCAGGACACACACTGAGAAAACATGAGAACAAAACTACAAAACGATATCTTGCTTACAACTCCCAATGCAAACAAAATAGCATATGAGTAAGGGTCAATTTATATAGACCAATTGGAACTTGATGGATAATGCAACCACCTTTACAGAATATGTCCTACTATCCTTATAAACTGTTAGTCCAGGACAGTTAAATAAACATTCCCAAAGTACATTGTATTTGCATCTTATCAAATTTCGAATTGTATCAGGTCGTATGGAGTTGTATTATGGGAACTTCTAATCGCGGAAGTGCCCTACAAAGATGTTGATTCTTCTGCCATCATCTGGGGAGTTGGCAGTAACAGTCTTCATCTGCCGGTTCCAACAACTTGTCCAGAAGGATTCAAACTGCTCATGAGGCAGTGCTGGTGAGTGAAATGTGTGTGTTTCTTGGTCATGTTTAACCCATTTGCATGTCATTATTTATAAGCTTTGATAGACTTGTCCAGGAAACTGCCAAATTTTGACCAGTATAGTTCCACACGCTGGTCAATCTTGCATACATGTTGACATCTAGTCCTTGACTTGGGGACGTAAATTACATCAGAAGTCGGAAATCGTTCTCCGGGTGGCGAGGGACGCTGGTAATAGGGAAAGCTAACCCTCAATCAAAATCAAACCATTAAACTCACTTGTAACAGCTACTACTAGTAGTAGCATGTGTGTGGAGTACCCCCACGTTCGAAGACACCGGAAGCTAATTTGATTCCCCCAAACATGCGGACTGAAGTATGATAAATCAGGTGAACGATACATATATACTAGATTGACGATAAGTGGACATGATGCAGGTAACGACCTTTTTAAGACAACATGACATATGGAGACTGTCTCATTCTTAGTCGTAGAAAGAACAACGAAGCCAGTGTTACAATTGGAGATAACGGTTTTGAGAGTATGACATTCTAGCGATGACGACCAACTTCTGTTGAAAGTCTTCATGTTGACGACCAACTTCTGTTGAAAGTCTTCATGTTGACGACCAACTTCTGTTGAAAGTCTTAATATTGACAACCAACTTCTGTTGAAAGTCCTCATATTAATGACCAACTTCTGGTGAAAGTCCTCATGTTGACGACCAACTTCTGTTGAAAGTCTTAATATTGACAACCAACTTCTGTTGAAAGTCTTCATGTTGACAACCAACTTCTGTTGAAAGTCCTCATATTAATGACCAACTTCTGTTGAAAGTCCTCATATTGACGACCAACTTCTGTTGAAAGTCTTAATATTGACAACCAACTTCTGTTGAAAGTCTTCATGTTGACGACCAACTTCTGTTGAAAGTCTTCATGTTGACGACCAACTTCTGTTGAAAGTCTTCATGTTGACGACCAACTTCTGTTGAAAGTCTTCATGTTGACGACCAACTTCTGTTGAAAGTCTTAATATTGACAACCAACTTCTGTTGAAAGTCCTCATATTAATGACCAACTTCTGTTGAAAGTCCTCATGTTGACGACCAACTTCTGTTGAAAGTCTTAATATTGACAACCAACTTCTGTTGAAAGTCTTCATGTTGACAACCAACTTCTGTTGAAAGTCCTCATATTAATGACCAACTTCTGTTGAAAGTCTTAATATTGACAACCAACTTCTGTTGAAAGTCTTCATGTTGACGACCAACTTCTGTTGAAAGTCTTCATGTTGACGACCATCTTCTGTTGAAAGTCTTCATGTTGACGACCAACTTCTGTTGAAAGTCTTAATATTGACAACCAACTTCTGTTGAAAGACCACATATTAATGACCAACTTCTGTTGAAAGTCCTCATGTTGACGACCAACTTCTGTTGAAAGTCTTAATATTGACAACCAACTTCTGTTAATTAATTGATTGAATTATTTAGGAACCGAAATCACAGCATTTGGGACATTCCCATAAGCGCTCCGTCCCCATCCTCAGCAGCCAGCGAAGAGTTCCAACACTAATAGTTTTAGTAGCAATCTGATTATATGTCCGTCTCGCCTTTCCTCTGAGCGTTGATCGTCGGCCAGATCCCCTCGTCACAATTCGCTGCCTCATTCTTACCTGACTATGGTGATCCATTTGCTCCTCCGAGGTGTACACGTGCTCCCACAAGGCCGCAACCACGTCTGTCTTGTCATGCATCAATACTCCACCAAGTTTTGCCGAGCCAGCCCATCTGTCCGCCTGTTCATTTCCCAGCACACCCGCATGCCCCGGAGAATAGATCCAGGTGATGCTTGCTACCCGTGACCTCCGAAGCGAAGCAAGCCACTCCTTTTGAAAGTCTTCATGTTGACGACCAACTTCTATTGAAAGTCTTCATGTTGACGACCAACTTCTGTTGAAAGTCTTCATATTGACGACCAATTTCTGTTGAAAGTCTTCATATTGACGACCAACTTCTGTTGAAAGTCTTCATGTTGACGACCAACTTCTGTTGAAAGTCTTCATGTTGATGACCAACTTCTGTTGAAAGTCGTCATGTTCATGATAGGAACGGAAGTCGCATGATCGAAAGGTTATGAGCGCTCGCACTTAAAATTCCGGTGCACTGATGGCGCGATAGCGAGCTCTCTCCCTATACCGGTATCTTAAACATAAACATTTTATCGTTCTTTTGACTTGGGGACGTAAATTACAAGTACCTCAGATGTCGGAGTGGGTTCGACACAGGCAATAAGAAAATGTGACCCATACGCAAAAATCAGTCTATTGTAGAGTACATTCGAGTTCAAAGCGAGGTAAGAACCAAAAAAAAAAAAAAAAAACAATAATAAAAAATAAAAAATAAAAGGAACAACTTTGATCTTTTACAAGACGTTATTGATTAGGGTGGTTTGAGAGAATGTGTCTTAATAATTACACAAAGCACACCCGTTTATTACAGCACATTTCACCTTGCTCTGGGCACAGTTCTTCTGAGTAAAATATGAAACATGGTTCCTTGACATTTATCCTGAAAAAAAGAAATGTCAAATTCCACGTCTTAAATGTTTCTGTGTCAAGATTTAGTAATGATTTGCACCTCGAAGAATAATTCAACCTACTTGTTTTTTTATTGTTCTTCTTGAAGTTAAGAAAGGTGGGTCTGTGCGTTTAGGGTCAAGAATCCGTTTACACTCCGGAGACTATTTGGTATATAGTGCTAGCCCCATGTTTTTACAAGTCAATCGTCATTCTATGGGTGGCGTGGTCAATATCTCACATGTCGCTTTTACTTCCCAGAACATTTCCTTGCACCATTTAAGGTTGATTCGAGCACAGCGCCAGGTCAATTTTTAACATCTTCCTGGATATGGCAGAGTTTTCTACAGCAGTGGTTCTCAACGGTGGGGAATCCCCCCCCCCCCAGGGAGGAATTTTAGGGTTTCCAGGGTGGGGGGGGGGGGGGGTGGGGGGGAGGGAATTAGGATTATTTCAAGATCGTGTTAATACAAGAACCGATTACTTGATATTGTTTTTCCCTCCATACTTTACTGTTTTGTACTCCTTGCCCTCCCTAAATTTGTTTTATAACGTAAGTTGACCCGCAAATTACGATTTATGTAGACGTCTAGACTTGTTCTAGTATGTGTTATTAAAGATAGCTTCCATTCTTACATATACTATGTAGGGGCGGGGTGGGGAGGGGGATTTATAGAGAGGAAATAGAAAGGGAGGATGACATTCTGAACATAGGGTGAAGGGGGCATGGGCCACAAAAGGTTGAGAACCACTGTTCTACTGGAAGAGGTAGCCACGGTATGCATTATATTTTAAGTGTTGCCTTTCTTCTCCCTTAATGGGTCTCGATAACACATCTTCTTATTTGTATAAGATACAAAGATAAGATATGTATCATATACTTTGATAGATTGCGGGATTTATTGTTTGGCATTCTTCGCTGCATCTCGTCAGGTACTTACTGTAGAAATCAAACAACATAAATTTTAAACGTCGCTTAAAAGTCGACAGGGTCGACTTCATTGCACCGGGTTATATCACATATGGCTCAGTCTCTTTCCGCAGCGCGGGCTGCCGAAAGCGTCGCACAAAGCACGAACTTCGTAGTCTCCAGCAACGACCCCAGGAGTCTCAGAAAAAATGCATTCGTGAACCGAAGGACGCTGTCCGGAATCGAACCCACAACCTTCGGAGCCCGAGTCAGACGGCTTGATCACTTTGCCATGGAGCATCCCAACATAAATTAAAGTAATTAGATACATCCTTCAAGCTGAAATATACACATATTCACACAGTAATTTCAATTGTCTACCAGGATAATTTCAAACTGACTATCATGTCTTTCTGTTTGCACAAAACTGGCATCTGTCGATTATTGGCGATTGCTTCTGCGAATTTAACAAGCGACCATTTTGTGTATTAAACAACACGCGAAACTCAATGGCCCCTATCAACCACGTGTCCGGTTTCCAAAATGTGCCAAAATAACAAGACACAAAGACGCTGAAAACCTGGCCAAACTGGCACACCACAAACTTTCTACTTCATCGACTGGTCAGCACACCATTGATTCCAACTTTCCGCCATCCATTGTTGTTAGGTCCAGGCTACTTCTTATTTGGCACAGAATCTGGTAAAGACCAACTCCGTACGTCTAAGGCACTGTGCCGATTAAAAACAATCGAGAAAAGTTAACTATTGCTGTTTTGCGAAAACAGAGTTGTCGCTCATACACCGACCTATGTTCATTTCTGTGCTGCTACCTTCCTACAGGAGTGCCAAGCCAAGGAACAGGCCATCCTTCAGACAGATCCTCATGCATCTGGAAATAGCCTCGTCAGAGCTTCTCAGCTACAGCCCTGAAAAGTTTGTCCAATCTCAGGTAGGAGTTTATTGGTGTAGCTCTTTCAAATAGTATCTCGGCCTCGATCTCAGCCTTGATCTCATCCTTTAACTCTGCCTTCGTCTCAGCATCTATATCATTCTCTTATCTCAACCTCTAACTCAGCATCCATCTCATCCGTTATCTTAGCCAGCCTTTATCTCAGCCTCTAGCTCAGCCATTATATCAATTCTCTATCCCAACCTCTAACTCAGCATCCATCTCATCCGATATCTCAGCTGTTATTTCAGCCTCAGTCTCGATCTCAGCCTTTATCGCAGTCTCTATCTCATCCTTTAACCCAGCCTCAAGCTTAGCCTCTATATCATCCTCTATCTCAACCTCTAACTCAGCATATTTCTTAGTTTATATCTCAGCCACAATACCACAGTGTAATATACAAGTAAATGGGAATATTCTTCAACAAGTGAATAGGTACAATTATCTCGGAACAGTGATAACATCTGATGGGAGATGCCTGGAAGAGATTAGAACAAGAATCGCCATGGCAAAAGTAGCCTTTAGCAAGATGAAAAACATACTGACCAATAAAAAGATGTCAATTGAAACGAGAAAAAAGAGTGTTGAGGTGCTACATAGAACCTGTACTTTTATATGGATGTGAAGCTTGGACAATGAGCAGCCAGGCTGAAAAACATCTGATGGCTGTAGAAATGTGGTTTCTGAGGAAAATGCAAAGAATACCATGGACAGCCAGAAAGACCAATGAACAAGTCCTTCAAGAAACAAATGAAGATCGTAAACTGATCAGAGACATTAGACGTAGACAGTCACAATTTTTTGGACATGTTATGAGAAGAAATGATTTGGAGAACTTGGTGACAACTGGTAAGATTGAGGGAAACAGACCAAGGGGAAGACCTAGAAACAAGTATCTGGATGGCTTGGCCTTGTGGCATGGTCGAGACAGAAACACGGAACTGATCCACGACTCTGGTGATCGAGTGAGATGGCAGAACATGACCGCCCACGCTTACCGGCATGGCACATGATGGATGGATGGATGGATCTCAGCCTCGATCTCAGCATCTATCTTAGCCACAAAATACTAGCCTTCTGGCACCTGAGCTCATCAACAGACGGCATGATATACTGAGCGGGCCGACAGCAGATTTACACTAGTCCATCCTGTATTCAGTTTACAGTCAATCAGTCCGCCAGTAAAGGACCGCTGTAGACGCCTTGCGGCACACCAGCATACCATGTTAGCGCCATGATGTTACAGACCAGTCGACGCTCGAGCTGGCCTGCAGGTGTAACTGTTAGCACGCTAAGCTGACATTGGCATTAGAGCAATCAGACAAGGGTTGGATGACAGCTCTCATCGTTCTCTACGGGAGAAAAGTACTGGTCACTTATTTCTCTGAGACCTCAAGACTACAAAATACGATGGTCTTAATATTTCACATACAAGCATCAAACTTTTGCTACGGGAATTGCTCTGTGTGTGTGTGTGTGTGTGTGCGTGCGTGTGTGCGTGCGTGCGTGCGCGCGCGCGCGTGTCTCTCTCTCGGCGCTGGATGGATCATATGGTTAATATTACGCCGCATGACCAATAGGCCAGCGGGCAGGTGCGGTATAAAGTACACACACAAGAATTAACTCATTTATAGAAGTTGCCATTTGTGGTTTAGTATACAGCAGTGGTTCTCAGCCGTTTTTGGCCCATGCACCCCTTCACAATATTTTCAGAACGTCACCCACCCACCCCCCAACCCCTTTTCGTATTTCCTCCCAAATAACTCCCCCCTCCCCTTATTTTACACAGTATACTTAAAACTGGAAGCTAAATTTAGTAACACATACTAGAACAAGTCTAGACGTCTACATAAAATGTGATTTGCGGGTCTACTTAAAGAAGTAGAGAAGTACAGAACTGTAAAATATGGAAGGAAAAACAATATTATTTAATCGATTCTTGTATTAACGGGATCTTGAAATAATCTTAATTCCCCCCCCCCCCCGGAAACCCTAAAATACCCCCCCCCCCCCCCGGGGCAGGGGGAGGGATTCCCCACCGGCTGAGAACCTCTGGTATACAGTATACACACACAAATTAAATCATTTATAGAAGTCATCATTTGTGGTTTAGTAAATTTGTAAATGGTTGCTCTGGGTAATACGTGTCTGCCTTTCCTGTGCAGGCCATTTGGAGGGAAGAAATCCAAGAAAGTTTCCAGAAAATGAAGGCGGAAGGCTCGAACTTACCACAATTAGAGGAGGAGCTAATCAAAAGGAGAAAGGAGGAGCTGAGGTATCGGATAGATTTGTATTCGTGTGTGTGCGTGGAGGAAAGGGTGGGGGTGGATTTAAGTGCGTATATGTGCGTGTATGGTTGCGCGTGTTTGCATACTTGTTGTATTGAAATATTTACATAAATTAAGCTAGAGCATCATCACGTCTAGAAGAAGAAACAATGTAATGAAGCAAGAACGACACGCACTCAATAGATGGGCAGAAGATGTGACGTCTCATTACGATCAACAAGAAATGCCATATCATTAGAAATAGGAAGGAAATCTCATCTGCTGCTCCGGTTGAAAAGGACGTCTCATTAGATGAAATAATTGAAATGAATATCGTAATAGAAAGCAAAAATGAATTGGGCATCTCATTACAAAGCAAAAATCAAATGTGAACTTTATTGGGTCGTATTCAAATCAGTTCTATTTGTAAGTGTTCGTGTCATTAACATTACTATTTATAGCAGGATAGATGGCAGCTTGTCACAAGATGAAGAACATTCTATAGAATATATTATTGTAAATAGAGGAGAGAGAGAGAGAGAGAGAGAGAGAGAGAGAGAGAGAGAGAGAGAGAGAGAGAGAGAGAGAGAGAGTTCTTATGAGCTATATCGAGCCAATCTGATGTATGGTTGTCAGTCATGGACATTCATCAAATTAGTGGGGAATTATATGAAAGCTGCATAGATGTGGTTTTATAGAATAATTACGGGAACATCATGGACAAATGTTTGAGAAAAAGAAAGTATGATGGAAATATCTCGAAGAAAGTTAAACCACAAAGAGAACTGGTTACAGGCATCAAAAGAGGAGAATCCACATTCTGTATATACATTATGAGAAGGGGGAAGCTGAAATGCATGGTGACAACGGGGATGTTGGAGGGATGAGAGTGGAGAGAGAACAAAGACAATGCTACTAGTTTAATATCATGGAATGGGGAATATCTGTAAAATAGAACAATAAATACAACTATAAGTAAGATGCAAACAGCGTTATATGGACATGTGATGAGTGGAGAGACATTAGAAAACATCGTGACAACTGGAAAGATAAGTGGCCAAAGAAGCCGAGGTAGAGAAAGAAATTATTCTGGATGCACTTAAACGAAGTAATGCACATGAAGTAATATCATCGGCAGAGCTGATCCAGAATGCTAGGGACCGAGATCTGTGGAGAGACATAACTCTTACGTGATACTGATGATGTTTCATTGGACATTAGGTTGGAAACTCTTGACAATGAAACATCGGAAATCCGTGGAGGCAACATTATCAAGCTAGTCATAATCTCAGCCATTCTGCATGAGCTGTACTGGATCATGATCTGGTTACATACTAATGCGCTTCTACGCAGATACGTTGTTCCAGAACCTGGCTTGCACACCCCAGTAGTTTCTGAGCTGGCCGGGTCAGAGGAGAACTCTGCAACAGTCACCTTGAAGACTTCTTCTTATTCATTCAATCGCTTGGAATTTGTTGTCTATATATGCAGTGTTGTCTCTTGTGTGTAAACTTCACTGGTTTTTGTTTGTTTGTTTGTTTGTTTTTAGTTCACCCAGTGATATATAGAGTTTATCTTCCACTGTTGTGTCTCTAGGCCAGGAGGTTTCCCTAGATATGATGTATTGGGGTAGTCTTGGGAGTATGATTTGCTGTCTGCGGCACCAATCCACAAGTGTACGTGGCTGATTTGTCATCTTGAACCTCGGAGAGAATACTTGGGTGTTGGGTTGGGAGAAAAGTGGGTACCGGGAAATGTCGTGAGAAGTAAAGGCGGTCTGCATGATATTAACCTCATCAGTCATTGAAGGCCGATTGGTCTATACCAAATATGGGACAGCACCATATACCCAGCCAGCTCCGTGGCGAAGGGGTTAGAATGTAATTCATAATTCCATATACCGCATTCGAAACACAGCTGCGGATGATTTGGAAGCAGACCGCCTTGCGTTGGTCTCCATACAGAAATATGAGTGCCAGTCGTTCAGAAAGCAGTGGCTAATTACTGAACGTAAACTTACCAAGAAATCATAAACAGCAAAAAAAAAAAAAAAAAAAAAATTGCCGAGGTTGACTGCGGCGACCTGTAAAGGAGGATATGCAGCTAATTTAATCCATTTATATTCTTATACAATACGTTTCAACTTGCATAAACATGAACTTTTCTTTCCACTAGCCACGCTTTCTTGTTTCCCAATACCATCCTCTAGGTCTTCTCGGTCTTTTGCTAAGATCATGTAGTTATTATAGGGTGCATTTTAATGACTGTGCAGTGTTTGAAAATATTGCCGGTCCATGTTTTGTATTCACCCTCTGTAAAGTTTGTGTAACATAATAGATAAATACAAAACTTGGACCGGCAATATTTTCAAACACTGCACAGTCGTTAAAAATACACCCTGTATCTGCACTTGATCTTAACAGGGCCACCAATAGAGCCTGTCATCCGAATAACACACAGGGACGTGGGGGACTGATGGGGCGGGTCTGGCCCCTGGAATACCACGAGCCCTTATTTAAATAAATAAAAATCACTGTCTCTGGGGGTCTCTAACAGTTAAATGGTGAACTTCCTTGCAGACATGCCCAGGATGTCAGGGAGCACTATGAGAGAAAGCTGGAGAGAGCCAACAATCTCTACATGGAACTCACGGCCTGTATGCTGCAGCTGGAGAAGCGGGAGCGGGAACTAATCAAGTGAGATATGTTGCCTAGCAGTTTGTATGTGTTTAGAGAAATGAGACACATGAGTCAACAAGTAGCGGTCTGTCAGTCTGATGTAATGTGGTCTTTTCTGGCTTTGTGTGGTCTTCTCTGCTGTTTCCCTTTCATAGGCTGTCTGTTTGCATCACATCACTTCTTGATTTTCTGCCTTCTTTCCTCTCTTGCGATTTAATAGTCTGTCCGTCCGTCCGTCTGTCCGTCCGTCCGTCCGTCAGTCTGTCTGAACGTCCGTCCGTCCGTCCGTCTGTCTGTCTGAGCTCCGCACCACTGATTCTGTCCCTCCACTCCACTCGGCATGATTATAATGTTTATCTCATATCTTTATATTAGTTTTTCATTTTACTGTGTATTTAGTTAATGTGTTATATGATCACAAGAGTGTCAAACAGAACATTGCAACTTGTCGATTGTGTTCCTACTATGAAAGTACAACATTTTAGAATGTATTTATTTATTTATTATAATTATATGTTATTGTTTTAATGTAACTTTTCTCCAGCATTCCTTTTTTTGACAATCGTTCTATCTCTTTCTACAGTATCAGGATATTAATTTTTAAAATAATATGTTTGCTTATTATTCTCATTACATTCTAGTAATCTGCTTCTCCACTGTTCCTGCGTCTTTACTGTTATATTCTTTATCACAATTTTGTGATGCCTTTCAGTCAATATGGTATAATTGTCCAGTTAATATTCTATCACGCTCAAATAATGTCATATACTTTCATATCTTTTTTCGTCCCAAGAAGTGCACCATGAGAGATCAGCCCATGTCTGTGTGTATCCAACAATGTTTGATGTATTGCTATATCTGCTTGGTTTGATCTGAGCATCCTTAAGAGATCTGGCTAGATAGTTTAACGTGCATCATAGTAAATATTCCGTCTTTAAAAGCACCTCTCCCCTTGGTGCCGTGGATTTTCTAATCATTCTGTTTCTGTTGCGAAATCTCCTGGAACTGAAAGAGATATTGTGCATGTGTCTGTCTTGTGCAGTCATTTTATTATATGCATTTCTGCATTGTTTCCCACTCCTTTATCTGTAATTCTACCATCACTCAAAGGTAGTGGGTTCTGAAATGTGGTGTGACACCACTCTGGTGATGCCTAAGAAGTTGAAAGATTGGATAGCTGGATTGAAAGACAATCACAGATTTATAACATGTTTTATTTATTTTTTTAAATACATAGGCTAGAAATTCCTTAAGGTCATTAGCGCATTTGTGTTGCATATTCCTTTCTTGTCTTCCCTTGTCTGTCTGTCCACTGGCACATTGGAGGCAACTGTGAAGGTCATCTTCTACGAGCTACCAGGGTGCAGCAGGGAAACAATGAATAGTAACACCCTAACCTGCCAGGCGCTAATAACAATACAAATGCCATAATGTTAACATTTGATAAAATTTGATTTAAAAAACGAGACTAAGGAAACTGTTGTTGTTGTAGGGGACAGTGACATCAAAAACTTGCATGGGGTATTTTATGAGATCAGGCCTACCTAGCCAATGAAATGGTACAGGGTAGAACATCTTTCAAACATCCTAGTACATGACACGTAGCTTTGAGAAATGAGGTGGTTTTCCCTCACCTTCCCGAATTTCGCGGTCATAGCTGTAATAAAGCCTGTCAAAGACCTCCTTGCATATTTCGAGACTGAAAGAGAATCACAGCAAATTTCCATGATGGTGGTAGAAGTTCAGCACCCAAGCCTTGCACTCACGCTTGAAATTTTAGGTTAATCATGAAAACCGGTGTTCTGCTTCTCTTCTTATAGTCCATACTGTGTGGCGTTGGTGATCATGACTGCCCACAGCCTTATGTCCCGTGTACTCCCAATCATTTCTGATACCGGTGCCTGCCATGCCATGATGTCAAACTGTCAAGCATATTCTTTCTTGGTCTTCCCCTGCCTCACCTCCCCTCTAATTTTTACCTTGTCACGACATACTTTAGCTTTTCTCTTCTCATAACATTTCCAAAGAATGTGGTCCCTCTTCTTTTGATGTGTCTAGTCAGGTCTTTGACCTTAATTTCTTTCAAATACCTTCATTCCGCTGTTTATCCTATCATTGTGTCTTTATCTTGCTTCTGATAAACCGCACCTCAGCAGATGCCAGATAATTTCTCACCAGTTTGCTAACTGTCCATGATTCGCTTCCATGGATCAATATTGGCTTTGTATCGCCCCCTAAGAATGTCTTAAATCGATTACTTAAACAAATGAACACACTTTGCATTGACATAGACAATTGATTGGTGAATTATATTTTCAGACGCGAGCAACAACTCATGTTGTACAACAAACGAAGGAAAAGCATCGTGCGACCAATTATCAAAGCCCAGGAGAAACTAGACAGGATAAGCAAAAAGCGAACACACAAGTCGGCCTCAGACATAACAACGTATGTCCATTCACAGTTTTGAAAATGTTAATGCAAGTTATGGGAAATAAATTCTTCTTCTTCCCCTTCCGCTTCTCCTTCTTCTTTTTTTCCTCTTCTTCTTCTCCTCCCCCTTCTTCTTCCCCTCCGTTTTCTTCCTCATTTCTTGTAACTGCATTTCATTTTTAGCTACCAAAACATCATTATAGTATAACCCCCGTTGTTTACGGTATGCCCACCAATTGATACTTCTTATCTCGTGTATGGATCGCATGCAAGGAATAGCAATTTGTGGGCATAATGTAAACAACCTGAGTTATGCTGCTGACATGGTGTCTCAAGTTATTATTGTTTTGTTTTGGAATATTGATCCTCCGTAAAGGGGTAATTAATTGCTTGTATGAAATTTTGTAAAATCTGTCCTGGCAGTTCTCTAAAGCAGTTCATCTTTAACATGTAACATATTCCCGATTGTCATAGGCAGTTAGTTACATATTCAGTTAGTAGTATTCTTTGGAGTTCATTCTTCTTGCATTCTAATAAATAACATTCTATATTAGTATGCTTCTGATATTCACTACAGGCGTCTTCTTTTATAATAAAAAAGCTATCCCAAATTGTAGTAAGTGCTATGGTACTATTTTAACATAATTTCAACATGTTGGAAAAATTAGTTACTTACCAGATGCTTCTCATAGCTCACCGAACTTTAGTCAGTATTTAGTCCCGGTTACAACTTCACGACAACTGGTCACCCCATAATGCTTCATTCCTGTGCGAGCGAATATCAGACAACATGCTCCTCACTGTCCAATATTAAAAGTGGAACAAGCAGCAGTCTCGACAAAACAAACAGCACATGTGCGTAAGGTCGCTGCCAGAATGCTAGCAAAACAGTCAGTCACTAGAATTATAGTTCATCATTGATGGAAGTAGCAATCTCTAGAAAAATTAACATTTGCATGCGCATTACCGCATACAAGCTGCTCGCTTGTTTCCTCATACACCAGGGTGTCCTGGCACATAAATAACACACATGTTGGTTGGTCTGGGCAGTAAGCATACTAACCTCAACACTATCATAAATGATGTTTAAACAGCGAAAGTGACTGCTATCAAGCTGACACCGACAGTGAGCACATTAACCTCAACACTATGATAAATGCTGTTTAAACAGCGAGAGTGACCGCTAACAAGCTGACACAGACAGTGAGCGAACGTTAAATACACTGTATTACAAGAAAACTGAATCAGAGAAAGACATATGCACACTTGTTTTTCATTCGCTCGCTTTTTTAACTCAAGCGTAGCCCATGCTGGACCGATTGTTGATTGTGGGTTAGCTTTCCCTATTTCTAGTGTCCCTCGTCATCAGTCGAATCCACTTCGACGTCTTTTTTTTTTTTTTTTTTGCATTTCCCTTACAGGACGTTACAGTCAACATCAGCATTTTCCAGCTGCTGTTGATGTACTAGGCAAGATTTCGTTCAGTAGTTTTCAACTTCTTAGGTGCTTGTAATTTACGTCTCAAAGTTAAGGACGAGAAGTTAATATTTTAATCCAACTGAACGGTGTATGGATTAAACTCGCTACTTCGCCATCAGCACATCAGAAGTTTAAGAAAGTGGGCACTTATCCATTCAACCACACTGATTCCCACACATACAAATAACAATGAATTCTTTAACCAGTCTTAATTTTAAACAGTTTTTGTTTTATGAAAAGGCCTATTGACACTCTTTGTATGTGTATATCTACTTTGTTCATCAAATTTACTTTATAACTTTATGTTCACTTATCTCCTATTTATATGTCGTGTATGTGTTTATTTTCAGCCTAGGAGATTGCTTTGCGTTGATTTCGGTGGTATTAGCGTGGGCAATTCAGAAAGCAATTGCAAACTACTGAACGTACAAACAGCCAGTAAATGTTGGGGTTGAACATGCAACTAACTTATTTTTGTTTTTGTTTCCAGCCCAGACTCCATGAAGAACACGGAGGGCAGCAGCATGACGACAAGCTCAGAGCTCGTACTTCCATCTCCAAGCAAGATGCGTTCTCGGAAATCTCGTCACCGACGGAACAACAGCCGCGGCTCTGCAAAAGATATCATTTCGCCTTTAAAGTCTCCATCGCGTGAGGCTTTCCTCGAAGGGGACAGTGTAGAGTATCAAAATGTAGCAGGTCTGCATCACATTGAGCACGGCCGTCATACATCTCACCCAGGTACATTCAAATTCCTGGGTCCCGGTACAGCCATTAGAGAACAACAGGGCGAGGACGAAGACGCGAACACTCAGGAGAAGTGCCAACTTGATGGTCTTAACAGCAAACAGCATTCTTGCCATACAAATGGCTACCAGGTAACTGAATGCTCTCCAGAATTAAGATGCCCTGAGAGTTCGAGCAACATAAACGCCCATGACACCTGCGATAGATGTGATGGAAGCTGCGGCGGCGCGGCTTATAATAGTAAAAGATCATCTCAGATTAGCGCAGACGTTGAAAGCGCCTGTGACACCTCACCTCTTCCTAGCCCAAGGCACCCTCTGATAGAGACCATGATTGAAAAATCCTCACCCGAGGGTGATGTCTCATTTCGTCAAGACACCGGTTCGGGGTCTTGTTCTTGCTCTCCAATGGCATCACCTGCAGACTGGCAATCTCAGCCGAACCCAATCAGAGAAAAGGACTCTAATGAAAACTTGAATTGCCCTATTATTACCTCAGACAATTGTGACATGTCGAATGTAACTATTTCTTTAATGCAGGGGCAGACCACTACAAACATTGACTTCTGTACGGCCTCGAATACAATCAGTGATGGTCCTTGTGAAAACAATGTTCACCCCAGGTCCAACAATCAGTTGTCACTGCTGGACCCTCTGAGATCAGTGGGAAATAGGGTCAACGGTAGACACCCGCAGACAGGAGCACAAAGAGAACATGCCGGAGCACCCGTTCATAACGCGGTCACAAAGTTTAGGAAGCCTGACGTGAGTTAATGTTGTTGTATTTTAATATGTTTTTTATTATTAATCACTTTAATCATTATAATAATATTAAATATTATGTTATTTGATTTCTACTTTTATTTGTAAATAAATTGTCCCGGTGCAGTTTCTTGCTCTATTGTTCAGTGATGTGATACCTCATCGCATGTTGTAGGCCGATTAGCATGAAGGAATAGAATTGAGGACAAATCTCTTCCTCAGTTTGACCAGCGATGAGCCCAGGCGTCAAAGCAGCCGCCCATCGTGTTCATGATATTACGGTCCAGCTCAGTTCGTTATCATCCTCGCCATATTTTTATTTTTTCTTTCATTTTCCTATTTGAATTCTGCTCGTATGCACTGAGTTCCATTTTAAGGTATGTAAAGTGTGTGCTGTTTCTCTGCGTGATATACACATTCCATGGTGTTTCATTTGATATATTGTCCCTTGGTATCAATGAGTTAAATTTTTCAACTGCCACATCACTGGAGTTTACAATTTAAAAAAAAAGTATACAATATTATTTAGATTGAAGCACTCTCTCATATTTGTCCTTCTTAACTTCATCCTTTTTCTCCTCCTCTTCTTTAGCCATTTTTACCCAGGCTTTGATTCTTATTTCATATCGGATACTCATCAGTCTGTGGATGTTAAATTATTGTCAGTAACTGGATGTTAAATTATTCTCTGTAAGTGGATGGTGAGTTATACTCTGTGAGTGGATGGTGAGTTATTCTCTGTGAGTGGATGGTGAGTTATTCTCTATGAGTGGATGGTGAGTTATTCTCTGTAAGTGGATGGTGAGTTATTCTCTGTAAGTGGATGTTGAGTTATTCTTTTTAAGTGGATGGTGAGTTATTCTCTGTAAGTGGGTGGTGAGTTATTCTCTGTGAGTGGGTGGTGAGTTATTGTCTGTAAGTGGGTGGTGAGTTATTCTCTGTAAGTGGATAGTGAGTTATTCTCTGTAAGTGAGTGGTGAGTTATTCTCTGTGAGTGGATGGTGAGTTATTCTCTGTAAGTGTGTGGTGAGTTTATTGTGTCTTCTTCTAATATGAAAAGAAATACCTGGTTTTCTCCATTATCATCATCATGTGCCATGCTGATAAGTGTGGATCTCTTGGATCAGGTTTTCTGGGAAGGGAGGCACTGGTAGACTACCCTCTTTGGTGTCATGAATCACCAGTTCTCAGATTGCTCAGCTGAGATAGTAATCATTGTTTTGTTGGATGAATTTTCTAATATACTTGGTATGGATCTTCCTTTCATGAAAGATGATTGCTTGTTCTGACTGGTTTTATATTGCTGCTTTAGCTAACATGTCTGCTCTTTAATATCCTGATATGTAACAGTGAGATGGTATCAACTGTAGTACTACACTTTTGTCAGTCTTTAATTTACTTAAGGTTCATTTCAGCTCGGGCAGTTTGTCATTGTAGAAAATGCTTGCAGAATTGACATTGCATCAGTAAGAAATACAACCTACTGGTGATAGCTTGTTATTTATCATTTCTGCAGCAACAATTGAGACCTGTACTTCAATAGAATAATAGTTTGTGCATAATAGTCTTGTGGGTGATCAGATGGATTCATTTACTTTATCTGTGTAGACCAAATGGACTCCTGTACATCCATTCTCCACTACTGTGGTTGGAGATTTAGCCTATTTTTCTAGGTTAATTTCTTCAATCATTGAACTAGCTGTTGTTTTCTTTTGAAAGGAATTTATTTTGACAATATGGCAGTTTATTGTTTTGGGGGTTTTGATACTGAAGGTGTTTAGTTGTTTTCATGTTTTAGGATTGCTGTGTTGATATGATTTCCTTAGTCTCTTCTGCCTTTGATCTGCCAATGGAGATCTGTCCCTCATCCAACTCATATCAAGCCCTTTGTAGACGTGTTCATGATTGGCTGGGATTTCATGCTAAAGTTGTCTATAGAATGAGGTATACATTCTCATGTCAACCCTCCTTAGCTGCCTCTTATGGTATGCGAGGTATGTGCCCTGGTAATACATGGATAGATTTCCATAGTGCTGTCTGATATATCCTGGTATAGTTTAAATAGTTTTGGGAGGAATGCACAAAGCTTCTTATCTTCAACTTTACACTGGCCTAAATCTTGTTTTACCCTAGCTTAAATCTTGTTTCAATTTGAAATGCTGTTATGTTCTTGTACTTTGCTGCTTGGATCAAGATCTTAGTATCCTTTCTGTAGGATAGACACCAAATAAATATGATTTGTTTGCCATTTCATTTATTGGAGCTGTCTTCATGGCATTCATGATCAACTTAAGTGTTGAGTTTGTATTTTCTTAGGTGGATTCAGCTGCTGTGGACCATGCTGTTGATTTGTACTCCAAAATTGATCTTATTGCACCTGTGTAGACTTTCTTCAACATCATTTGTTATCTCTCCAGCTTGATCCAGCTGTTTAACCCATTCAGACAAGCTTCAGTCTAACTTCAGCCTCTGTTTCCTTGATTTGAGATCTCCATATAATTCTTTTGCCTAGTGTAGTGCCTAAGTCCATCTGATTTTCATCTGCTGGAATATTTACATTTCCAAGTCAATATCTCTCCTTGTCTTTGTTTCAGGGTGTGAAGTGTGAAATTGAAACTTTTTCATCATTGATTTACACCATCCTTTTTTCAGCTTAGACTGCTTCTTGATGTTGGACCTCTGTGTTATTCTTTTGCCTAGTGTAATGCTGCCTACATCCACCAGTTTTGCCTGATAGGGTATTTTGATTTCCAAGTCAATATCCCTTCTGCTTTGTCTTTCTTTCAGAGGGCACAGAGTGTTGTTGAGAATTTTTCACCATTGATTTGCACCATCCTTCTGTCAGCTTAGGTTGCTAGATTGTCTGTCACTATTTATATTCACTTACTGCCAATTGTTAGTCTCTTCTGCACATCATGCCACACCATCAGGTCCTTAACATAAAGGCAGCCCTGACTCCCTTGTGGCATGCTGCTCACTCCTGTATGATCTGATGGAATTAGGGACTTTGGTTGCATCCTGGCAGTACAGTCATTCCAATCAGGCTTATGAACTCTCCATGCAAGTATGTAGATAGCCTAACATAATTTCTCCATGCAGGTGTGCATAAAGCCTAGCAGTATGTCTCTGTGCAGGTGTGCAGGTAGCCTAACCTCCAACTCTCTCCACACAGGTGTGTTGATAGCCTAATATCATCTCTCTCCAAGCAGGTGTGTAGATAGCCTAACATCTCCCCATGCAAGTCTGTAGATAGTCTAACATCATCTCTCCATGCAGGTGTATAGATAGCCTAACATCATCTCTCCATGCAGGTATATAGAAAGCCTAACATCATCTCTCCATGCAGGTGTGTAGATAGCCTAACATCATCTCTCCATGCAGGTTTATATATAGCCTAACATCATCTCTCCATGCAGGTGTGTAGATAGCCTAACATCATCTCTCCATGCAGGTGTGTAGATAGCCTAACATCATCTCTCCATGCAGGTGTGTAGATAGCCTAACATCATCTCTCCATGCAGGTGTATAGATAGCCTAACATCATCTCTCCATGCAGGTATATAGATAGCCTAACAACATCTCTCCATGCAGGTGTATAGATAGCCTAACATCATCTCTCCATGCAGGTGTGTAGATAGCCTAACATCATCTCTCCGTGCAGGTATATAGATAGCCTAACATCATCTCTCCATGCAGGTGTGTAGATAGCCTAACATCCACCCTCCATGCAGGTGTGTAGATAGCCTAACATCATCTCTCCATGCAGGTGTGTAAATAGCCTAACATCATCTCTCCATGCAGGTGTGTAGATAGCCTAACATCATCTCTCCATGCAGGTGTGTAGATAGCCTAACATCATCTCTCCATGCAGGTGTGTAGATAGCCTAACATCATCTCTCCATGCAGGTGTGTAAATAGCCTAACATCATCTCTCCATGCAGGTGTGTAGATAGCCTAACATCATCTCTCCATGCAGGTGTATAGATAGCCTAACATCATCTCTCCATGCAGGTGTGTAGATAGCCCTAACATCATCTCTCCATGCAGGTATGTAGATAGCCTAACATCATCTCTCCATGCAGGTGTGTAGATAGCCTAACATCATCTCTCCATGCAGGTGTGTAAATAGCCTAACATCATCTCTCCATGCAGGTGTGTAGATAGCCTAACATCATCTCTCCAGGCAGGTGTGTAGATAGCCTAACATCATCTCTCCATGCAGGTGTGTAAATAGCCTAACATCATCTCTCCATGCAGGTGTGTAGATAGCCTAACATCATCTTTCCATGCAGGTGTGTAGATAGCCTAACATCATCTCTCCATGCAGGTGTGTAGATAGCCTAACATCATCTCTCCATGCAGGTGTGTAAATAGCCTAACATCATCTCTCCATGCAGGTGTGTAGATAGCCTAACATCATCTCTCCATGCAGGTGTATAGATAGCCTAACATCATCTCTCCATGCAGGTGTGCAGATAGCCCTAACATCATCTCTCCATGCAGGTGTGTAGATAGCCTAACATCATCTCTCCATGCAGGTGTGTAGATAGCCTAACATCATCTCTCCATGCAGGTGTGTAAATAGCCTAATATCATCTCTCCATGCAGGTGTGTAGATAGCCTAACATCATCTCTCCATGCATTTGTATAGATAGCTTAACATCATCTCTCCATGCAGGTGTGTAAATAGCCTAACATCATCTCTCCATGCAGGTGTGTAGATAGCCTAACATCCACCCTCCATGCAGGTGTATAGATAGCCTAACATCCACCCTCCATGCAGGTGTATAGATATCCTGATATCATCTTCCATGCAGGTGTATAGATATCCTGATATCATCTCTCCATGCAGGTGTATAGATATCCTCATATCATCTCTCCATGCAGGTGTTCATTTAGCCTAACATCATCACGATGAATGGCTGTGATTCTCTTGCAATCTTGCAACAAGTGAAGATTATAGTCCTCAGCAGGCTCATCACTTGAGAGATCATGATCAGCCCACTTGTCATTAGCCAGACTGTTGTGTTTTTCCAGGATGACCAATGGGAAAGTGAAAAGTTCGCTTGATCAATATACTACGTGGCCTTAGCACATCATTTCTGCATCCCAGAACCAAGAAGTGGACATGACAAAGGCAGTTAGAAAGGACCTGATTATATCTTGACACTGTGTTCTTTACATAGTTATGTTAGTATGAGACATATTCCTTCAAGAAACAAATGAAAACTAATTTGATTAGAGAAATTATACATAGACAGTCACGATTTTTGTGGGCATGCTATGAGAAGTAAACTTGAAAAATTGGGACAGTTGGCTATTTTGATGGAAGAAGAAAATGGAGAAGACAAAGAGATACACTTGGATAGCTTTTCAATATGACATAATCAGAATAAAAACACCTGATCCATGGCTCTGGTAATCCTGTCAGATAGCGAACCATAACCACCCACACCTTTCGACATGGCACATGATAATTATGAGTATGTGCTGTGCTGTTGGTTATCTAACCTTGTTTTGCGAATGCAAACAGGTGCCATCTCCACAATGAAGGATGGCTGCAATGGATCTCCAACACTGTCTATCTCTTGTCTTCATTGTACATTATGTCAGACTGATGTTTATCCATCTCTTGATGTTATCTTCCCATTTGCATTGTTTGCTCAATTGCCTTCAACCTTACCCTCCAGTATGGTTTTTAAAAGAGTGTTATTTCACTTGTTTCTTTTTTATTTCTTTCATCAACTCTTCTTTCATTCCCAGTTGTTCTAGAATCTCTGTATTTAATTGTTTTTGTTTCCATGAAATGCGACATATCCACATCTGCATATCCACATCTCCAAGGCCTCTATTCAACTTTCTAATTGCTTGCTCACCATCCAGGTTTCCACACCATATAGCATTGTTGAATATACATAACATTTGACAATTCTCATTTTCAATGCATTGTTAATCTCTCTAGATGTTAATACTGAGTTCATGTTGTTGAAAACATCTTTGGCCATTCATATTCTCTTATTGATTTCTGTTTCACTTCTGCCATCATCTGTTTTTACATGTCCAAATAGGATGATCTTGTTACTTATTCTAGTATCTCCCCATTTACCCTGATGTTCATTGGTGGCCACTCCGTTGCAAAAAGCAATGTGCTGAAATTTGGCAAATGTTAAATCCTGTTGTATTTCTGTTTTTTCCCCCCTTCAGCATTCGGAAGACTCATGGTCAGAAGAAGGGGAGCTCAGTGACGATGAAGAATCATTACAACAACCTCCATGCAGACAGTCCTATTCAGCGCAGAGTTCTGAGGGTGTGTTCTCAGAGGAGGACACGACCAGTGACCAGTCTGCACACAAAGATGGCAGTGCTGACGGACACCTGTCAACTGGCAGCACAGAGAATCTGGAGGCAGAACTGTCCAAAAGTACCTGTATATCCGATGGGCTGTCTGACAGGGAGTTGACTGTGCAGAAGATGAAAAACAAGGTCAACTCCACAGATAGAATATTTGAGGTGAGTTGAACAGCTGGTGTCAGAGCAGATCATCTTTGGTTTCCGGCATTCTCTGTGTCTCCTGTATTCTTGTACATTTCTTGTTATCTGTCACTTAAGTCATTATCTTCTTCTTGTACTACAATTTTGTACTACTTTTTCTTCTATATTGACTTCATTGGTGTTACCTCTCTCTCTCTCTCTCTCTCTCTCTCTCTCTCTCTCTCTCTCTCTCTCTCTCTCTCTCTCTCTCTCTCTCTCTCTCTCTCTCTCTCTCTCTTTCTCTATTTCTCTCTCTCTATTTCTCTCTCTCTCTCTCTCTCTCTTTCTCTCTCTCTCTCTCCCCCCCCCCCCCCCCTCTCCGCCTCTCCAGAGCCCATTGTAACAGATATTGACCAGAAAATGTTGAAACTATCTGGGACTCTTTGTAATAGGCTGGGTCAATCCCAGAGCCCATTTTAAGAAGCTGTATTGACCCAGGCTTATTTTAACAGGCTGGATAATCCCCAGGGCCATTAAAGGGAGACAATTTCCACTGGATGAGATACGATTCACTGCTGCCACTAATGGGGGTTAGACCCTTGATGACTGTGTCCATGAGTGCACTAAACATTGCACAACTACAAATGACTGTGTCTACGAGTGCACTAAATGTGGTACAACTACAGATGACTGTCTATGAGTGCACTAAACATTGTACAACTACAGATGACTGTGTCCATGAGTGCACTAAATGTGGTACAACTACAGATGACTGTGTCCATGAGTGCACTAAACATTGTACAACTACAGATGACTGTGTCCATGAGTGCACTAAATGTGGTACAACTACAGATGACTGTATCCATGAGTGCACTAAACATTGAACAACTACAGATGACTGTGTCCATGAGCGCACTAAACATTGAACTACTAGAGATGACTGTGTCCATTAATGCACTAAACACTGTACTACTACAAATGACTGTGTCCATATGTGCACTAAACATTGTACAACCACAGATGATTGTGTCCATGAATGCACTAAATATTGTATAATTACAGATGACTGACCATGATTGTACTAAACATTGAACTACTAGAGGTGACTGTGTCTAAGAATGCACTAAACATTAAACTGCTAGAAATGACATTGTCCATGAATGCACTAAACATTGAACTACCAAACATGACATTGTCCATGAGTGGTTACTTTTGAGTTTAGGAGCTGTTATTTAAATGAGGATATACTTGTCACATTTCATGGAAACAAACGTTTTTTAAAATGTTGAATTCTAGAAATGTGGATATGCTTGTCACGTTTCATGAAAACAAAAGTAAACATGCAGAATTTTTTACAGATATCAGTATGCATATCTCATTTCATACAAATAGATTGATTGATTGATTGATTGATTGATTTAGGAACAGACATCACAGCATTCGGGGCATTCCCATAAGTGCTCCGCCCCCATCCTCAGCAGCCAGCAAAGAGTTCCAACACCAATAGTACCAGTAGCAATCTGACAATTTGTTTCATACAAATAAAAGTAAATAAATGTAGAATTTCTATAAATATGGATATACATGTCATAATTCATAGAAACAAAAGTAATCAAATGCAGACGTTTGAGAAATGTTGATATGCATATTGCTTTGCATTTCATAGAAATAAAAGTAAACAAATTAATTAGTTCTAGGATTGTAGATAAACATCATACATTTATTGAAAATAGAAGTAAACAATTACAGAAATGATAAAGGTGGTAAGATAGAAATGAGAACTGATTTAACACATAAAATTGAGACAAATAAAATATTTTAGCCACATTAATAGTGATGACACTTTTGTAAAGATCACACTAAAGAGAAATACTGAAAATAGGCCAGCAAAAGGTAAGCAAATGATAAGATAATATCAAAAGGTATGCATGTGGTAGGATAACAGAAAAAGGTAGGCAGATTATAAGATAGACATTAAAGGGTAGGCAAATGATAATATCAAAAGGTATGCAAATGATAAGATAACATAAAAAAAATTATAAGAAGCATCAAAAGGTAGGCAAATGATAAGATAACATCAAAAGGTAGGCAAATGATAAGATAACATCAAAAGATGGACAAACAGGAGTCTTGTCATGGTGCAGCACCAGAACACGGGACACAGTGTTGATGATTCATTGCCACCAAGCTTGACTGTGAAGATGACACTGACTTTCTCCATTTCTTCTGTGCTCCATTTGTTTTAGAAGAATGTATTAATCTGGTTATGCACCTTTACAGTCAGTTTGCCCATCGTTGGCATGCATTTGTGTATAATTTGCTTCCTGTAGACAGATTCCATCTAAGATAACAGACTCGTCTACTCATGCTCAGCCACAGCTCCTTTTGCTTTAAATTACTGTTACCAGTCATGATCTGACATTAGAGCCAATCTTCATAGGAAGATGGCACTTTCTGTCTTGACTGAATTATTGCAGCTGTATATGCCACATGACATTTAAAGCTATGATGATGATGATAACAGTTGTTTTAGACTGACAAATTATTATGTTTTCACCTCTTTTCAGAATTCTGACACAGAAACAAGTTTAGACTCTGATGAATGCTCGGATATAACAGTATCCACTGCAGTCTTCATGACTCGGTCACTGGAGAGCAGCACGCACTGGTAGCATCAGCAGCAGCACTACATGTACCTCCTATAGATGTAGCAACTTCATCAGAAGCTTCTCAGACAGCATTTCTGCCCATCAAGTCCTCCAGAGCATCAAACCACCTAGAGCAAGCAGCCAAAGACAGTTTACTTCATGAACTGGAGCCAAATTGTCACATAGAAAAGTTATCAGTCATGAAGTTTTGAGGAGAATGTAACGCATAAACTTCAATAGATATTCATATTTCTTTTCCACAACTAGTTTGCTATTTCTTTACTAAGTAAATAACCATTTGTTGATTAATGCAGGATGTAATTTGTTTAACTTGTGTCTCATCCAGTTGTGATACTAGTCAACTCTATCACTATTATTACTTTAAATTCTGCCTCATCCATTTGTTATATTATCATTATTGTTACTTAAATCCTGCTGTCTCATTCTGTGAGATAAGTCCACTCTATTGTTATTTCCACCTCTTCTATGTCATAGTATTGTTAACTCCTCCAGAGTCAAATATTTATATTGTTTGCATCAAAGACTGCTTAGGGGTACCAACAGTTAAAGATCTGCCCAAGTTTGTGAGTTAAGACTCCACCCTGTGAGTAGACGCTGTCTCCTGTCTTCTTCAGTGATGACTTTCCAGTTGACACATTCATTTAGAAATTCATTTCTATACTCTCTAGTTTTCTTCTCTTAGACTGCTGTTAGCTTTTATTTTCTTAATTGTTTCCCGTAAGGTGCCTTATTTGTCCCACTGGTAGGACTTCATTCGCACAAAGTATCAGGCTGTGTTCAGATACTTGCCTTTATGTGTTAGGTCGTCGACACCATCTTATATCCCTAGCAGCTCCAAATATATTCTTATCTTCTAACTACTGCTACTGGCACCTTGCCGTCTTGACTGATGATAGTTATTGTGCTTTAAATAAACGCATAATTACCTCTCCATAGCACAAAGCCTTGGCTGAATTGTAGAGGCCATGTGTTACCCATGCAGCATGATCCTTTTCTCGACCTGCCTAATATACTCCATAGGAAAGGTAATGCCAATACATTTGGAATAAGCAGCTGCAGCAGCTGCCGGATCAGCAAAGCAATGCGCTGTCTGCCTGCCGGTCGGAGCTTCCATCCTAGACTACTTGTAGTTACTGATCAAGGCTTAGGTCCTGGTCTGCCCTGCCATGACATTTAGTCTTTTAGTTGCATTTCCTTGCATCAGGAATCTTCTATCTACTCATTGGATATTTTACTATTTTCCACTCTTTTGTATTATTTCAAAACATTACTGCATGAGATCAAATTCAGACAACTAAGATACTTTGGCCAAATAGGCAGACATGCTGTTTGTTAAAGGAGGGAAAATTGAAGGGGCAGAATTCCAAAGGAAAAAATTGCTGCTGTGAGTGGATAAAATCAAGAGATGAACTGGAGGAAACTTACGAGTTGACCAGCAAGACATTATTACAGACTAATAGTGCTAATTTCATTGCAGAAATCACTCATCATGATAATGGTGATATTTTTGAAGCATTCTATTTCCAAATATGGTCAACTGTAAAAGACCCTTGTGTATTTCATCCCATTTTATGTGTGATGACTATACTTGATTCACAAATATTTATTACTACTGATATATAGGGCAAGAAGACAAAATAAAGGAAAGCAATAGGAGACACATTTGGATAACTTTAGACATGTGCAGGAAATCAGGTTTCATTAGCATGCCAATCAGGAGGTCATGTGTTCAAATCCTTCTAACTACAGGAGTTGTTTACAAATTGGTTTGGGCTGCCAGGTTAGCCCACCCAGAATTGACACCAAGGCATGCTATGGGAAGTTAAGGCAGCCTGCATGATATTGACCTCGTCAGCCATTGAATGCCTATTGATCTATACAAATTCGGGGCTGGCACCTTATACTCAATATACTTCAAAGTGTGGAACAGGGTCCCTATATTTTTTTCTAGTCAGTCCAGTATATATTACTGATTTTTTTTTCCTAGTCAGTCCAGTATATATTACTGATTTTTTTGTCTAGTCAGTCCAGTATATATTACTGTTCATTTTTGTCACGTGACTGGGCTAGAGCAGACATCAGAGCTTCTCTGTCTTGGGATATTTTGATAAAGTTGGTGTTGCATATATTATTATTGATTGCCTGGTTGTTTAAGCTTTCATTGTTCGTATTTTCTGTCTTCCTCTGCCTCTCTTGCCTAGAGTTACTGTTCTCATACATTGGATAAAACTAGTGGTAGTTAGATGGTACAGTAAACAACAGGTTTCCATAGATTGTTATCTGATTAGCAACATCAATAAACTAAACATATTAGATTGGAGATCACAACAATTACATATAAAAATTCATTAAAGAAAAAACAAAAATAATAAAGATAACTAAACCAATCAAATGATAACCCGATCTCCCTTGGTTAAACCTCACTTTAGTGCATGGAATCAGAAATCTACTTAGGCAACAGTGAAGACAAAGATAAGGAAATATATAAAGATATTAAAATAAGAATACATGTAGCAAAAGTAGATTTTATAGTACTAGGAAAACATGGAAGTCACAAGAAATTAAATGTGGCACCAAACTTGGAATATTAAACTCTAACGTTAAATCAGGACCACTGTATGGATCATAAACACGAATACAGCTAAAAGAATTACTAATGAACTAGACACCTTCATTAATTGGTGCTTGCACAAAATAGAGAAACTAAAATGGTATGACAGAATCAGCCAACATAGAGCTCATGGACAGTGAATCAAGAGGGGAGGTAATGGCAGCCCACGCTAGATAAAACATACACTGAGAAAACATGAGAATAGTATCACTAGAACAGTGGTTCTCAACCTTTTTTGGCCCGTGCCCCCCTTCACCATATATTCAGAACGTCATTCCCGACCCTTCCTATCAAAAATTTGGCCCTGTGCCCCCCTTCACCGTATTTTCAGAACGTCATTTCCCCCCCCCCCCTTTCATATTTCCTATCTTCCTATCTAAAAATCCCCCCACCCCTACACAGTATACGTAAAAATGGAAGGTAAATTTAATAGCATATACTAAAACAAGTCTAGACATCCACATAAAACATGATTTGTGGGTCTACTTACTTTATAAAATGAATTTTAGTAGAAGGATGAGACATACATAACTGTAAAGTATGAAGGGAAAAACAATATCAAGTAATCGGTTCTTGTATTAACGCGATCTTGAAATGGTCTTCATTCCCCCCCCCCCCTGAAATCCCTAAAATTCCCCCCCTGGGGGGGGGGGGGGGGGGGGGGGGGGGGGGGGAGATTCCCCACCAGTTGAGAACCACTGCACTAGAAAGTCCTTGTTTCTGGAACTCGCATGGCAGATGAAATAGAAGAAGACCTAATAACAGATGGAGAAGAGAATTAGAGATGGAAGTAGATAATGCGAGGAGGACATGGTTGGAGCTGCATGAGACTAGCAGAAGATAGGACTACCAGGAGTGAGTTCAAGGTATCCAGTGGGGGTTAAAGGTCAAAGAGAAGAAGCACACAATAGATCTGAATACATTCCATCCAAATAATACACATTCTTTGCAGACAACCAAGTCTAGTCAGAGTGGTAGTGATATCAGACTAGTTAGTTAGTTAGTTGACAGATCACCATAATTGTACATTGAACCATTCAGTCCTTAAGTGCTCAGATCGCCTCCTCAGTAAATCCGGCAGCATGTAGTGACTAACGGCACTAGTTCTGTGTTCGGTTTATTAATCTTATTTGGCTTCCTCATAGTGTTCTTGTTTGGCCACACCTCTTTTAACTTGCTTTTCTCACAATCTGACCATGGTTGTAGATTCATAGTCATCACTTGGTTCTCACAATTGATTTACTTCTCACATGGAGCATTCAGTATATCAGCCTGGTCCGTGGCTCATCCTGCCTCCACAGCAGCAGTACCTGCAATGCCTGTCAGACTTTTTATTTCCTTCTACACCCATATCAGACTAAGATTAATTGTTTCCTTCAGGAGCTTCAATCCTTCCTGACTTCATTTCATAATTTACAAGTGGAATCATGCATGTAATAATAATTTTTGTAATGGTTTATCTCTTGTTCAGTATTGGTATTAAATGTGATCATTGCTTTATTTATTTTTCTATTTAAAGGCAAGAGGACTTCATTCTGTCTCTTTCTGCAGAGTTGTCTGCCAAAAACCTCGCACAGAGCACAAACTTCTTAGCTACAGTGACAACCCCCAGGAGCCAGTGGGGAGCATTTTGTGTGATATTCACTGGCACAGGAACTGAGCATAATGGGGATCACCCGTTGCCGTGCAAGTTGGAACCTTGACTAACTAACTAACTGACAACCCCCAGGGTTATCCACGAAAATTGCACCTGTGAACTGAATGATAAGAGCAGTTGGCTCTGAGATTCCTCGTACTCATGGCTGTAGCTACAGAGTGTGTGCTCTGTGCCACGTGTTTGGCAGATGTTAGCCTTTCAAACTCAAAAATACATATTTACATATGTAAACTGCCTCCATAACAGAGTAGTATATTTACTTCAAATCACAAAATATTCCTCTGTAGCTACCAGAACAGTGCCAAAGTTTTGCAGTAAATTTATATTTAGTTAACTTGTTTTAGTGCACCAAAATAAATAACACATTCATGAAAACAAGCTTCTTATTTTTAAAAGGTTACAAATTAAATATAAGTATTTTAGTCTCTTAAAATATTTAAAAAATGAGATCTGCTATACATGTTAAAACTGCCCACTGGTTCTTTATTATGCCTCACACTCACTTTTTTTTATGCCAAACAAGAAATGTAGTGCACTGTAGTATGGTAGTGGCTAGACGCTGGCTTGCCTGTGGTAGGGTAGTGGGTAGAGCTGGCTTGCCTGTGGTAGGGTAGTGGCTAGACGCTGGCTTGCCTGTGGTAGGGTAGTGGCTAGATGCTGGCTTGCCTGTGGTAGGGTAGTGGGTAGACGCTGGCTTGCCTGTGGTAGGGTAGTGGGTAGACGCTGGCTTGCCTGTGGTAGGGTAGTGGGTAGACGCTGGCTTGCCTGTGGTAGGGTAGTGGGTAGACGCTGGCTTGCCTGTGGTAGGGTAGTGGGTAGACGCTGGCTTGCCTGTGGTAGGGTAGTGGCTGGACGCTGGCTTGCCTGTGGATCCTATGTTCATCAAGAGCACCTGTTCTTACACATCCAGTGTGCTAATGCTGAGGTAGGGGGTTCATTCCCTATACCAGTCAGCTGGACTCAAATGTTGACTTCTCATCCTTGACTTGGGTATGTAAATTACAAGCACTTGTGAAGTTGGAGTGGGTTCGCCTGATGGCAAGGTGCACTGGTAATAGGGAAGGTAATCCATGTGCAAAATTCAGTCCAGTACTACTGGAAGTACCTTGTATCGACCACACTCGAGGTAAAAGTGAGTGAACGAACAAAAAATCCACATCAGGGCAGATTTTGAAAATTGACCTGGACTCTCAGGTGGACCCAGCCTGCAAGAAAGTGTCTTGGACACTGACCATATCACCTCTTTTGTGTTGATTGGACTATAAAAATATGGGTCTAGTAAATTGGACTATGAAAATATGGGTCTAGAAAATCGGACTATAAAATCATGGGTCTGGAAAATTGGACTATAAAAATATGGGTCTAGCAAATTGGACTATAACAATATGGGTCTGGCAAATTGAACTATGAAAATATGGGTCTAGAAATATACATCCAATGCGCCTTGAGGCATGTGAAAGGGTCCTTTTAAGAAGTGAAGAGTGGCTTGCACTGGGAACAATCAACCGTTGATAGAACATATAGTGGAAAAGGTTAACTTTAAAAGAACATGATCACAAATGTGTTTTGTGATTACGTTCTTGTAAAATTTAAATATTATCTTCTCATTATTTTCTGTATTTTTTTATTGCGTTTATACCAAGCAACTCTCCATATGAGTATGTTTAGTGGTTACTCCATATATGGTATTTTATTTCCACTGAACTTATTTTATTCCATTCGCTTGTTGTGTGAGTCCATTCTATCACAGTTGTTACCTTAATTCCTTCTGTATAATCATTCCTTCTGACCAAAATGTTTATTCATTTCAAGAAACAGTTACTTGCAATAGCCTGGGAAATAAAGAGTTAACATGTGATGTTTAGTATACGATGGATATTTGTTTATTGGATTGGAGGACAGAGACAAACTATAGCATATTTTCAGCTCAAAACGATGTTTCCCATTGTGAATTTGAATAATGAAGACATGAACAATAAGTTGCAAAATGTATCACCTGGCATAGTTCCCTGGGGTAACATATTATAGCTTATGGACAGATTCTCCTATGCATACGTAGGTAAACTGGTTTCCTCCTAGGTCCCAGATCAACTTTATAAAAACTCTGAGATTTTGTATGATCTGCAGTTGGTTATGAATCTTCTGATGAGTTTTAACTCTTAAATCCAATGCCTTGATGAAGCTGTCTGAGTCCTGTAAAGGCTTGTGAGAGTAAGGTTGGTTTAGATACTTGACTTTTGACCTGTTACCAAAGTACCATCTCCCCATGAGCGGTGTTGCAAGGCTCTCGTTTCCCTTTCCAGGCTCATAAACCAGTAGGGTATGCGAGATCAATACTGGGACTTCCCATTTACACAGAGGTATGGTGATTCTTGCTAGATCAGTACTGGGACTTCCCATCTACACAGAGGTATGGTGGTCCTTGTAAGATCAGTACTGGTACTTCCCATCTACACAGAGGTATGCTGATCCTTGCAAGATCAGTACTGGGACGTCCCATCTACACAGAGGTATGGTGATCCTTGCAAGATCAGTACTGGGACTTCCCATCTACACAGAGGTATGGTGATCCTTGCAAGATCAATACTGGAACTTCCCATCTACACAGAGGTATGGTGATCCTTGCAACACTGGTCAAGCTGTGAACCTAGTCTGTGGGTAGGCTACACCATGAACAGGAGCTCCATGGCCTTGACTGTTGTTTAACCTGACCTTGGTATTGTGACTTGAGGAGACAATTACCAACATGGATGCTTTCTAAATGCTGTACGAATATGGAATGCAGAAGACAAGAAAGAAGCTGTACCAGTATGAATGCAGAAGAAGAGACACATGCTGTACCAATATGGAATACAGAAGAAGAGAATGAAAATGTACAAATATGGAATGCAGAAGAAGTGAAAGATGATACACCAATATGGAATGTGCAAAAATGGAAGCTGTAGAAATGCGGACAGCAGGAGAAGAGAAGCATGCTGACACAATATGGAATATGGAAGAAGTGAAAGATTTTGAAGTAATATGGAATGCAGAAGAAGCGAAAAAAGATGACAAAATATGGAATGCAGAAGAAGAAAAAGAAGCTGTACAAATAAAATACGGAATGCAGAAGATGAGAAAGAAGCTGTACTAATATGGAATGTAGGAGAAGAGACAGATGCTGTATACAAATGACTAAAATAGAAGGTAGCTGTTTTGCTGTTTCCTTGTCTTCTTTTATTCAGCTGACTGTGATTTCTTTTATTACTGTCATTTATATCATTTGAGGGAAAACATTAAACTTGTTGGTCTTAACATTCAACAATAAACCATTTTTAATGCGTGAGGGTGTATGTTCCTTCATTAACCAAAATCACGGGGTAGTATGGCTGCAGTTTCTCTCACGTATAGCACAAAACCGGTATTAAGTCCCATGCTTGATACCAATTTTTTCAATGTGTTTAGCATAATCTAATGTCATGATTTTTTTGTAAATAGTATCAGTCAAGCTCTGTATTTCTGCTGTTTGTAATATTTCAAACATGAGACTTAACTAATATTAATGTCAACAGTTTTAATATTCATAAAAGGCCAAAGGCCTAATTTCCATCCTGATATTGTGGGCATAAGGTGCTTGATCCATGTTTTCTTTATCAATCAGCAATCTGTGAAAACCAGGAACTGTCCTAGGCAAGAGAAGCGGTTGTCCTTGTGTTCATCATTGAGTGCTGATTGATGTTGAAAAATATGGGGCCAGCACCATGTATCCAGTAGGTCTCAAGATGTGTAAATGGGTGCTTGAGTTACTTGTCTACTTGTTTCATCCTTGTCTGACTTTGTTAAACTCTGTCGTACACATAATGAATTGTACCAGGTTATTCATTCGGAATATTCTCATTAAACCAAGATATACAGCGGGTGTTTATTTTAACGCTAAATAAGGACCATAGCAACATTCCATTTTACTTTAGTTTATTGAATGAAATGTTTTTAAAGTGTTTTTATTTATGTATTTCTATTGATATGTATCATAGTTAGTTTGCCTTCATTGTTTACCATAGTAGTCTTTAGTCAGCACAAAAGATATTTAGTAAAAACACGGTAGTGTGGAGATGGCGACCTCATCTCCTAGAAACATGCCAGTTGCAAAACCCAGCCAATTGTGAATAAGCATTGAGAAAAGAACGAGGAATAGAGATTGGTAAGATGGAAAGATAGGAAGTGCAGGACATAGGAAACGATAGCAGGGCTTGGCATGAGTTGGTTGCAGACCTGTCCTCCTTTGGGTAAATACAGACACAAGAAGAAGAGGTTGAAGAAAACCAGTCTGCATGCTGCTTAGATATTTGTGATTCTCTTCTTCTTCTTCTTCTTCTTCTTCTTCTTCTTCTTCTTCTTCTTCTTCTTCTTCTTCTCCTTCTTCTTCTTCTTCTTCTTCTTCTTCTTCTTCTTCTTCTTCTTCTTCTTCTTCTTCTTCTTCTTCTTCTTCTTCTTCTTCTTCTTCTTCTTCTTCTTCTTCTTCCTATCATCTCCAAATGGAGCATAGGTCCTCAACCAACCCATGACAAGCTCTGTGTAGACTGGTCCATGATTGGTTGGACCTTGCAGGTCAAGTTTTCTGTGGGATGGGGTGGTTAGTGGACCTTGCAGGTCAAGTTTTCTATGGGATGGAGTGGTTAGTGGACCTTGCAGGTAAAGCTTTCTATGGGATGGGGTGGTTAGTGGAACTTGCAGGTAGAGTTTTCTGTGGGATGGGGTGGTTTATGGACCTTGCAGGTCAAGTTTGCTATGGGATGGGGTGGTTAAGTGTACCTTGCAGGTAAAAGCTTTTATGGGATGGGGTGGTTAGTGGACCTTGCAGGTAGAGTTTTCTGTGGGATGGGGTGGTTTATGGACCTTGCAGGTCAAGTTTGCTATGGGATGGGGTGGTTAGTGGACCTTGCAGGTCAATTTTTCTATGGGATGGAGTGGTTAGTGGATCTTACAGGTCAAGTTTTCTATGGGATGGGGTTGTTAGTGGACCTTGAAAATAAAGTTTTCTATGGAATAGGTGGTTAGTGGACTTTTCAGGTCAAGTTTTCTATGGGATGGGGTGGTTAGTGGACCTTGCAGGTCAAGTTTTCTATGGGATGGGGTGGTTAGTGGACCTTGCAGGTCAAGTTTTCTATGGGATGGGGTGGTTAGTGGACCTTGCAGCTCAACTTTTCGATGGGATGGAGTGGTTAATGGACCTTGCAGGTCAACTTTTCTATAGGATGAGATGGCCAGTCTTACTTCAACAGCCCTTTGTTAGTTTACATGATAAGTTCTTCTGCTTTTTTCCAGAATGTTGTTTTTGATGTAATTGTGTTGTGCTTGTTTACAGCAAGCTGCGTTATTTGCACCTTTTGGCCGACACATCTGACTTCTTCAGGCATTTGTTGACCGAGTTACCTTCCCAGGGCATGATAGGCTCAAGTGTTACTGTTCTTTCCTTCCCTTATGAGCCCTGGTAACACTTGGGCAATAAGTGGAAATATTTGTCTTAAATGTTCAGTCACATGAGCGACAACATGGTTGTTATTACACCAGCTGCCATTACTTACCAAGACAAACCTTTGGTACCAACATGGTTGTTATTACACCAGCAGCCATTACTTACCAAGACAAACCTTTGGTATTAATGTGATTTTTTATGTGTATTTGTGGTCGCTCACTTTGAACTCAAGCGTAGTCCATACACATGCTACTACATCTAGTAAACGGGACTGATGTTTTGCACGTGGATTAGCTTTTCCTATTACTAGTGTCCGTCGCTATCAGGCAAACCCACTCTGACTTCTGCAGTACTTCTAATTTATGATTCCAAGTCAAGGACGAAAAGTCAACATTTTAGTCCAGTGTAGGGGTTGAACTGGATGATTAAGAATGAGTGCTGTTATTCATACAGCCATGCTGACTTCCGCACCAAGGTGATGAGGCTAGGCATACCCCAGGGCTGTACTATTCATGTAGCAGGTCCTTTGCAGAAGTCGCCATCATCAGGGCTTGCCAGAAAGACTCTTGATCTGTTGCCAGTTCCCCCACCTCATGCATTTCCAGGCCCAGGGTGTTTTTAGTGACCTGTGTCCACCTTGGTGCTAGCTGACCCCTGACTCTTCTTCTTGGAATCATACTTTCTATTACTGTTTCTTCTGTATAACCCACTGTGTCATTTAATGACCCAACATGTTTCATTTTCTGAACCATGATGCAGTTTATGAGCCAGTTGTCTATGATATTTAGATCTTGTAGAACATTAGTATGTTTCATCTTCTTAATCTTATGGTGTTCTAAGAATTGTTTTTTAGCATGTCAGTTTATCAACTGTTTCCAGTGTTATTGTATTGACCAGCATCATATCTTTATATTTGTTTCCTTTTTTCCTGATGATAATTTTGCTAAACATTCCTTTAACAACCACCATCAACCCTGAAACATTAACAGGAAATGAAAACTCAAAGAGGAAAGTAAATATCTTCCTTCGACCAAGGGAAATCCATCATGTCTTTTAAGAGTTAAACAAAAAAACAACTTAATAAACACAAGTGAGCAAGAGAGAGAGAGAGAGACAGAGAGAGAGAGAGAGAGAGAGAGAGAGAGAGAGAGAGAGAGAGAGAGAGAGAGAGAGAGAGAGTATGAATGAGTGAATAATTGTGTGATTGCGAGTGTATATATATGTTTGTGTGTATAAGGAAGTGTGTGTGTGGATGTACGACTGTGTGAGTATTTGTGTATTTGCATGTGTATGTATCGATTATGTGTGTATGGGAAAGAGTGTATGTGTGTACCTAGCTGTATGCAACAATGAAGACATATGGTTATGAGAGAGAGAGAGAGAGAGACAGAGAGAGAGAGAGACAGACAGAGAGGGAATGGATGTATGTATAAGTAAAGTATTGTTAGTGAGTTTGTTGTTGTGAGTGAGTATATGTGTGAGGGAGTGTACAGTTGTGAGCTTTTGTGTAAGTGATATAACTATGTATGTGTTTATACGTGTGCATGTGTACATGTGTCTGCCTGCCTGCCTGTCTCATAATACGGTAATCTGCATTGTTTATGTTTGCAACATTTATTTTACAATGTTTATTTCCTATGTGAATGTAACATGCACAATAGCTAACTGATAAAGGAAAGATGAGTGATTGGAAGGGCTGAATGTGAGACGGGCCTGCATGCCCAATTTGTGACCCTTTGAAAAAAGTTCATTCGTTCATTCGTTCTTAAAGTAATTGTTTAAATAGAAGTTTCTCATGATTTGGTCATATGCTAGATATGAAGAAATACTAAAAAGAGTGAGAGAATGCAAAATACTGGGAACAAGAGAAAAGGGTCGACCAAGACAGACATCATTTATAAAACAGACTTGCAAGGAGCTACAAAAGAAGGGATACTTGGGACTGAAAACAGCAGCACAACACGGACAACATTTATAAACATTTATCAAATAGACGTGCTTAGACTACCAAAACAGGGATACATAGAACTCAAAACAGCGGCACAAGATGGATGGGCAACTATGAATTATCAGAAAGCCACACAATCAGCCCAACGGTTGACGCTCTTGATAAATTATGAACACTGAGTTAAACATATTGACTGCAGAATGCAAAGTTCAATCATTGTGAATTTGTACAGATTTAAAATTATAACAAAATGTCGCCCTACTGTTTATAAAACTCCAGCACAGCAATTCTTGTCGCTGCTACTTTACAAAACTTATAAACAACAACATTTATAAGCACAAATCTTGGCATTGACATGGAGGAGTCTGTTGACAAAGAAATGCCTAAGGCCTGTGAAGGATACATTACCAATCTAAATCAGCCCAAATGTGCTGTGCTGGATAGGGAACTGGACACACTCCAATATGGCTTCTCTTGGAGAGGAGTAGGAGAGTTCTGCAACACATAACTGTGAGAATGATACTCTGGTGGTGGGTTGGACGACTAAGTTGTCCAGAAGATTCACCAACCAACCAAATAAGCAAAAAATATATCAACTTTTTATAAAGTCTCACTGCACTTTGTATGTAGAAGAAATTTGATGACATCATAAAAAAGTGTGCTCCACAGTGCATCTTAAAGCAATGTGCAGTGAATGGCTGTCGTCTGGAGTAATTCTATGGGGTTTCTTGAAAGGAAATGTTTAAAAAAATAATTTACACACAATTAAGGATCTGAAAGAAGCAATCAGAATTGGCTTTCAAGAAATAACAGACACATTGCAGAATGTAGTTGACAATATACAGAGCTGTGTACAGTCATGTCTTGAAGCCCGTTGTGGACATCTCTACACCTGTTATAATGAATACTTCATTGGTACTTTCCAGCTTCCACAAAAAGAGCCTTAGACCATAGCAGTGACTATTGTAACTAATTTAATTAATTTTGTTAGCACATTTTTTATGACATCATCAAATTTGTTCTACATACCTTTACAAACACCCTGCATAACTATATAAAATAGAATTGCAAGACAGCTAAGGTGATTGGTGAACATATTTGCCACTTATCCTGCCTAAATGGTGAAGGTATTCTTATCTTTATCATAATTACTATGTGTATCAGAAATGCACACATATTCGTGACATCAAGAAATAAATTAAAATTATTTGTATGTAAATCTTCATGTTTGTATATATAAATATGTGTTTGTAAATTGCGGTAGTTTTATATGCCTGGTATTTAAGGCTTGCTTGCCTAATACATATATCAAATATTTAACAACCACATATCTTCGCTTATAAGTTTCAAAGCTTTTTAGGTTTGCTTAACGCAGCAAACTTACACCTCAAACATTCTAAGTTTTGCTGGTTCAAACTTATTCATAGTTTCGCTGGCTGAAACATCATCCACATTACCAATCTGAATACCTCTATCCATGTTTAGCTGTCATGTTTTATTTCTTGTATGTTATCATTTCAAATGTTAGCAGTCCTACATATCCACAATAATAACCATTCAGTGTTGTTATTATTATTAAAATTGTTATTATGAGTATCTTGTTTTCAGTTCGAGTATATATACGAGGGTAAGTTAATAAGTCACAAATGGCTGTAGAAAAATAACTATGCATGATAACAACTTGAAACCAGTTTATTTTTATACATACATTGTCCCTTTATTTCTCAACATAATTTCCACCAACATTGATGCACTTATCCCATCGTTTTATCAGTCCTCCCAAACCAGCTGCATAGAACTGCGTGCTCTGTTTTCTAAACCACGTTTTCACTTCACATTCAACTTCGGCGTCATTCGCGAAATGTCTCCCGCCAAGGTGGTTTGTCAGTGTTTATGCTGACAAATGTTTGTCCCGTAAAGCGGTGCATAGCTGGGTAGAAAAAGGTACGAGGGTGAGTCAATAAGTAAGTCACACAGTTCTGTGGGATGGCCGGTAAATGAAAACAAAGCATGCAGTTCTATGCAGCCGGTTTGGGAGGACTGATAAAACGATGGGATAAGTGCATCAATGTTGGTGGAAATTATGTTGAGAAATAAAGGGACAATGTATGTATAAAAATAAACTGGTTTCAAGTTGTTATCATGTGTAGTTATTTTTCTACAGCCATTTGTGACTTACTTATTAACTTACCCTGGTATACTCACTGCATGAGTCAGAGGTTAAATAAACATTCTAACCTGTAGAATACGTGGTGACTGCTTTTGGAAAGTGGCCTTTTCTTATCCCTTCAGAACCAACCTGGTAGACACCAGCAATGGGAGAATGTAATGATTATAGTTGTTTGTTGTCTTTTCTTTCTATGTCGCAAAATGTGAACTTGCACTGTCATAACTAGCCTACTGTAATGTCAGCATTGTTGTGTTTTGTGTTTATATTACAAAATGTGAAACTTGCAGGATGGCTAACTAACCTACTGTAAGGTCAAATTTGTTTTGTTTTTATATTGCTAAATGTGAAACTTGGAAAATGGCTGTCATAATTAACCTGCTGTATTGTCAACTTGTTGAGCCACAGTGGCGCAGTGTCTAACACGCATGCCTGCCTGGTGGTCAACTGTTTGAATCCCCATTGAGGCAGGGATTTTGTTTTTGTTAAATGACCTAGGCTCCCAAATCGACCCAGCTGAATATCTGTACCAGGAAACCTTCTGGGAAGCAAAGACAGCCAGCGTGATATTGTTACACATCACCCATCCAGTGCCGGATTGGACTAGAAATATGGAGCTAGCACTGTATGCCTACCCTAGCAAGGTTGATAGAGAACTACACTGGTAATGTCATGAGCATGGCTGAGCGCAGGTTCCACTCCTGAGCTTGTTTTCAAATCCAGTCATATGTCATCATATAGTGAGTGCAAACGAAATGACGTCATATAAATTAGAGAGAAATCCGCGACGCCAAAATATGATCAGAGTAACAACAGACAGATTTGCGGAGACAGAACCGAGAAGGCAATGCAAATTTTAGTAGTGAAATATTGGCGTCTCGGATTTCTCTCTAACTTATATGACGTCATTTCGTTTGCACTCACTATATGGTATCATAGTGTATAAAGAAGAAAAATCAGAATAGTAAATACAAGATAAATGTAAAAGTTAATTAGAGGACATAAGAACAGATAAGAGCATCCGATTTATGTTGTAGAAAGAATGTTATTTATAATCAATGTTGCAAGCTTGTATAAGCAAACACAATTTAAAACAAAATTTAAAAAAACAGCACAGAATGTAATAATATAAAATTTCTGACATGGGGTGTGGAAAGGAAGGACAAACTATCACACTAATATGCCAAGAAGAAGTTTTTTTGATATGCAGTTAGATTAATGGTATAGTGACATGCTTACCACAATATATGAATAACTTGGCGTGACATAACATATGTCAAGCTTGTCCTTGACATCTGTGACCTACTGGTAGTAAACCCAGTTTCACAGTCCCAGCATACTGGGTTGGAAGTCAACCACAACTGGGTTGGAAGTCAACCACAGGTAGTTTGGAAGCAGACCACTTTGCTTTGATTTTCAAAAGTTTTTTCTAGCATTTCCTGAGAAGAAATAAACTGAAAACTTTTGTGACAACTGGCAAACTTGGTTGGGAAAAAGTATGAGATAAACCTGGTTGGCTTCGCCACATGGTGTAATTGGGATGTGATCACGGATCTGATCCGAGACTGGTGATCATATGAGATGGCAAGCAAGGATCGACATGTCACAGTATGATGTTGATAGTGATGACATAATAAAATAAATCAGTTAACAGAGAAAATTAAAATCTCAGCTTTATTTATTATTATGGTCACGATGTTGTTGTTGTTGTTGTTTAAACTGCATTAGGCAAACATTTTCTAAAAAAATGTTTATTATGATCAAATGTAACATTAAATTGATCAATTTGATAAATAGTTGAATATCTTTAGCTAAAAATAAATGTAACTTATTGCTGAAATCTGAATAGATATATTGAATTCCTAAAATTCTACCATGGCAAACTATGTTTACTGTTCATTATAACATTTGTGAATGTGTACTGTAATTGTTTTCTCAAACATTGTAAATTTACGGAATCCACTTTCACAGTTGTAATATTTAGCTACGAAATCACATATAATGTTGGATATGGTATGTAAATCTGTTGTTGCTGTATGTGTGTGCGATGGAGAGAGAAGGGGGGACATATTGTGTGTTAGTTGGGAATTTTCACTACTGTTATAATCTACATCAAACTTAACAATGTTGAGATTAAAGACAACTTCTTGCATATACCTGCTTGCTATATATGTAGACTTTAGTCAAGCTTTGAAAAACAGCTTATTGTTGATTTTTCTGCTCTCTTGCTGTCTGCGTGTGTTATGTGTCTTCCAGGTGAAATAATCAACTTCTCTCAGTTGATGATCAATAATTTGTGATGTAACGTATGCGTGTCACCCGTCAAGTTCAGGCACGTTATCATATTACGTTGGTTTATGTTGTTAGATGAAACGTGTTTTGAATTAGACCTTTTCATAATTTTGCCTTTTTGATAGTCAGCCGGGCTGTCATGAACTTTTGAGCTGTTATATGTAGATAACATGTTCATAATAAACACTTCAAAAACAATATGCATTGACTCTTCAGTGTTTTATTGTGCAGTGAATCAATCAACAAAAGTAAAACATAGAATCAGTGAGCTTTACTAGAAGATGATCACAAGTGACAAATTGGGCATTGCGGATAAAACCTGCAACAGCAGACAAACACCAAACATAACTTATACAGCTATATATATATATATATATATATATATATATATATATATATATATATATATATATATATATATATATATATATATATATATATATATATACTTATCTGTTTCTTTATTTTCTTCATTATGGATTCTTCTTCTTCTGCTGCGTTCATCCGGAGTGTTTTTTTCCCCTCTAGATGTAATTGCGATATGTCTAAGTTAGGCACCCTTGGGCCGAGACCCTTTGGCTAACACATCTGACTTTAGCGTGCGTTTTTTCACCAGGTTAGCATTTATGGGGAATTCTCGCTTTTGTGGTGCTATCCACAGCCCAGCTGGTCAAATTACAAGGGATCGCTGCTGATGATATTCAAGGGAAGGCAGGTGCAGTAAATGGCATTTTCTGCCATCCAGGGAGGCTTCCATAATTGCAGAGCCGACACATAGCGCTCTGGCGCTGGGCTCACCCTAGGAATCGCCACGTCCTGCACATGGATTCTTTAATTCCTCACCATATATTGGGCATTTTGTTCGCCACAGGCCGCTAATGTACAAACCAGGAACGGCAGTCTGCAGACGACTTCCATTCAGCAAACTTTCGGTTCGGACGTGTAACGGGCGCTGTGCCCGGAATACTAGATCGTCAGAGCTGTTCCGGCCTGAAAACTAGACAGTCAGAGCTGTTCCGGCCGGGAAACAATGTAGTAAGAACTGTTCCGGGTACGAGGGACATTTCACTCGGACGTTTTTTGCGTTGTGCCAGTTTTATTTGCCACTCTTAGGCCTGCACATCCGACTTCGGCGGGCGTTTTTTAATCAGGTTAACCGTCCTGGAGGTTTCTAGGGACATTTTTTGTGTGTGGTGTCGTCCACATCTCTGCTGGTCATGCTAGAAGGGCCAAGGACTTTACAGTAAGTCCTCAACTGAAGTCACGGACAGTCCATGGGCATCCCCCCCCCCCCCTAAATCCAGGGAGGTTTTCATAATTGCAGAGCCGGCACATAGTGCTCTGAGACTGGGCTCACCCGAGGAACCACCGCGTCCTGCTCTTGGCTGCTTTAATTCCTCACTTCCATGTATTGGGCATTTCGTTCGCCCCTGGCCGCTTCCAGCACATACCAGATCCCCGCACCATCCCGGTCGGTAACTATAGCTTTCACATTGTATGTTGTCTAATGCGTCCTCTAGACTCTACTTCTTTCTTCTTCTTCTTCTGTAAGCGCCAGACAATACTATGCGTGTTTATTTATGTAACCCGCACAGACCAGGAACGGTCAATCTGCAGACGACATCCACTCGGCAAGCTTTCGCATCGGACTTCCACGTAATGGATTCGCTAGCCAAGCGTTCCATTTCATGTTTGTGAGACATTTTTCCACCTTTGTCTACGCTCACTCAGTGGGCTCTAGCACAGACATATATCGTAACCACTACTATGTGCGACTGGGACACTTTACCACCTTTAGCAACGCTCTCTAGGTAAGCTACATGTGCTGCCAGCTCAGCACCTTACCTTCATGCAGCAGAGAGCGAGTAACGGCCAGCTCTCTCATCCGGGGATCCCTTTTATCCTTCGGATGAGAGGCCTTCGAACAGGTATCAGAACCAAGCACGTAACAAGCTTAGCATCTCACCACCATTTTGCAGTAGGTGAGTATCGGTCCGGCTCTCATATCTGGGGGATATTGACTTAGAGGTGTTCAGTCATATCCCTCAGCGGAAAGCCTTAGAGTATGTGTCCGAACCAATAGTTAGTGGCATCGTGCGCCTGATTTAGTTGGTCTTTGACTGTCTATCCTCAGTCTACCTGCAGAGCAGCAGGTTGTGTCTCTCTTGGTCTGGTCCCTATCCCAAGGCCTATCCGTCGTGTAGTAGTGCTTCCGTCGGCAGAGCTCTTGGGGTCATTGGGACACGCAAGCCCCTCTACCACGACAAGGTGGAGACACTTCAGAGGGGCATTATGGATTTGACACGTGTGTAGTTCAATGTCTCGTGTATACGTAATTGTATATTATGATCAAAATTTAAAAAATGGAGTGAAAAAAACACATTCAATGGCAACTGGAAAATTTTCAAGTAACTTCAAAGCGGAGGTAGAGGCTCTGAAAACTGCAGCAGAAATGCTCCTGATGGAGGAAAATAAAGAGAAGCAAATAGCTATCTTCACAGATGCAAAGTCAGCTGTCTCAATACTGAAGAGCAATAACAGCACAGAACTAACTGACCTAAGAGCAGCACTCCATGGTCTATGCCAGAAATCCAAAAAAGTTGTAATACAGTAGATCCCATCACATTGCAGTATACCTGGAAACGAAGAGGCTGACAGACTGGCAAAAGAGGGCGGACGACTACCACAGCCTGACATAGACATAACCTATAATGAGGCAAAGAGGTTGATAAAAAGCACATAGAACCAAATGGGAATCAGAGCATCCAGGCCATCAGAAGGATGATGCATATTACAAACTCGACCGAAGAGAACAAGTAGCAATCTTCAGACTCCGCACAGGACATAACAGGCTGAAATACCACTTGTTCAATAAACTAAAGATAGGAGATACCGATGAATGTAATTGTAGAACTGGAAAAATGACAGCAAAACATTTGCTGCAGGATTGCCCAACGTATGCAGAACAGAGAAAGATACTTTGGCCCACACCTGCTCCATTTGAGGACAAGCTCTATGGAGATATCAACAAGCTAAAGTTGACCGCAGTTTACTTAAACTACATACAGGTTGACATTTAAAGGTGCATGAAGACCCAGAGGCATAAAATGAAATATTGCTTGGATAGCAAATCCATTATGTGGAAAGTCCGAATCAAAAGCCCATTGTGTGGGCTTCATAAAAGGTGGGAAAGTGTCCTAGTGGCATGAAATGGAATATTGCTTGGATAGCAAATCCATTACGAGGAAAGTCCGAATCAAAAGCCCATTGTGTGGGCTTCATAAAAGGTGGAAAAGTGTCCTAGTGGCACGAAATGGAATATTGCTTGGATAGCAAATCCATTACATGGAAAGTCTGAATCGAAAGCTCACTGTGTGGATGTCATCTGCAGACTGCATACTTCTGGTTTCCGGAAGAACAGCCTATGGTGAACGGAAGGCCCAATATACGGAAGTGAGGCTAAGCAGCCATGTGCAGGACGTGACGATTCCTTGGGTGAGCCCAGTATCAGAGCGCTATGTATCGGCTCTGCAAGTATGGAAGCCTCCTTGGATGGCGGGGAATGCCCATGGTCTGCCCCTGCCTTCCCTTGAGGGTTGACCAGGATCTTTGGCTGTTCTATATGGGCCAGCTAGGATGGGGGATAACACCACAACAGTGAGAGTCAAACATCCTAAGAATCCCCCGGGAAGGTTAACCCGGTCAACAAATGCCCGCAGAAGTCGGATGTGTCGGCCTACCGGCGCAAGAACGCAGCTCTGCTGTAAACAGGCACAACGCAATCACATCCGGGAAAAAAAACTCCGGATGAACGAAGAAGAAGAAGTATATTATGATCAAGGGGAAAAGAGGCAGAGGCAGACCAATAAATGATGCTATATGGATTGAGACAATGGCATGGAGGAATATCATCAGCAGAGTTGATCCAGAACACCAGAGACCGAGATCTGTGGAGAGCCATGAACGCCTACGCCAGCTGACAGGGCACTTGATGAAGATGATGATGATATAATGTTATATATTAATTATTGTATGTATTAGGCCTATATACACTAAAATATTGTTTTATTCTGCATGCTGTGTCACAAGTGCACACGTTTCGGTATCCAGGCCAGATCAATACAATTTACCTGGTGTAGAGTTGAAATCTAGATTTACAGGAGCAAATATATTTCTGATGGAACAAATACTTTTATATGGGGAAGTAAAGGCGGTTGGTATTCGCCAGTGACATCACCCACTGAGTGATGATTGGTCTATGAAAGATATGGGTCTAGTACAATCAGCCCAATGAGCTTTTAAGGCGTGTGAAAGAATCCTTTATTTTTACCTGAACATTTCTAACATCAAGTAGCATCAACACAAGAATAATCGCTAGACATAACTGGCCCGTAGCACTATACGATCCTGAAACATGAACTCTAATCAAATACATTTTAATAGTTTAGAAGCTGTGGATATATGATGAGTCGGCTGGTCCGAAAGGAAGATCTCACAACATGGTAATTATATAGAAATTTATGAACAACTACCAAATATACAAAAAGTATGTTGTCTTGGCTTGATTATAATATGAGGCATGGAAAAATAATAAGAATGTAAGGAGAAAGATCATTAAAATCCAACAGATGTGCAGTAATGGGACTAATAAAAGCCTCCTTCCGCCATATCTGACTGTGGATTAATGAACCCCCTGAAGATGAAGCATCAAGCCACATAGCCAGACGCTCCTTTCCGTTGATAGCAACATCTGGATTAATGAATATACAGTACAGAGTTCAAGGGAAGCTTAATTCGTTTGGCAATTTTTTCTTTTAAGCCCAAGTTATTAACACCACAAAATGAGACATAAGGAGAACAAAATGGGAACTAAAGCAAATTAATAGACATTCATTAATTATTAAAGTTAGAAGTAAGTCGCATATCCTTTACACGACGTCGCAGTCAATACCAACATTCTTTGCTGTTGTGATCTCTGGGCAAGTTCACGTTCTGTAGTTTGCTATTGCTTTCTGAACGACCGGCACCCATACCTTGTCGTTAAAAAAAAACAAAACAACAAAAACGCAAGGCCTAATCGCCCGCAGCTGTGTTTCGAACGCTGGTATACGAGATTAAGAACTGCTTCCGTGTGCCATCACCACGGAGCCGAGCTCATTAATTATTAACTCTCTGAATTCCAACATGTTAAAGGGGTTAACAGCAAAAGGATCGATTTCATTGCACCGGGCTCTATCTCATATGGCTATATCTTCTTTCCGCAGAGCTACCTGCGGAAAGCGACGCACAGAGCACGAACTCTTTAGTTCAAGCGTCGAAAAAACTGAACTCGTGAACCGATTGACAGAGCCGGATACCGAATCCACGACGTTGGTTGTATGGGGTAGGCGGCTTGACAATTTCGCAACGGAGGCTCGCATCCAACAAATGAAGATGTTTTAGTCATATGTAGCGAATGGATTCACACAGGATGACAAAACAAGTGTCAGCTAAACAAAACTAAGGGACGGGAATAAAGGGGAGTCGAAGAAGGTGTTATTTTGTTATTTAAAGCTATGTTATGTTATATTATGGTATATTATGTTACGCATTTGGTAAAGTATGGTGTCTCTTGAGCCTGATGAATTAAGGTCACCTGGCTTATGCAGTGGCCGCGAAATGTGAAGGTTAGTGTGTGTGTGTGTGTGTGCGTGCGCGCGCGCGTATGTGTATGTTTTTTTGTTTACCCCTGACAGAAAGAAAACATCCACACCTTACCAAGGTTTCGAAACCGGATCTCTCGAAGGAAAACCCGGAATTCTTTGCTATTCGGTCTGGAGTAAAAACAAAACGGCTTTAGATTCTTCAGAGATGCACTTTGCAGGAGAATGCTTGAAATTCCTTCATCTCATCTCATCATGTTCCTCTTGTACCTTGCGGTGTCGAGGTGAAGCATGCACAGCTAGAGAGTGCTCGTCTATAGGCTTCATATATTCATATTCCCATGGACTCTGCTGTTCTCTCTGCGCATCGTGGCCTTCAACCATTGCTTGTTGTGGTATAATGTTAGTTGGTAACCTAGTTACATGGCGAAACCATGGACATTCCTCGGACAACCAAACTGGGTTATCTAAACGTTGTGAAAGAGGCTCGGACAAAGACAAATTAACACAAACATCAACAAGAGGCAGCCAACATTTTCATTTCATCATCTGAAATGTAATTCAAATTGTCGAGGTTTCTTAATTGTACAGCGAAGTATTTTCAATACTTGTTTCCTGCTTTATACACGCTGATATAACTTTAATTGAAACGATCGCTTATTGGTCTTTCTTTTATAGAATACATATTGTGCTCCGTTATATGGTTTGCTGTGGAAACATCGGCCCAAGACACAAGTCGCTTGTCCGTTAGAAGTGAACTCCTGTTATCCCTGATGGTTTATAGCTTGCATTGTGTTTTCTTTCCATGGGTATGAACTCGAACTTCGTCCACACGTGTGATATAGGGTAAATTTTTAATGACTATGCAGTGTTTGAAAGTATTGCCGGTTCAAGTTTTGTATGTCCTATTATGTTGTTGCCTAACGCCCACTGCATCTGTGTCCGTCTTCCAGTCGTCTTGCCATGCTCGCCACTGGAGCCATATAGACACAGACGAGAGAGCGGGGACGACGAAGTTGCGCGACCACTTCCTCGCTATATAAAACCAAAGCGCAAGTAATTCGTTCCTCATCAAAAGATGCAGTGTAATGAATGGTCCTCGGCATTCATGATGGACGAACATCGCATGAACTTTACAGACGGTGACTACAACACCTGGATCGGCAATATTTTGAAACTCTGCACAATCATTAAAAATACACCCTATACAACAAGTAGTTGTTATTACTTGTGAGTGCAATTTTCCGTGAGGGTTAGATTTCCCTTTCATCAGTGTCCCTCGTCGTCAGGTGATTTCATAGGTGCATGTAATTTACGTCCCCAAGTCAAGGACGAGAAGTCAACGTTTGTGTTAAAATGACTGGCGTGTGGGACGAACCTATACTCTGTGATCAGAAGAGAAAACTGAAGAACGTTAAACATTTTACATTAACAAGTACTGGTAAACTGAATGGAGCAGAAAGTGAGAGAGCGTTAACGCTAACGAATCTTGTCATATGAATGAAATCTGCTGTAACTTGTTTAAGACCAAGCTGCTCTAGTCGACATTTCGTATGTTTTTATTGTTTACCAATGAAGCAATAAATATAATATATCACATATGCGACTGCAACATACATCTTGACTGTGTAGTAAGCCTTCAATGATTGCAGCTATAAATATACGAATGGTTTCATTATTTGTAGTAAGTCCTATTAGAAATAAAGATGCGTAACATAAAACATTTGATTAAGTAAGCATGACCACGGATTTGCCATGTCTTGAGATGGACGGTGGCCATCTAATTCCCCAGAGTCCATGAATTCACTTCATTCAGGCCTTCAAAATATGATAGCTGTGTAACATATACAGACACAGTAGGTTCCTGTTTCTGTACATATTGTTGTGTTTGTGTTGCGTGTAGGCAGCGACCGTCGGTGCAGGAAACACAGGCATTGATGTTATACACATCTATGTGCCTAACGAGATGTCTAGGTGTGATGCACTCACCTGGAGTATGGAACACAGGTGATGGTGATCTAATAAATATGATTGCGACTGACAAAATATTTATGCATCTTGTGTGTATGGGTAGCGTGGCCGAGCGGTCTAAGGCGCTGGTTTTAGGCACCAGTCTCTTCGGAGGCGTGGGTTCGAATCCCACCGCTGCCATTGTGTTTTTGTTTATTTTTCATTATTAAACTAATATAACGGTAATTCAAACGATTATTAGAAACACCGCAGTGAAACACGTTTATCTTATTATATTATTTTCTTACCGTTTACCAGCTTCTCATAGTACTATCTGCGCAGGGAATTGCAGAAATAAATGTCACCTAGCCAAGCTTAGAAACGTGAGGCGTGTGCGGACTCGAAACTGGTACTTCATATCTTCGGAGAGGCAAGCATCATAGTTTAGTCGACGGATCAACATTACGGCGTACTGTGTAACCCATAAGTGCTCCTTTCTACTCCTAATGAGTCCGGATAAATTCAGCTCAGTGCACGATCTCCGTAGCGTCGGCAAGGATCCTGAAATACTTTGGGTAAATTTTTAACTCGAAATTTTGCCCGGGTACGCCGTTAGGGCCGGTCTCTCTGGCTGAGGGGTTACAACACTTTCTCCATAATCCCGTTTATCACGCAGTCTCGTAGCGGGAGAGAACTGGGAGCGGTTCGACCCCCGCTGGTGACTTGCGGGATACTGAGCCGGCCGCTCAGAAATCAATGGCAAACTACTGAGCGTAATCTTGCCAAGAAATCAACAGACAGCTGAAAGATACTGCTGTTGACAGCGATGTCTGTAAAGGATATGGAAAAAAAAAAAAAAGCGCCGTTAGGCTACTCTTTTTCAATTTCCAACTGCCAAGGGATTATTTTACGTGCGTAACAATACACACGGGCGTCTGATCTCACTACGCAGAGACCAGGGGAAATTCTCACCGAGGCTTGAACCCGGGACCTCCAGCACTCGAGGCAGACACCATACCTCAAGATCACTCAGCCCCCCCCCCCCTACCCCCCCCCCCCCCCCCCCAAAAAAAAAAGTAATAATTCAGCACAACACGTACGTCCCGGTAGGTATTAAGCCGACTGAGTATTAGGCTAATGCCCCCAAATGGGTTTTGGGTATTTCTTTGTCAACAGACTTCAATCATCGCCAGTTTGCATTTGTTATGTGGTCCTCTTATATCCACTTTCTTCCTTCTTCTTCAGTATTTGTGAATGTGTTTACGTGCTGTCTCGGTGGCCTCAAGGTTTCCGCAACAATTCATACTTGTTACATAATGCGGTGGAGGGAAATGTGGAGGATACGATTGCCTGGCAGCGTGAGTAGACAACATAAAGACGTAAACCGGGAAAAGCCTGTGTGAGTGGACAACATACAGATGAAGACTGGGCAAAACCTGTGTGAGTGGACAACATAAAGTTGTAGACCAGGAAAAATCTGTGCGAGTCGACTACATAAAGATGTATACCGGGAAAAACCTGTGTAAGTGCACATCATAAAGATATAGATTGGAAAAAAGGAGTGTGAGTGCATCGTCAGGGTGTTGATTGTAGATAGGGCTGTTGATGATAATCACGATAAAGATAGACAGCCAGGGAATTCAGTTTTATAAAGTTATCTGGATGTCATTGTAGAGAATATTGTAGTCAACCCCAGCATTATTTAGCTGTTTCCAAGTTAACGTTCAACAGTTTGTCACTGCTTTCTGAACAGCCTATGCTCGTGACACATTACGTTGTGAAAATCAACACAAAGCGGCCAGCTTCCAAAACGCGTGTGGCTGATTTTTTATTTTTATGTTGGTGCTCGCTCGTTTTGAACTCAAGCGTAGTCCATACACACTACTTCTAGTAGCACTAGACTGATATTGCGTGTGTATTAGCTTTCCATATTACCAGTGTCCCTCGCCATCAGGCGAAACCACTCCGACTTCAGAGGTATGTGGCTGATTTCGAGCCCGGTATGTCGTAATTGTGAAATGGAGCTCATACCCCTCAGCCAGAGACACGGGCAGGCAATGACAGGATTGGATAAGTTGGCAGGGGTGTGGCCAAATCTACCGTCGCTCACGTATGTCTTACGTATTATTAATATTTTGGGCACGTCATAGGAAGAAATAAACTGGAGAAGTTGGTGACAACTGGCAAGGCTGAGGGGGAAAGAGCACGGCGGAAGAAGAGAAGTATCTACATGGTTTGGCCACGTGGCATAATGGAGACAAAAACGAGTTGATGAACAACAATGGTGATAGTGTGAGATGGCCAAATACCATTACCCCTAACCCGTTCAACCTCAAAGAGAAGTTATATTAGCAGGGCCGGATTTAGACTTGATAAGGCCCTAAGCTATTTGAAATATGGGGCCCTTTATAAGTCCAGATATTCTATGTCAGTGAAAAATTGCTCACTCGGACAATATTTTTTGGGGCCCCCCACTTTCTTGTGTATATTAGGGTCCATCCCTGGCTCAGCTTAATAATCATGTCACCGAGTCAACCATAAACAAGATATTCATTTGAAGGTGATTGTTCTCCAAATATGACAGCCCACACTTATTAACATGGCACATGATGATGATGTAAAACTCAAACGATGCTTTTAAAGCAAGAAGAAGAAAGATGCAATGGCATCGCTACTGAATTCAATGGACGAAACAGAAATTGGTTCTTATAAACAGACATCGTCTTGCGAAAGGCAGAACAAAAAAATAATTGCAACTTGACCTGTTTTAATATTTAATTTGTGGCCGTGGAGGCCTGATATTCTGTAAAGAACATTTCGAGCCAAAATAGGCCTTATCAGCCATCTTAGAACCCACGGCTCCACACCTTCAACCCCACTGGATGAAATGAATGGTCATCATCATTCTTGATGGACAAACAACACATGAAAATCAGATGTCATTCGAATATCAAACATTGCAAACAGCATACAGAAAATTAAAAAAAATAAAAAAACAATGGCAGCGGTGGGATTCGAACCCACGCCTCCGAAGAGACTGGTGCCTAAAACCAGCGCCTTAGACCGCTCGGCCACGCTACCTTGACGTTATTTGTCTAGGGAAATGTTATATTTCGTGGCATGTTTCTCGGCATATTTCTTAAAGAATTAACATTAATTTTATTTTCGACATATTCCTTAGTAATAATTCATGTTTTCGTATACATGTTGTAAATAAAGCGCAAAGGAACACGAACATTGTTCAATGCTCAAATAGTACTTTACCTGAGGTTACCGCGTGCACGTCATTATTTGTCTTCGTTAACTTATCGAGTAGCCAAAAGGCGTGTCCGTGTCGCGTTGTGTTATAACGTGTTGGTATAGGAGCCTGTCGTTCAGAAAGCAATGGCAAACTACTGAACGTAAAACTTGCCTAGTACATCATCAAAAGCAGCTTTAAAATGCTGCTGTTGACTGCAACGCCCTGTAAGGGATGTTAAAAAAAAAAAGGTTACGGACTCAGCTCGTAATCACTCATCCGACTTTCGAAACATATCTGGGGACGATTTGACAGCAGACCGCCTTGCGTTGGTTTTTTTAAAAAAAGAAATGGTATGGGTGACGGTGGTTCAGAAACCAATGGAAAATTACGGAACGTAAACTTGCCCAGGAATCACGAACAGCCCGCTGGGGTTGACTACTCCGAGCTAAATATATTATGTTGCTGGAATGTCAAACTCTGCTGATGATATTCCTCCATGCGACCATCTCAACCCATCCAGAATAATTTCTCTTGGTCTGCTTCTGCCTCTCTTTCCCTCGATCGTTGCAGCTGTCGCGATGTTCTCCAATGCCTCTCACCACACGACAAAAGAAAAAAAAATCTGAAAACAAAAACAAAAACAAAAGTACACTTGTTCCTGCGTTGTCGTCATTTGGAGTTAACAGGTTCGAATCCTGGCCGGTGACTTTAGCTTACAATGTTTATGTTATCTAGTCTTGTCTCCAGTCTCTTATGCTTTCCCCTACTTTTATGAACGTCAAACAATACGCGTGTTTTGATTTATGAACTGCCTTAGTGACCCCAAAGGGTTCCCTAATTGATATTTATGCGTAATACGTGTACAACAGAGAAGACTATTTTGTACTCACCATGATGATGTGCCATACCGAGGTAGCGGGTTCAACCCATGCCCCGGTCATTTGGACTAAAATGTTGACTTCTGGTTCTTGACTGGGGATAAATAAAAGTACCCCAGAAGTCGGAGTGGGTTCGCCTGATGGCGAGGAACACTGGTAGTAAGAAAAGCTATCTCACGCGCAAAAAATGGGTCCAGTGCACTAGAAGTACATGTTCTATGTGTATGGAACGTGCATGCGTTTAAAGAGAGAGAGAGAGAGAGAGAGAGAGAGAGAGAGAGAGAGAGAGAGAGAGAGAGAGAGAGAGAGAGGGAGGGAGAGAGGGAGAGAGAGAGGGAGAGAGGGAGAGAGGGGGGAGAGGGAGAGAGGGAGAGAGAGAGAGGGAGAGAGGAGGGAGAGAGAGAGAGAGAGAGAGAGAGAGAGAGAGAGAGAGAGAGAGAGAGAGAGAGATGAAAACATATCACTACCTAAGTTCAGATGGTTAATTACACTTTTACTAAGCGGATAATTTAAGTCACAACATCTATGTAATTAAACATTATCACCTGTCCAAAACTGCATGTGTCATTATGACAATACACTGATGTTGGACAACAGGATGCCTTCATCCGACATACAGGACTTCGCGTTGGAGCTCAAGCCAACGAACACAAGCAAGCAAGCAAGCATCACAGCCTAGGATTCTGAGATAAGTAGCACATTTTGTTTTCATTCCTTATAACTTTTCTCATTTTTTTGCCCAACTCTCCATTCTTCTCAACCCGTTCTTATGTCACTGTAATGTCTTCTCCGTGTTTATATGATGTGTTTTGTGTATTTGTTTGCTGACGAAGGCTAGTCGCCACAACGTCCAATGTTATCCGTATTTGCGTTCTGAAAAGCTAAATTTTTAAAATTGGAAGGGGACAACACCTACTTTAAATCAATATAGTCTTTTGAAATAGTAACAGTTATGTCCCTTATATATTAAAGTTAGTTGCATATACTTTATGGATGTGGCTGTCAACCCTAACATTTTTTTTTTTTCTGTTCGTGATTTCTGAGCAAGTTTACGTTCAGTAGTTTGCCATTGCTTTCTGAACGACCGGCACCCATGCCATTTCATAAAAAAACCAACGCAGCTGTGTTTCGAACTGCGTCTGTAACTCCTTCACCACAGAGACGGCCCCCTTATATATATAACTGGCAATAATGTGACCACTAGACCGTGTGTTCTTCATATGTGTACGGATCCAGGTTTACTGAGTTCAACATGAGGCTAAGCAGAAGATTGTTTGCCTGGCAAAAGCGTGAAGACATTCTTAAATAACAAATAAATCTACACACACAGTTCTATGTAGGTAATATTCTGTTACGACAGAAGTCAAAAGATGGTTTGCTAGACAACACACACACACACACACACACACACACACACACACACACACACACACACACACACGCGCGCAAGCACACATGCGCGCGTTCACACACACACACTCAACACACTCTCAAAATACACACACACACACACACACACACACACTCAATGCAAAACAGAACAACCGTTAAAAAGATAAGGAAAAAGAGTACAGGTGTCAGCATCCGAGTAGTCCGATCAACACAGACAATCATTCCTGGTTCTGGGTTGTTAGGACAACGTCTCGTTTACAGAGACAAATATTCTTTTTGTTTCATCTGCTGCTTACAGCAGGCCGAATGGACAGGAGCGCTCGTTCTTAAACATCCGGTGTGCTGATGCCGAGGTAGCAGAGTTCAACCCCTACACCGGTCAGTCGGGTTAAATGTTGACTTCTCGTTCATGACTTGGGGACGTACATTACTAGTACCTCAGAAGTCGGAGTGGGTTCACCTGATGGCGAGGGACACAGGTAATAGGGGAAGCTAACCCACACACACAAATCAGTCTAGTACACTAGAAGTAGTAACACGTGTATGGACTACGCTTGAGTTCAAAAAGAGTGAACGCAAAAAAAAAAAAATTAAAAAAAAACATACACATTTATTTTTTCAACAAAATTTCGTTTCTCTTCGTCTTGTTAATACATTACAATATCAAGACATATCATCTTTCGTAGCTAGAGTAACACTAACAGGAACAGTAACTACTATCAACATCTTTCCTAAACCACTATCTACTTATACATTTGTGTCTGGTCAGTTCTCCTGTATGGATTTAAAAAAAAAAAAAAAGAATGTTGAGGATTTCGTTGGCAGAAAAGAAAACAATCGCTGGCGTATTACAAGATCATTCAAAACTGCTTCGCTTCGGAGGTCACGGGTGGCAGGCATCACCTGGATCTTTTCTCCGGGGCATGCCGGTGTGCTTGGGAATGAACAGGCGGACAGATTGGCTGGCTCGGCAAAACTTGGTGGAGTATTGATGCATGACAAGGCAGACGTGGTTGCGGCCTTGTGGGAGCACGTGCACACCTCGGAGGAGCAAATGGATCACCATGGTCTGGCAAGAATGAGGCAGCGAGGAATGACGAGAAACGACGCTCAGAGGAAAGGCGAGACGGACATATAATCAGATTGCTACTGGAACTATTGGTGTGGGAACTCTTCGCTGGCTGCTGAGGATGGGGACGGAGCGCTTATGGGAATGCCCCGAATGTTGTGATGTCGGTTTCTAAACCAATCAATCAATCAATCAATCAATCAGAACAACTATCATCATGATCATATGTCATGCCGATAAGCATGGGTGGTCATGTGTTGCTATCTCACGCGATCAGCAGAGTCGTGGATCAGTTCAGTGATCTTGACTCCACCATGCCACTTGGCTAAGGCATCCAGGTGACTTTTCTGCCTTCCCTATTATTCTCGTCCTCTCGATCTTGCAAGTTCAACAAAGCTCTCCAATTTATTTCTTCTCATAAAGTGGCCAAACAATTGTGACTGCCACGTCTAATTTCTCTAATCAGTTTACGGGTGTCATTTGTTTCTTGTAGGACTTGTTCATTGGGTTTTCTTTCTGTCCATGGTATTCTTTGCATTTTCCCCAGAAACCACATTTCCACATTATGCACAGTCAAATGAACAAATATTATAATGTAATTTCCTTTCACTGAGCAATTAAATTGAGAAAGATCCTCGAAAAGAAACAAGTAACACAGTGACCCTTTTATTGCGATATGTGGGAGATCACATTTGGCAATATATTATCCTTTGGCATTTATTTCACCTTTTTTTTCGCTCGCTCGCTTTGAACTCAAGCGTAGACCATACATACTATTTCTAGTTGTGCTGGGCTGAATTTTGCATGTGCATTAGCTTTCCTTATTAACAGTGTCCCTCACCATCAGGCGAACCCACTCCAACTTCAGAGGTTTCCTTCAGCTGTGAATCAGTTAATTAGCACAATAAGTCTCAGAAATTTATATTCAGCTAGCATAGTTCAAGTGACAAATAAATATAAACAAGTCTGACCTTAAAGGTGGGTATAGCATATTACGAACGTTTAAAGAAAACTAAATGCACGATAAACTAATCATGCTTGACTTGAAAAGATGTCACAATAATTAGGTCTAAAAATTAACAGAGGTCAGACCAAGATAATGAGATTAATCCAAACAAATAACAACCCGATCTCCCTTGGTGAATCCCCACTTCAAGAGATGGAATGATTTACCTATTTGGGAAGTAATGTGGACAAAATGTATGGGAACAGATGAGATACTAAAATAAGAGTGCGAAAAGCAAGATAGACTTTTATAACACTAGGATACTTGTGGAAGCCAAAAGAAATTAATCGTAGCACAAAACTTAGAATATTAAATTCTAACGTCAAATCCTTACTACTATATGGATCAGAAAGATGGAGAACAACTAAAAGAATTATAAATAAACTTTAAACATTCACTAACTTGTGCCTGCGCAGAATCGTGGGAATAAAATGTTATGACAGAATCACCAATGTGGAGCTCATGGAGAGAACTGGACTGTAATCCCTATCAACCAAGAGATGAAGAAAAGATGCTCGCGCTGGATAGGATGATGCCGGAAAGCGTGGGCAGTCATGACTCGCCATTTCACTCGATCACCAGCGTCGTGGATCACCTCAGTGTTCCTGTCTCGTCCATGCCATGTGGCCAAGCCATCCAGGTATTTTCCTCTCGGTCTTCCTCTTGGTCTCTTCCCTTCGATCTTGCCAGTTGTCACTAAGTTCTCCAATCCATTTCTTCTCATAACATGTCCAAAATATTTTGACTGTCTACGTCTAATTTCTCTAATCAAATTACGATTTTCATTTGTCTCCTGTAGTACTTGGTCATTGGTTTTTCTGTCTGTCCATGGTATTCTTTGCATTTTCCTCAGAAACCACATGTCTGCAGCCATCAGATGTTTTTCAGCTTGACTGCACATTGTCCAAGTTTCACATCCATACAAAAGAATAGGCTCTATGTATCCCCTAAACACTCTTTTTCTCGTTTCAGTTGACATCTTTTTATTGGTCAGAATGTTTTTCATCTTGCTAAAGGCTATTTTTCGCCATAGCGATTCTTGTTCTAATCTCTTCAAGGCATCTCCCATCAGATGTTATGACTGTTCCGAGATAATTGTATTGATTCACTTGTTGAAGAATATTCCCATTTACTTGAATATTACATTGTGGTACTTCGTTCTTCCTAAGGACGACCATAACTGCTCACTGTGTACAACAACCGCATCTACTAATTGTTGCAGATCCTGCGCATTGTCTGCAATCAATACTGTATCATCTGCATATCTAATGTTATTGATGTTTCGTCCTGCATTTAGAAAAAACCTCGGAATAGTATAACTTGAAAAGCCTTAGTCGTGAACCCACAGGGCAAATGAAATAGAGGAAGACCTAAAACCTCATGTAAAGGAAAGTATAGGGTGTTTTTTTAAAGACTGTGGGGTTTCTGAAAATATTGCCGTAAGTTTTGTATTCACCCTCCGTGAACTCATGCTACATTAAAGGTTAATACAAAACTTGGAACGGCAATATTTTCAAAAGCTCCACATTCATTAAAAATATACCATGTAGATTGGTAGGCACATTATCGAAAGCGGCCATGTGGTTGACAGAGACACTGCCTTTCGCGTGTTGTTTAACACACAAAATACTCGCTTGTTAAAATTTGCAGAAGCAATTATGATCAATCAACGCAAGCCAGAATTATGCAAACAGAAAGACATGTTAGTCAAAATTACCGTGGTAGATAATTGACATTACTGTGCGAATATGTGTATATTTCAACTTGAAGGATTTATCTAGTTAATTCTCGTAAGTTGTGTGATTTCTGCAGTATGTACCTGACGAGATGCAGCGAAATATGCCAGACAATAAATCGTGCAATCTATTGTTTGTGTCTTCGTTATTCAAATACCATGTAGAAACAGATGAACAAAATAGGAAGGGCATGGGCAGAGCTTCATGGGATAGTCAATAGGAGGGCTTACAGGTAGCCTAAGCTCAAATCGGGGATAGAGTGTAAAAGAAAAGGAAGAAGTTATTGTAATACTGACGAATTTACATCAAAATAATAATATTGTTTAAGTTATGGTTATGCAGGTTGGTAGCCATTTTAATAATAAGTTGATATTGCATAATAGCAGAACATTTCTTCTTTATTCATTTAGGTCACATTGTTCCGAACATGTAAATATATGGTTGATAAGGGGTTTTCTTAAAATTAACAAAAGTTGTAGCGTTTTTAAAAACATTAAAAAATTGTTGTTTCAGGGCAGCAAGTCGCTGCCGAATCAACAATTTCTTCTATAGACCCTATTCCCTTTAGCACGACGCATAAATCATGATATCTCGGTGTAGAACTGACATCTAGACTTAAATGGAAACAGTTGTTCAATCTCTTTTCCTTTGTTCTGATTTTATAATTTGTTTTGTTGCTTTTTGAGAAAATTTCAACATACGGCCGGTCATTCATAAAAAAAAAACAAACAAACAAACAAACCACAAACCCACCTACTGTATTTATTTTGTAGTATAATTTAACATAACTGACATGACTATTATTTTTCGACATTCTTCTTCTTCAGCGTTCCGAGCCATTGAGGTTCTTTGCTGCAGATACAATCCGTCTCCATTCATCTCTCTGGTGGACCTTCTCTTGCCAGTCGTTGGTTCCAAGTGCTTGTAGTTGTAGGTCTGTATATTTATTATCTCTCCACCGTCTTCTTGGTCTACCTCGGGGTCTGAATCAATCAATCACGTGCCATGCCGGAAAGCGTGGGCGGTCATGACTCGCAATTTCACTCGATCACCAGAGTACAATTTAATTCCAACCCTAGCTGCTCATTGTGTACAACAACCGCGTACTAATTGTTGCAGATCCTGTGCATTGTCTGCAATTAATACTGTATCATCTGCATATCTATTTTTATTGATGTTTCTTCCTCCAATGCTGATTCCATTTATATCTTCTACATTTCTGAAAATATTTTTACTGTATAGGGAAAAAAGATCTGGAGACATTACACATCCCTGCCTAACACCTCTCTTAATAGGTTGATATTGTCCCACTTAATTATCAATCCTTATGGCAGCTTGTTGTTTCCAATATATGCTTTTTATAAGTCTAATGTCTTTCCCATCAATTTGTAGATCTGCAAGCATATCCACCATGTTGACATGTCTAACTCTATCAAAAGTGTTTGTGTAGTCAATGAAACAAAGATGTACATCCTTGTTTACTTCTATAGCACGTTCAATAACTGTTCGCAGCATATACACAGCATTTACTGTA
>JACEFZ010020009.1:92500-152500 GCA_014155875.1 Cepaea nemoralis | reverse complement strand
TTGAGATTGCCTAACCGAAATTTACCTTTTACACTCAGATAAGATGCCAGCGGAATTGCTTTGTCTGGGGCCCTCCTTCAGAACTACGATAATATTCTTCATCCCAGCATGTATGTCAGCAGAAATCTAACATTCAGTCTCGCCATCGTACTCCGGTCGCATCCAAATCGTCAACGTCTCACTTAATCAAGACACACTCTTCTCTTCACGGTTGTACAGCTCGCCTTCTCACAATTATACAACTCGTCAGTCGCAATAGCTTTCACCCATGTCAGATACAATCCGTCCTTTTTAACATGTCCGTCTCCGTCGCTGGTCTAGCACAGTCTGCCTGATCCTTTGTCCAATCGTTTATACCACGTGTCCAATGGCCAATTGTTTCTCGCCTGACCCGCCTTAGTCCTTCAGTCTCGAGTCTGTACTCCATCACATTCCAACTGTCTCTGACCTCTCGGTGTCTGTCAACAGTCGTGACCTGCCCCTGCATATATTATACCTGTCTCACATTCAAGTCCCTGTCAACTGACTGTCTTTCTTCTATGCCTGTCCTGTCGGCTCAGCCTGTTGCGTCTATATATATCCTTAATACTCTCGTCTATATCTTGCATTAGAACTCTGACGATCTGTACACTTAGTGGACGTTTGTTTATATGCGGTATATAATTTACAGGTCAGAGATGAAGATCATGTTATGAAATGTATTACACCTTTACATGAAAACATAAACTTTCAGTAGTGGAATTTCTCTTGCAGAACGAGAATGACGATATGGAAAGAACCTCGCGCAGTTAAATGGGAGTGTTCAGAGGTGTCTTCAATAATGTGGGTGCTTTCATGAAATGTTATTATTTTATAAATATTACCATTTATCGCTACATTTGAATTTGTGAATATTGTTGAATGGGATTGGATGCGAAATTTAGTACACTTCAAAGCATCGCTATGAAGTTGTACACATATTTTTGTCAAGAAACTGATCGCAGGAAACTGTTTCATACTATTACAAATACCGAGAAAAGAACAGTGCATGCACTGGGTTTGAGTAAACGGTCATTTCGTCGATGGGTGCAAGAATCTGTAATGAAACCACCACAAAAAAAGCAAACGGCAGGTAGAAAGGCAATTGTAGACAGCTTTGACAATGATGTCATAAGGCGAGCTATTGTAAAAATGCTGGATGCCAAAGAAACGGAGACTGTAAGAAAAATTAGGGTTTGGTTGAGAAAGAACAATGACACAGAGCTACTCAAAAGAACTTTTGGAAAATTGTAAGGACATTAGGCTTCACTGTTAGAAAGTACGAAGGGGGTAGAAATGTTATTTGCGAGCAACCGCATTTAGGAGCCATGAGAAGCAGATACCTACGTGAAATAAGGGAAATGCGCACAGAAAATTATGACATAGTGTGTTTGGATGAAACCTGGATCAATGCGCACCACACAAGTGAACAGAAATGGCAGTCAGTGGATGGAAATATAAAGCAATATGTGCCCAGTAGTAAATGACAGCGTTTGTTCATAGCCCATGCTGGTAGTACACATAATGGCTTACTACAGAATGATGAAATCGTGTGCGTATCAAAGCATACATACAATAGGGATTATCATAATGAGATGAATGGTAATGTATTTAGAGATTGGCTCGAGAATGCAGTGCTTCCATCTCTAGATGGACCGCCTTGTCTAATTATGGACAATGTATCATACGAGTATCACAATGTTGTTGCCCAAGAAGACAAAATACGTACGGCATCGAGCACAAAGGTAGCAATAAAGATATGGCTCCTTAGGAAAAACATACCATTTCCAGAAACGTATTTCAAATTAGAATGGTTGTCCCTTGTAAAACAGACGCAACAAAACAAGAAATATCAAATCGACAAGTTGATAGAAAAGCAAGCCACTAGGTGCTTGTGACTTTCGCAGTACCATTCTCATTTAAACCCTATAGAACATGTGTGGTCTAAAATTAAAGGACAGGTGGCAGCTGACAATACTACATTCAAATTGTCTGATGTCAAGATACTAACCCAGTCCGCGCTATTAAATATTGTTACAAGTTACTGGAAAAAAATGTGAGGACCATGTGTTGAAAGGGGAAGATGACTATTGGAGAAAGGATCGATTGAATTTTATGCAACCCTACTGGAATCGTCCGACACAGATTAAGGTCTGGGCAGATCGCAGACATTAATCCACATACACACCTACTGGGATATTTTGCTCCAACTATTCAGAAGAATTGCAGGCCCTAAACATTACAGCATCGGCACAAACAATACAATTTGTCAATGGTAACAGTTTGTATTACACAGTGATGACTTTTCAGTTCCGCAAGCCCTCAACGGTGACAACCTACTGGCATTGAAAAAATAAATAAAACAACACTAAACGCATTGAATACCAACAGGAGAGTAATATTGCGGTGGAAACTGACATATTGTGGCATAACAAGAAACGTGAGAACAAATATGTTGCCAAATTAGGAGACAACTCACGAACATACGAACCAATGTATAAACTTCAATGAAAAGAGGACTAACGTCTTGGCCGGTAAGAAGGAAGCCCACTACAGAGACATTCACAACTACATTTGTCATGCAAAACAGGTAATCATGTTCCGTCTCTGAACAGTAAACAGCAGGGTACACAATCTTTCACGAAGACTCAAAGCAGTTCTGTCACCCATGTGCACGTGTGAACAAACTACACAGACAGCTGAACATATCCTTAAAAATTGACACATGATAACTAAATTGCGGTATCATCTCTGGTCACTCCATACGCACATTAACGCACAGCTATTTGGAGGATTTCACGAACTCCATATAAAAAGTTAAACGCATCCTAGTAACGTGACTTCTTGTGTTCACATTATGAACCAGCAGCTGAAGAAACAAGAAGGAAATGAAAATAAGGTAAGAAATATATTCCTTCTACCTTCCTGTCCATTTACATTTCGATTCCACATTAATAACCCCATGCCTCTGTAAATTCTCTGTCTTTACTAATATTACACATTGCACATACTCTCATACGTATCTGGGTACGCCTTGTGTCGTCACCCGGATTGAAAGGCATTACTGTAAAACAAGTTTGTTAGCGTGAATTCACTAGTTTTTCGCCAAAACATCAAAGAAATGTCGCCACTGTCGATGATTTAAGATGCCTTTGGACCTATCAAAGACATACTCCTTGGGTGGGGATAAATATAAGACGGCAGGAAACATTTCATTACGATGCAACAGCCAGTTTTCAAAAAAGTTGATCGTTGCTTGCTTGCTTGCTTGTGTTCGTTGGCTTGAGCTCCAACGCAAAGTCCTGTATGTCGGATGAAGACATCCTGTTGTCCAGCATCAGTGTGATGTCATACAGGACCTGAGTTTCGCGTGAGTATCCGTTGTCCCATGTCTGGCTTATTGGTGTGCAGACTGGTGGTTCCTCGCCATACAGGCAGACACTCTCCGACTTCGGAGGAATCGGCGATCCTATTGACTTCAGCCAGGACCCCGAAGGGACCTGTTGCCCAGGACGCTCGACGAGGACGCGTCAATAGGTCTTGGCCAGTATATAACCCGGCCCTGGTGCCTTGGAAACACCTCTGCGTCCCAAGTTGATCGTTAATAAAGGCATTCATTTCTGAACGGAATACAGTAAATCACAGACTGCTAATAAATGCCAGAGTTGTTTGAAGGATTTGTAAAGGACATGCAACTAACGTTTTCTTGTTATGAATGCTCCGTCGTATCTTTGCTTCGTCTTATTATAACATGTTTGATTTGGTTTTGCTGTATTTATCCCGGAAAGCCCCGGTAGCTTGGTGGCTAGACACTCGCCTAACGACTAAGAGGTCATGGGTTCGATCCGTAGCTGCGCGAATTCGGATTTCTCAAAATTGACCTGGGCACCCAGGTTGACCCAGTATTAAATGAGTACCAAGAATATCTTGGACAGTAAAGGCGATTGGTGTAATACTGAGTTCATCACCCACCAAGTGCCGATTGTCCGTAAGAATATGGGTCTAGCCCTGTATACTCAATGTGCGTTAAGGCTTGGAAAGGACCCTTTCCTTTACCTTTTATTTTTTAAAACTTATTTATGCTCCGTTTTATTTATGCTTTGTCTTACTAATGTCCCGTTTCTTCTTCTTCTTCTGCGTTCATCCGGAGTTTTTTTTCGGATGTGATTGTGCGTTGTGCCGGTTTACAGCAGAGCTGCGTTCTTGCGCCGTTAGGCCGACACATCCGACTTTCTGCGGGCATTTGTTGAACGGGTTAACCTTCCCGGATGTCCCGTTTTATTTATGCTTTGTTCTACTTATGCCCCGTTTTATTTATGCTTTGTCTTACTTATGACCCGTTCATTTATGCTTTGTCTTAATTATGCCCAGTTTTATTTATGCTTTGTTTTACTTATGTCCCGTTTTATTTATGCTTTGTCTTACTATGTCCAGTGTTATTTATACAGTGTCTTACTTATGTTAATTCTTATTGCTGCTTTGTCTTGCTTAGGTTCCTTCTTATTGCTGCTTTGTTTTATTTTTATTCCGTATTACTGCTGTCTAGTAGCACTTCTGTACTCACACTGAGAAGGACCTGCTTCTAAAATCACATAGCATTTGCATAAATCAGCAGTAAACAATTAGCACTCCCCACCCACGTATCCCCAGCATTTGTGACTGTCTACGGGTAAGTCACCGTATTGATCCGTCGTTTTATCTGCCTCCTGTTTTGCTGTCTATCGATACTGAGACCTAAGTGTTTTTTTCCTGAAACAGAAATGTCCTTATTGATTACTTTATCTGGTATAGCGAGCTTTAAAATGTGAGGATAAACATATACATTACACTGCAGGCGGAAAGGGCCCGAAAGTTTTTTTCCACTGTGTTTTCTATCATCATCATCATCATCATCATCATCATCATCATCATCATCATCATCATCATCATCATCATCATCATCATCATCATCATCATCATCATCATCATCATCATCACCATCATCATCATCATCATCATCATCATCATCATCATCATCATCATCATCATCATCATGATAATCAATTGTCTTGCCATCTGACGTGGGCGGTCATATACCTCTACATATTGTAATCTCTATCAGATCGTATCAATTCGTTTCTTGATATGTTTCCAATCATGATGAAAATTTGCCGATAATGTTCTTTCAATGTCTTTCTCTAGTTCATTTCCCTTCCATACCTTTCAGCTGTTACAATATGTTTCCTTTTTCTCTTCTCATAATGAGGCTAATATGTTTCTGATAAATTGCCTTTGTATCTTAGCCTGTCATATTTCATGTAATTTATCGTCGGTATTAACATATTGTCAGCATATGCGTAAATAAGACATACGATAAAACGGAGTTAACATGACTAACTAGTTATCAGACAGAAAACGAGCGATAACCGACACAGATGTCAGTCATCGTGATTCTCACGTGGATGCGTGATCAGTCAGAAAAGAGGTCAGAGTTTTCAAGATTCCAGTGATCTCTCCTGTACACCTGAAGATTGATGTACAGCTGATAAGTTTGCACTGTTCAGGCAAACAATAAGTCACAGCAGACGAGACAGCATCGAGGTGAGCGTATAAGTAACGCTGACATTCACGATAGCCACACGTTAGGCCATTGTGGTCAACGTTGCTTCAATGTTGCTCCAACGTTGCTTCAACTTTGATTAAAATTATGAAACTTTTTCTATAGCTGTGATCTTCCACCAGTATTATTGAAGACAGCTTACTATCAAACATATGTGTGCCACATCGATCCAATAGCGGTTTGATCCGTGGTGCATGAAGCACCAATGGTTGTATAGTTACTAACTGCTGGTTCTGGCAATTATCCACGCCATTAGAGCCCAACCTACCTTTCCCGATTGTAAATTCAATGATCCTTTTATACTAATAGGACGGGTCGTTGTTTAATCAAGTCGACTCTTTTAAATTGTTCCTGATTGGAAATGTGTTCTGGAACTTGCTGTTTGTGACCAGGTTTACAGGCGGATAGCCGGGAATCCACGTTTCACTGTTTCCCACGTACTAATTTAATATGTATTGCTACTAGCCAAGCTTAGTACATAATTTGGTCTCCTGTTCTCCCCTACCTGATTTTTGATTTTGTTATTAATGTTTTTAGCTTCGACCTGACCCAAGAGTCATTCATCTTGCGTGGGCAGTCATGTTCAGCCATGTCACGCGATCACCACAGTCGTGGATCTGCTCAGTGTTATGGTTTCGACCATACCACGTGGCCAAGCCATCCATATACTTCTCTGCCTTCCCATTGGTCTCTTCCCCTCGATCTTGCCAGTTGTCACCAAGTTCTCCAATTTATTTCTACTCATAACGTGGCCAAAACATTTTAACTGTCTAAGTCTAATTTCTCTAATCAATTTACGGTATTCATTTGTTTCTTGTATAGCTTGGTCATTGGTTTTTCTGTCTGTCAATGGTATTTTTTTGCATTTTCCTCAGAAACTACATTTCCACAGCCATCAGATGTTTTTTTTTTCTTCAGCCTGTGTGCACACTGTCCACGCTTCACATCCATACAAAATCATAGGTTCTATGGACCACCACAATACTTTTTTCTAATTACAAATGACATCTTTTTGTTGGTCAGTATGTTTTCCATCTCGCAAAAGGCTACCTTCGCCTAAGTGATTCTTGTTCTAATCTCTTCAAGGCATCTCTCATCAGATGCTATGGCTGTTCCGAGATAATTGTATCGATTCACTTGTTTAAAAATATACCCATTTATTTGTATATTACATTGGGGTATTTCCTTCTTCCCAGAGACAATTTAATTCTAACTCTAGTTGTTCACTGTGTGCAACAACTGCATCTACTAAATGTTGCAGAACCTGCTCATTGTCTGCAATCAATACTGTATCTTCCACATATCTAATGTTGTTGATGATTCCTTTCATATCTTCTACTTTTCATAAAATATGTTAACTGTGAGCGAAAACAGATCTGGAGACATTACAAACCCCTGTCTCTAATTAAACCTCTCTAAATAGGCTAATATGGACCTAATTCATTATCAATTCATATGGCAGCTTGTTATTTCCAATACATGTGTTTTTTTTTTTTTTACAAGTCTAAGATGTTTCCCATCAATTAGTAGATCTCAAAGCATCTTTATCATGTTGACATGTCTTACTTTATCGAAAGCCTTTGAATTAAATAGCCAATAAAGAATATAGGACAGAAAAGAAAGAAAGAAAGAAAGAAAGAAAGAAAGAAAGAAAGAATGCATGAAAGAAAGAAAGAAAGAAAGAAAGAAAGAATGTTAATTTGAAATTTAAAAAAAAATCAGTAGCATAAGCCTGATGTGGGCATGTGAAGTGTTTGGACCATCACATTTGCCAGGCCGGAGGAATAGATGACCAGTGTTTCCCTCCAGCAATATCGAAGCTTAAGAATGGAGGTTGAGGCGGTCAGTGCAGCTTTCCGCTGGATGGAGAATATGATACACACACACATCGTGATTGTAACTGACCCAGAAAGCATGCTGAGAAGGGTGAGGACAGGCAAGCTTCGTGCCGAGTGGCTTGCTTCGCTTCGGAAGTCACGGGTGACAAGCATCGTCTGGATCTTTTCTCCGGGGCATGCTGGTGTGCTGGGGAATGAACAGGGGGACAGATTGGCTGGCTCCACAAAACTTGGTGGAGTATTTATACATGATAAGGCAGACGTGGTTGCGGCCTTGTGGGAGCACGTGTACACCTCGGAGGAGCAAATGGATCACCATGGTCTGGCAAGAATGCAACAGCGAGGGGTGACGAGGGGATCTGGCCGACGATCGACGCTCATAGGAAAGGCGAGACGGACACATAATCAGATTGCTACTGGTAATATTAGTGTTGGAACTCTTCGCTGGCTGCTGGGGATCGGGACGGAGCGCTTATGGCAAAGCCCCGAATGCTGTGATGTCGGTTCCTAAATCAATCAATCAAATAATCATATCGAAGGTATAAAACACCGGCCGTTCAGAAAACAACAGCAAACCTCGAAAATTAAAATTGCCTAGAAAACCACAAACAGTCAATGAATGCTGGGTTGATTGCAACGTCATGTAGAGGAGACCTTTCTAACATTTATACAAGACCTTGTCGTTTTTCTCTACCATTGTCCGAGAAGGACAAGGTCCCTCCGGTGGATAGCGGCACTGATAAATTCAACACATGAAATGGGAAGTCGTTGCCAGTCATGTTTGTTAGTCAGCGGATCTCAAGTAAGCAATTCTGCACCTGCTAGAAATAAGGCAAACACGAAAATGCATGCTAATGTAGAACAACATTCTACATAGAAGAACTAACGAACGAACTAACGAACGAACCAAAAAAAACAAACTTTATTTTCCAAGGGTTAAGAATTGGACACGCCGGCCCGTCTAACATTCTGTTCTCCTATCACTCTCTTTCATAAATTATTTCATCCATGCATCACTTAAGAGGCTAACCGAGAACAACAACAGCAATATAAAAATATGCATTATAAGGGCATAAAGGAAATGATGGACAGAAGCACAACTGTTCACAAAAAGAATTACTCGTACATGAATCACTCTAAGGCAGGCAGTGGGTAAACTGAGCTAGAACTAAGGAAACCTTTGAATACCATAAATTGCCACGTCTCTTCTGGAACCAATTTCGTACAAGAAAGATTTGAATATCAAAAGGCATGGCAATGCACAGCAATATGTACTGGAGTTCAAGAAATGTGAACAACAAAGGTTGAAAAAGAAAAAAACAAAGATCCAGAGATCAAAAGGCATAACAATACACAGCAATGTGTATTGAAGTACAAACAATGTCAGCAACTAAGTTTACAAATAATAGCAAATATGAGAATATTTAAATGCTACAAAATATGAATCAGAGTCTGTGGCAAAGGGGTAGCGAACCGCGTTCGCTACCCACACACCGTGTTCCAGGTTACAAGGGGAAGTAAATAAGTAAGTCACAAATGTCTGTAGAAAAATAACTAAATATGATAACAACATGAAACCAGTTTATTTTTATACATACATTGTCCCATTATTTCATATCATAATTTCCACCAACATTGATGCACTTATCCCATCGTTTCATCAGTCCTCCCAAACCGGTTGCATAGAACTGCGTGCTCTGTTTTCTAAACCACGTTTTCACTTCAAATTCAACTTCGGCGTCATTCGCGAAATGTCTCCCACCATGGTGGGTTTTCAATGGACCAAAAACGTGGAAATCGCAAGGGGCTAAGTCGGTACTGTAAGGTAGATGTTCCAGAACTTCCCACCTTAGTTGGTTAATTTTCTCCTGAGTTAATTGAGCCGTATGTCGTCTGGCATTGTCATGAAGAAGCAACACTATTCTAGTCAGCAGTCCTGGATGTTTTCTTCGAATTGCATCATGAATCATCGATAGAACTTCACAGTACGATTGAGAATTCACATTGTCACCTTTCTTCGTGAAATTGGTTAAAAGCACTCCTTGACAATCACAGAACACTGTCAGCATAACCTTGAATGTTTGGACACAAGGCGAAGAAGGATCTTTCCATTGCATTGAAGCACGCTTTGATTCGGGCTGGTAGTGATGCACCCATGATTCGTTCCCAGTAACAATCCTATTCAGCATGTCTACTCCTTCATCTTCGTATCGACAGAGATGATGCAAGGACAGACCAAATCGGTTCATTTTGTGTTCCTCCTTCAATTGTCTGGGTACTCACATTGAGCACACTTTCTTAAATTTCAATCGATCATGCATTATACTGTATTGCTGAACCATGTGAGCACCCTATTGCAGATGCTACAGAGTCTATCGTTACTCGCCTGTCACCTCTAATCATCTCCTCCACCCGCTGCACAGATGCTTCTGTTGCAGTCTCAACAGGACGACCAGATCGGATCTAAACAATGTTAGAGCGTCCTTGAGAAAATTTTTCAACCCTGCTATGCACCACTTTACGGGACAAACATTTGTCAGCATAAACAGGAAGCATTTCCTTATGAATGTCCTTTGCAGGCCGTCCTTTTGCCCACAAAAAACGTACAACACCACGTTGCTCTTTGGTTGTACACTCCGTAAGTACAGTTGCCATTTTATTTATGCGCTGCGCATGCGCATGAGACACCTAACGCCACATGACGAACAGGAATATAAAGTTCGATGTTGCTGTCACATAATGACACCTGTAGAAAACACCAACTACATTTACCTGCCATCCCACAGAACTGTGTGACTTACTTATTGACTCGCCCTCGTGGTTGCAGGCACTTGGGAAGCAGACCGCTTTGTTGTGATTGTTGTCAACATTGGTATGCGAGTCGCTTGTTCAGAAAGCAATGGCAAACTGCTGAACGTAAACATGCATAGTAAATCAAAAATAGTAAAAAAAACATGCCTGGGGTGATTGCGACGTTCTTTAAGGGACATGTAACTAACTTAAAATCTAAACACAGAAGCCGAAAATAGTAAGCTGCACGATTTATTGCCTGACATGTTCCGCTGTATCTCGTCAGGTGCACACTAAATGTAAGACACATGATAAAGCCTATAGCCGCAGAGAACCCCGCAGCAGGATTCAGCACTATACAACGATATCAAACTTATCAACCACACATGGCTACAGAAGGCAGAGACAGGTTTTGACTAAAGAAATATTACAGATAATTAGACACGTTTGAAAGGCAAAAGGATTGACTTCATCGCAGCGGGTGTGATCCCAAATGGCTCGGTCTCTTTCAGCAGGGCCGATAGCGTCGCATAAAGCACGAACTTCGTTGCTCCAGCGACAACCACCTAATAGTCTCCGAATAAAGTTGCTGACGTAACCGAACGACGTAGTCAGGAATCGAACCCACAATCTTCGGAACGCGAGGCAGGCGCCTTAAACATTTCACCAACAAGACTCCAGTAAAGGCAATTAATCATAAGCAGCAAAGAATCAAAGATATATGAGTAATAGGGCGAGTCTTAACAAACTGCACGAGATAAGAAAACATGAAAACACAAAGAGAAATTTTGAAATGTTCGTGCGTCACTGGACGATATATAGCTCAGGATGATTTTTCTTTCTGTGATATTATCTTTGATAATTACATCACCAGGTGAGTTTTGATGATACACTGCACAATTTTTGTTTGTTTGTTTAGAGTTCCATTTAGTTCCTTACAGATTGGAGCCTAGTAATGAGCCTAGTATGTATATCTTCCACTCGCAGTTCAGAGGATTATCCCGCGATAGGCCCTATATTTGTATAGTACACATGTGCATGGAGAGAGGGGTGAGGATCTAACAGCCGAAGCCTATGCACGTGGTGTTCATTGTATTTGACCCGTTTTGAAACGAATAATGGCAGTAGAAGATCAGAGACGACATATAAAACAACACTAGAAATATGGTATTCATTAGGTATCCATAATGCACACGATCTGCATCATTTAGTACGTACGGTTACTGTACACAGTGAACAACTAGGGTTGGAATTAAATTGTAAGAAGACAGAGTTTTTGTTCATCACTAAGAAGAAAGAAATACTAAAATTAATACACGGGTAAATAGTAATATTCTTAAACAAGTGAATCGGTACAACTATCCTGGAACAGTAATAACATCTGATGGGAGGTGCCTTGGAGAATTTAGAACAAGAATCGCTATAGCAAGGGTAGCATTTTGGAAGATGAAAAACATACTGACTAATAAAAAGATGTCAATTGCAACGAGAAAAATTGTGTTGAAGTGCTACATAGAACCCGCACTTTTGTACGGATCTGAAGCGTGGACAATGAGTAGACAAGGTGAAGAACATCTGATGGCTGTGAAAATGTGGTTTCTGAGGAAAATGCAAAGAATATCATGGACAGACAGAACAACCAAATGAGCAAGTCACACAATAAGCAAATGAACACCGTAAACTGATTAGAGAGATATTTTGGGCACATAAACAAGAGAACTTGGTGACAACAGGTAAGATTGATGGTAAGGGAACAAGAGAAAGACAGAGACGTGAATATCTGGATAGTTGGCCACGTGGCATGGCCGAGATAAGAACACAGAGTTGATCCACGACTCTGATGATCGTGTGAGATGATGAAACATCACCGCCCCAACTTATCGGCAAGGCACATGATGAATGATGACAACATTCAGAAATGTCTAAGATGTTTATGAGGAGAAAAGGTGAAGAAGAAGGGAAATGTTCACTCATCTCATTATGTAGTGATTAGAATATGTAAAAGGCTGTTCTAAATGGGCCAGCTGGGATGGGGGATAACACCGCAACAGTGAGAGTCAAACGTCCTAAAAACCCCGGGAAGGTTAACTCGGTCAACAAATGCCCGCAGAAGTCGGGTGTGTCTGCCTATAGGCGCAAGAACGCGGCTCTGCTGTAAACAGGCACAACGGAATCACGTCCGAAAAAAGCTCTCCGGATGAACGCAGAAGAAGAAGAAGAAGAAGAAGAAGAAGAAGAAGAAGAAGAAGAAGAAGAAGAAGAAGAAGAAGAAGAAGAAGAAGAAGAAGAAGAAGAAGAAGAAGAAGAAGAAGAAGAAGAAGGAGAAGAAGAAGAAGACGAAGAAGAAGAAGAAGAAGACGAAGAAGAAGAAGAAGAAGAAGAAGAAGAAGAAGAAGAAGAAGAAGAAGAAGAAGAAGAAGAAGAAGAAGAAGAAGAAGAAGAAGAAGAATATGTACAAGCCTAACACACCACACCCCAACATAGTATCTACTATTGGACTACTTTTACCTTTACACTAACACAAAGGTCTACAATTTCACACCCCAGCACAGCTTCTGTAATGGTACCGCGTGGGCCCGCCTTCAGAGAGCGTCAGGAAGATAAAGGGCATACACATTCCGGCAAGGGGCCACTTCTGACGATCAGAAACCTCATGTCCTGCTTACTACGCGGCGGAGTTTTTATCACCATGGGACTACTGTTATCTTTATACTAGCACAAAGGCCTACAATTTCACATATCAACAGTTTCTGTAATGGGACTATCTTTCCAATTTCACTGCCAGAATTGTTTCTTGCAGCTTGCTTATGCATAATTTCTTTCCTTAACAAAACCATGTGCATTATATTTGATATACAAAATGCATAGATATTTTCTGTAACATTTGTATTACAAAGCCTTGATGTCTAGCTTCAAATCTGTAGAAGAAATATGCCCAGTAAACAGACTCTGTGAGTATTCAGCCCACGACCGTTCTCTTAGTGCTAATACTCGCTTTCGGAACTTAACTCTTGAATTGAGACACTCAGACATACAGGCCAGACATAATTTACCACGGCTGCTTGATCTAAGACATATCAGCCCGATCTCTCTACCGGTCAATTTAGTCTCATCCGTTACATTATATGTAAGGACTTTATTCCTTTGATCTTGATTCTGGGGCAGTATGTCACAGTATGTTTTATAATAACACTTTTAAGATGTTCAAAACAATGTTTTCCCGTTGTGAATTTCAGTAATGAAGACACAAGCAATATAGTGCACAATGTATTGTCTGGTGTATTTCGTTGTACATTGTCAAGTGCATACTACAGAAAAAAAAATGTCTAGCAACAGCCGGAAGGAGACATCGTCTTCTTTAACACGCCATTTTATTGCGTCCCAACATGTTGCAGACAAAGATAATTTCATTTTGCTTGTCTTGTCACTACAATAACTAAAGTTAGTAAGATGTGCCAACACGTTTGTTATTCATTCCGAGAAATCACAGTTATATAAGCCAAATAAAAACATGATAGTCTCTCTAAAACTACCGTGGTGTCATTAAAATATACGACAATGTGTTTTGTCTGTTTCGGTTGACAGGATCTATTGCGCTGCTACATTACATGTTGAGCAGTTAAGATGGTCTAATCGATATCAAACATCCAGCCACCAATATTTACACTTACCAATAATGTAATGTTATGGCAATTAAAATTAATAAGAGTTAATTCCATGAGTTAGATCTCCGAACATTCAAACTAAAAAACAAAAGCCTCAAAAACCAAGAACTTTTGAATTCAGTCAAAGTTAATGAAGCTATGAACACGAATTAAACTTAGGAGGCTGACACAAACGCAGAAAGTAATTTTACAGAATGCACGCAAGTTACGGGGGCATTAGAAAAAGTGAAATAAAGAGACATGATAATCAACGGAGATGTCAACTCGAAATTTGGTGTTGAATGTAGGAAAGAACAAACACACTGTCTATTCGGTATAGGGCATAGAAACGTGAGAAAAATGAAAACAATCGAGTTCTGTCTAGGTTACAAATGTTGCTGTTATTTAGCCGGGGCGCAGAGTTGGGGTGAGCGCCCAACCTTGCATAAATACCCCAATAGCTCGTGCATTCATCACCACTGCAGCAAAAGTCCAACTCCTGGCCTTCATGTGACGGAACTGTTTTAACTAACAGGAGAAGGGGCGGCGGCGAGTCTCTGGCACCGAAAAATAACAAGTACGCTCTAGATGTGTATGCACGTATATACATGCGCAGATACGTGTGTGCGCGCCTACACATCTAAACCAGACAGGAGGCGTACCACAGAAATAAGGATGCCACGCAATTACGCCAAGAAATATGTCGACTACTACTAAATGTTATGGTGCTCGCCCTGCTTTGGACCCCCATGCAGGTGCAGTGCCGGGCCCTATGCCTCGAAAGGGTCCAACCACAACTGCTGGAGGTCCTTCTCAGATGTCCTGTGGAGCGAGGAGACCTGAGAATAGAGCGTCTGGCCACACCAAACAAAGACTAAAAATAATGCACTGGAATGCTGAGGGAGTCAGCAAAAAAAAAAAAAAAAACAACTAGAAAATACTTTGGACAAAGAAAAAGTAAACATATGTTGCTTGCAAGAAACTCACCTCAACGAAATAAAGCCTTCAAAACCAGAGGCTACCAGTGTTACCGATCTGACCGAAAGGACAGGCGAAACGGTGGAATACTGACCCTTGTAAAAAATAACATCACTGCTTCCCAAATTGAAGTTTACATGGAAGGGGCTTTTATTAGAAAGCAGCAAGTCAAATGGTTTGGCCATGCAAGTAGGCTACCAGTCAACAGCATGCCACAACAAGCAATGACGTACAGACCAGATGGAAACAGAGGAAGAGGCCGACCACGTAAACGCTGGACGGAGGGAATAACAGAATCCATGGGAATGTCGATATACGAAGCCCATAACAGGGCACTCTCACGAAGTTTATACTTCACCTCGACACCGCAAGGTACAAGAGGAACATGATGAGATGAGATGAGATGATGGAAGGGGCTGAGTATCAGACACTTAAACTTAAGACAGGCAATACAGACCCACATCTGATCAATTACTACTGTCCAAGTGACCGCCCTCAGGCACTGTACACATTACCATTAAAAGAAAAATGAATGTTTGTGTGTGGCGATTTCAACAGCCAATCGCAGAGTTAGGGCTATGATCACATGGACAAGAGAGGAGAGAGACTTGAAGACTGGCAGGATGAGAATATATTCATCTTGATTAACAAGCCGTCCGACCCACATACTTTCTACTCGAGATCATGGCACACTACAACTACACCTGACCTGGCTTTTCATTCACCAGACCTGGAGTGGAACATTACACGAATTGTTGGGAAACAACTTGGTGGCAGTGACCATCGGCCAGTCTTTCTAACTGTAGTAAATGAGTTTGTAATTGAAAGCAGCATCCTCTCGAGGTGGAACTACAAGAAAGCAGACTGGACAATGTACAAACATCGCACCAGCATACTGGTTAGAAACCTAAACACTGCGAAAGACAGAAATACAGTAGTTGAAGAGTTTGGGAAATGCATACTACAGACAGCACGAGAAACAGTACCAAGAGGAGCCCGTAAACATTGTAAACCCTACTGGAGTAGTGAACTGGAACAGTTGCATAATTGATGTGGAAGTGTGTAGAAAGCAAGCAGAGGCCAAACCCAGCCAAGAGAACCGCAACAAATTCCTAGCACGCAAAAGTCAAATTTCCAAGCGCCAAGCTGCAGGCTAGACTGAAAAAACTGGCTAGAGAAAACAGAGTCACTGAACTTTGAAAGAGACACAAGGAAGTTATGGAAGCTAATAAAACAACTTAACAATGAGGGCACAGGGAGAATCTAAAAAATGCACTACATGAAGACGAAAACATTTTAACAGGAAAGCAAGCAGCTGATCATTTTGCGGACTCATTCGCACACGATAACAATATCGAAATTAGTCCAGAGAAACATCAAAGGATTCGAGAGAAATGGCAACATAAGGACATAATGAAATACTACATGATGTTCTGGAGGCATCTATCACAATCGCGAACATGAGATAGCCATATCAAAACTCAAATGAGAAAGTCACTAGGAGCTGATGGTATCTCCAATGAAAATATCTCCAACTGTGGAGTACCCTGAAACGACGAACTGATCGATTGGCTAAGGAGAAGCAAACGAAGAACAGCCTGATGTGCCCGTTACATACCACAAAAAGAAAAGAATGATCACATCAGTCAGAAAGCCTTCAAAACCTGCTCAAGACGACTTCCATGTTATGGACAGACCAGAACAAGTCATTATTCTGCGCCTCAGAACAGGACACAATAGATTACGCAACCACATGTATATAAAATTCAAGATTGGTGAATCAGCGATGTGCACATGTGGATTGGCGTCGCAGACAGCAGATCACATACTCCAAGACTGCCCAAATATAACATATTTAGGCGAACCTTTTGGCCTAGAGAGACGACAGTGGACGATAAACTTTATGGATCGCTGAGCGAACTAAAAAAAGACAGTTAAGTTCATACAAAAGACAACACTGCAGTTATAGACATATTTCAAGCCAACAAAAGAAGAAGAAGAAGAGTTCTGTCTATAAAACAATCTGCCAGTCACAGTCACACTATGTAAAGAACATAAAGAAAGCAACACATCTGGACCTCACACGATGACAGCAGCAAAAACTAAACTAACTCCATCTTAACACTGCAAAGATTGAGGACATAGTTAATGCTACCAAGACAACTTGGAGCAGAATGTGACACGGATTACTTGTTCAAACTTCAAGATAAAACTAAAAAATTCATAAAAAGAACATGACCATTACGTTTCGATGCAAAATATAGCATCTGAAAATAACAATGCAGGTCAAAACAATGTTTTCCCGTAGTGAATGTGAATAACGAAGACACAATCCATAGAATGTACGATTTACTGCCTGGCATATTTCGCTGCATCTCGTCAGGTACATACTGCAGATGTCACACAACGTAGAGTAAAATAACTAGATACATCGTTCAAGCTGAAATATACACATGTTCGCACAGTAATATCAATTGTTTACCATGGTGATTTTAAATTGACTACCATATCTTTCTGTTCGCATAAAATTGGCCTATGTTGATGAATAATTAGGGCCTCTGCAAACTGTAACATAGGACTATTTTGTGTATGAAACAACACGCGAAAAGCGCTGATCTCTATCAAGTACATCACCGGTATTCCAAGACATAACGTGCAATGTACGACGCCGGAAGTTTATATTTGTGGTGTGTCAGCCTTCCCATGATCCCATCGCCTGTGTGCAATATCTTGTCAACCCAGTTTGGTACTGTTCAACAACCCTGCTGTGTAGCTTCCGCTCTGTTACGCCGATGTAGGTAGACTCGCACCTGCATGTGAATTTGTAAATGCGATGATGATTATGACGACGACGATGATGATTATGACGACGACCACGATGAATACGATGACGACGATGATGATGATGACCACGACGACGATGATGATGACGACGATGACAACAATGATGACGATGATGATGACGCATTTGCAATACTTGCTAACATAGACACAGTACCAGTCCTGGACTCACACGCATGTATGGTGTGACAGAATTAAGGTTTACTGTCAAGCAGAATGGTGTTTGTCCATCAAGAATGACGATGGACATTCATTTCATTCAGTGGGCTTGAAAATTTGGAGCCGTGAGTTCTAAGATGGCTGGTAAGGCCTATTTTGGATCGAAATGTTCTTTGACAAAGTGGGCAAAGAATGCTTGACGTTACAGGAGGTGGATCTCTTGAGGCTGTTTCTTTGTTCAAACTTTTTTCACAGCTCTTGCAAGTCCTGTTTGCTTCACAAGTGACTACACCCTTGCGTAAAGATGTACGCCATGAATTTTGGTCTTTGACAGCAGTTTCCCAATGTCGTGATGAATTCCAAAAGCTTTTAAGTGAGATCTTGAGAGTGTCTTTAATGTGTTTTCTGTGGACACCCTGGGAGCGTTTAGCACAGCGCAGCTAACCGTAAAAAAAATGCGTTTAGGGAGCCTGTGATCTGGCATGCGAGTCAGGTGACCAGCCCAGCGAATCTGATTCTTCATTAATATAATGTGGATACTGGGCATGGACACTCTTTCCAAGACTTCAGCGTGTGGAATCTTGTCTTGCCATTTAATCTTCAGTAGCTTTCTATGGCAGACACCGTGGAAGTTGTTTAATTTACTAGCATGTCGCTGGTAAACAGACCAGGTGTCAGAGCAAATAGCAGTGTGGATAATCAAGCAGAATAGGGTGGCTTTGGCAAAACTAACAGGGAACAGCACTGATAATGTCATGGGCATGGTCGGCAGAAAGTTCGAGCCAGGGCGCCGAACCTGGGCATTGAACCTGGGCGTCGAACTTGGGCGTTGAAACTGGGAGTTGAAACTGGGAGTTGAACCTAGGTGCTGAACCTGGAGCTCAAAGCAGGGCGTCGAACTTGGGCATCAAACCTGGGTGTTGAACCTGAGGGTATAGCCAGGGCGTCGAACCTGGGCGTTGAACCTGGGCGTTGAACCTGGGCGTTCAACCTGGGGACAAACCTGTGCGTCGAACCTGGGCGTCGAATCTGAGCGTCGAACCTGGACGTCGAACCCCCATCTCCCCGTGCTCCTAACATTATTAGCACAGTATCCTATCAACTTCGGTAACGCGCCCGCTTTGGGTATATGTGCTAGTGGCATATTTTAGACCAGTCGGTATTCGATGGGTCATGTGGTGGACATAAGGCCGGCCGTCTTTATTTGTCAGCAGATTTTCCGGTATCCAGTTAAAGCCGAAACAGAATAGGAGCCCAGATCAATGTAATAAACATCTCAGACACGACGGAGATTTGATCCTATGACCACCGGACAGGAAACAAGCGCGCTAGCCACTGTACTACTTCAGCCCCGCCCTACCTCCATCCCGCATCTGCGTATATCTGTGAACACCCCCCCCCCCCCTTTCCAATCATCAGGTATGTCTATGTCGTGTTCAATATTAACATCACTAGTATGACACCTACACCACTAACATTACGGACACACTCATTCCTTCATTAATTCCTTCCTTCCTTCCTTCCTTCCTTCTTTCATTCATTCATTCATTCATTCATTCATTCATTCATTCAATCAGTAGCATGAACTTTGCAGAACCACGTTCCCACAACAACCTTCCGGAAAACTTCTCTATCAAAAGCAAGATGTCCCGCGTCCATTACACCCATCTGGAGATCATCTGCCACATCCTGCACACATCTTCTCTTTGGCCTTCCTCCTCCTCTCTTCCCGGGCATGTACCCCTTCATTATAGTTCTCTCAAAACTTTCATGACGTTTCAAGTGACCAAAATATGTCAATGTTCTTTGTTTTATCATTTTTAGTAGCACAAACATATTATCGGCTATAAAACACATTAAAAGTTCCCTGTTACATACCTATGGCGCATTTAGAAAATGGAGTGAAACCTATATTTGTATATTGCTGTTCCGTTGATAAACCGACTTCGTTCGAAACGCCAGCCTGTACCTGTCTAGCTCCTTAGTCATGTCGAGCTCCTTAGTCATCATGCTTAGTCCTTTGTTTCGCACTCCGTTATAAGCTCTGCAGCAGCAAACCTCTTTTATCGACACTGTATTTGAATAGACCAAACGGCACTCAGTGCAGATTATTCTCTTTTCCTAGTACATTTTTTTGGGACTAGGTCGACCTAAGAGCCCAGGTCAATTGTAAATATTTGAAAACGCCCGGATGTGGATCGAACCCAAGACCACTGGTACGGAAGGCTCGGGTTTAGCCGCTACGCTACCGTGACTCCCATTTTAAGCTGTAGCTTACTGTAGCTGCATTTCCTACCGGATGATGCCCATATGCACGCCCCAAGTAGTTAGCACTTGATGTGTCAACCCCACACTTATGAAAGTGCAGAAAGCGATATACTGTCACGTGAATCACGAAAGATTTCTTTCCGAGACTTCCGACGAGGGAGCTGTCGGTAGATTGATTTGAACCAGGGATATTGCTTGACGAACTTCGTGCAAAAAAGATGGACAAGGTAGAGAATGAAAGCGTCGTGTTGAGCCATTGTGTTTGATGATAAAATCTACAATATTTAGTCGCCAAACATACAGTGGCCTGTCCTGTGTAGACTTTTGCCATAACATTCTTACAAAACTTCTCTCTAATTATAAGCCAGTGTTGTAGCTAAGGGGATACGGACGCACTTCGTAATCCCGCATACCGCTTTCAAAACACAGCTGCGGGCGATTTGGAAGCAGCCTGCCTTGCGCTGGTTTCATACAGGTATAAGTGCTGGTCGTTCAAATACCATTAGCAAACTACTGAACGTAAACTTGCCAAGAAATCACTAACACGCAAACAATGCTGGGGTTGATTGCGACGTCCTGTAAAGGATATGCAAGTAAGTAACTCTATCATAAGCCAGTTGTCCTGCTTCTGTTGCTGTCATGTGTACTTCATCTACCACATCTCCAATCTATCTACTCCTCTTCACCCCTTCCCCCGGTGCATCTTACTGAGGAGTTATCTTTCGTAAATATTAATTTCGTTTTATATGGCCAAAATATTTCATTTCCATAAGTTGTAATTGCCTTAATACCCAATCTTATTCAATTTTGTGCACTTGTTGAATAGATCTGTTTGTTCTATTTTACCTCCATTCAACCTTTAGAGCTCTGCTGTAACATTGCTTGCTTGCTTGCTTGTGTTCGTTGGCTTGAGCTCCAACGTGAAGTCCTGTATGTCGGATGAAGGCATCCTGTTGTCCAACATCAGTGTGATGTCATACAGGACCTGAGTTTTGCGTGAGTATCCGTTGTCCCATGTCTGGCTTATTGGTGTGCAGACTGGTGGTTCCTCGTCATACAGGCAGACACTCTCCGACTTCGGAGGAATCGGCGATCCTATTGACCTCAGCCAGGACCCAGAAAGGACCTGTTGCCCAGGACGCTCGACGAGGACGCGTCAATAGGTCTTGGCCAGTATATAACCCGGCCCTGGTGCCTTGGAAACACCTCTGCGTCCCTGCTGTAACATTAATATTGTAGGCGAGTATGTGCTACTCAAATGATCTCTTCTTCTTCGTGCGTCCGATTTGATTATTTTGAACGTAATTGTGTTGTGCCTCTTTACAGCAGAACTGACTTTCGGCCGACACATTTGTTCAACGGGTTAACCTACCTGGGTTACAAAGATTTGTTAAACGCCCAAGTTTCCCTCCCGTATATTGCCACAGGAAATACACATGCTCTCAGTACTCAGACTTTTGTTGTTTCATCTGTTTCAATCCAAACATATTTTAATTGCTTTAGTATTTGTAGAGCCACGGTTGCTCTTCACTTAATTTCTGTCATTACATGTCCATTTCTGGTCAGCAGTGAACTTAGATATTCAAAACTGCTCGCTTTCTGAAAATTAAATGCAGGAGTTTTGCTCAAACGCCGTGGCTTTGCATTAATTAATATTTTGTAGCCTTACACTACTGGGGCTGCGCCAGAAGGTTTACGAACGCAATTCGCAATCTCGCATACCGCTTTCAAAACACAGATGCGGACGATATTGACGCTGACCGCCTTACCGTGGTTATAATACAATTGTATGAGTGCCGGTTATTCAGAAATCAATGGAAAACGTCTGACCGCAAACTTGACAAGAAATCACAAACTATCAACAAATGCAGGGGTTAACTGTGACGTCCTGTAAATGATATGCAACTATCTTTTGTTTCAATACATTATCCCTGAAGATACCAGGTATATTCCCATATATAAGATAGTCATACTAGATAGTTCAGACCGAAGACTTGGTATGGCGGGTTTTGGAATTCCCAAAGCACTTTTCAAATACTTCAAATAGCCCTGTTGCTTTCTGCAGAGACATTCTTGAGCAATCTGTGTGGTGGTTTTCCATGGAGTTTCCACGCTCTTACACACAATGTAAATGCAATAAATATTATAAATGAATGATTCTTCTTAATAAAAAAATAATGACAGAGCAGCGGAAAGTTACTTGATCTGTCTGCTTGCATGAATTTGGTAGGTACGTACTTATATATATATATATATATATATATATATATATATATATATATATATATATATAGAGAGAGAGAGAGAGAGAGAGAGAGAGAGAGAGAGAGAGAAAGAAAGAGCGAGAGAGGAAGATAGCCGGAAGCAAGATTTGGAATAAAACTGACTATCAACATCTGTTTCGTGTGCTGTCAGCCATTGTGTATACAGGTGTTCCTCCATGCCGTGATATCTAACTGTCAAGCATCTTCTCTTGATCTATCAAAGCCTCTCCTCTCCCTCAACTTTTCCGCTGTGACAACAAATTCCAGCTTTCTGCTTCTCATGACATGTCCAAACAACGTGGACTTTCTTTTCTGATGCGAGCTACTAGTTCTCTTTAGAGGTTAACTTCTTTGATTATATCTCTACCACTCTTTTCATAATGGCAAATTACTGAACGTAAACTTGCCAAGACATCACAACAGAAAAATATGCTGGTGTTGACTGTACAGGATATACAACTAAAACTAACTTTAACTCTTTTCATTCACCTGTGTAGTTATCTTTATTCTTCTGTAAAACCACATCTCCGTAGCTTCCACACTTAGCTGCTAATTGTTAATGATTCGCTTCCGTACATCAGGCTTGGCTCAGTATAGCTCTTAGAAATTCTGTTCCTCACCCCGGTTGACGAATATCAATTGCAAAGACTATTCTTCATCTTATGAAATCATGCTTTTCCTTGGACTGTCCTAAAATTAACAGCCTTAATACATCTTTCATCTGCTGTTTTTAAAGAACCCAAATACTTAAATACACTGACTGGAGGAATAGATAAGAACGCATATTCTTAAACTTCCGCAGTGCTGATTCCGAGGTAAGGGGTTAAACCCCTACACCGGACAGTTGGACTAAAATGTTGACCGCTCGTCCTTGACTTGGGGACGTAAATTACAAGTACTTGTGAATTCGGAGTGGGTTCGCCTGGCGGCGAGGGACACTGTTAATAGGAAAAGCTAACCAACATGAAAACTTCAGTCCAGCTCTACTGGAAGTAGTGTGTATGGACAACGTTTGAATTCAAAGTGTGCAAGAGCAAAAAAAAACAAATACACTGACTTATTTCAAATCGGCTCTGTGCACTGTAACATTGCCTTTGGGATGACATTTTCTTTTCTGTGTTATTCCCATTACTTTTAGTTTTCAGTTGTTTAGAATAAGTCCTTTGTTTTGACTTTCTATTGCAATTATATCTGTTATTTCTTGTAGCATTTTCAGTGACCAAAATCGTTCCATCGGCATAACGCGTGTTGTTTACATTGTTTCCACCAACAACAGCTTCATTCAATTATTAGATGACAGAAAGCAGCTGACAATTATGATGATTATGAAGGAGAAAAAGAAGAAAAAGAAGAACAAGAACTAGAACAAGAACAAGAAGAAGAACAACAAGAAGAAGTGGAATAATAATAATAATAATAATAATAATAATAATAATAATAATAATAATAATAATTATGTGTATAATAATTTAATACCATATATGTATAATACATATATGTATACATATATGTATAATAATTTAATACCATTAAAAGAACGGAAATATACAAATACCTGGGTACAATCTTCAACTGCTCCAGCATGATAAGGGAAGAAATACAAGCTAGAATCAATTCTGGAAATAAGATAAACTATGCACTACAACATCTGCTAACATCAAATGCGCTATCTCGTAACACCAAGCTCACAATATACAAAACACTGATCAGACCAGTTATGCTGTATGGCTCTGAAACCTGGAGTACAACGAAAGGAGAAGAAGCCTTGTTACCAACCTTTGAGAACAAAGTCTTAAGACGCATCTTTGGGCCCATTAGGGATACACAAAGTGGAGAGTGGAAAAGAAGAAGCAACAAAGACATTCATGATCTGTTTAAGTCCCCGGTAATCACTGGTATCATGAAGGCTAATAGACTGCAATGGCTGGGGCATATAGAAAGAATGGAAGATAATAGGGAAACAAAACTCGCTTACACTCAGGACATAAATGACCGTAGACCCCGAGGTAGACCAAGAAGACGGTGGAGAGATAATATACATACCGACCTACAAGCACTTGGAATCAGCGACTGGCAAGAGGTCAACCAGAGAGACGAATGGAGACGGCTTGTATCTGCAGCAAAGAACCTCAATGGCTCGGAATGCTGAATAATAATAATAATAATAATAATAATAATAATAATAATAATAATAATAATAATAATCCCAAACGTATCCTGAAGTAAAATACAGACATACACATACATGTAAGCAAATTCGTGTGAACACTACACAAACACACACCCACTCACTCACCCACATACTCACATACACACGCACGTACACACGCTCTCTGGCATGCAATTATCTTGCAGACGCATTAATCCCGGACACGACTGCTACACATCATCAACAGTTACGGAAACATGGCATAGAAGTTCAATGATGGTACAAGTGCGTTCAAATCACGAGAGAAACGCATAGCGACACTGTTGTTGCACTGTTGTGAAACAGTCCTGAATGGAACAAACGGAAGTACGCGTCCCTGCCTGTCAACTGAGAAGTCATTGAAAGTGAAAAATATGAATGGCCACGCAACACATAAAGAATTATTTGCAATTCCCAGCATTGTCTTTGTAACTATATTGATAGACTGTTGTCGAGATAAAAAGTCGCGCCAGTGCTTTCAAATACATAAATTCATAAATGCATTTCTAAACCTGAATATAAAATTGAAGTGGTATATTTGAAACTGTGCATTAAATATGAATATGCTTTTCTGTTAGCTTTGCCTTCCAAATAGCAGGGAACCCTGTATCTAAACAGTGGTTTAATTATAAATGTTAACATGAGATGTTTTAGTTATAAATGTTAACATGAGCTGGTACAACATAAACACATAATGCTGTTTTCGTACATTTATATCTAAAGTCGATACATATTCTGAACGTAAACTTGCCAAGAGATCACAAACAGCCAACAATGCCAGTATTGACTGCTAGGTCCTGTAAAAAATATGCAACTAGCTAGGTACATATAGATACCTTGTTTTTTTGCATATCCCGCCTTTATTTACATGGCATCGCTGTCGACACCAGTATTTTACTGCTGTTGCTGATGTCTTGGCAAGTTTACGTTCAGTAGTTTTCCGTTGCTTTCTGAACGACCGGCTCCCATACCACAAGTATATGTAAAGAAACTAATTGCTTGTCCATGAAACTACACACGTGTTGTTTCCAGCTAACAGTGGCTCCTCTCTAGTGTAATAGCCCACCCTACAATGTCCACTCTCGACTCAAGGACTATTGGTTCACTTAAGAGTCTGGGTTTTGTAGACTTTTACATATAGAAAAAGAATGCAATACTCTCGGATAACGACGAAAAATTCGGAGACCGAAAACGCCGCTATCGAGGCTAGATTTCGAAAATAATAAAACTATCCACAAATGAATATGTATTGCATGCGTCATTCTGGTATACGCGTATTTGGAATCTTGCCGATGCTACGGAGTGTAGGAATGTGCTGAGATTGTTCATGTGTGATCTAATAGAGGAGACTGGGGCACTTGTAGAGATAGCCGTGTGTATTGAAAGTGTTCCTTGGCCTAATCCCTAAACCAAACAGCCGCTCTGCGACATGTACTAACGGGATTTGAGCAAGGGTTAAGTAGCACATGAGGATGGTGGAGGATAGCGTGGCAGAATGCATAAGAGCGCTCGTTCTTAAACATCCGGTAGGTTGATTCCGTGGTAGCGGGTTCAACCCCTACATGAGTCAGTTGGACTCAACAATCTGGGACGGTTGCTCCAATGCAAGCACCAAGCGACTTTACTCAATCCAGAAACGGGCCATGAGTTTAATTTACAGCAAACATTTAACTGACAATCCTAGCCTGCATAAACGCTTTCAGTTACTACCACTCCGCAAATGCCTGCTTTTCAATAAGACCAAACTAATTAACAAAATCCTACATCGGAATGCCCCAAATTACCTTTGACCATTGTTTAAATATAATGCTAGACACAGTAAATGATTAAATATATTACACATTCCGAAGCCTAGAATAGACTTATACAAAACAAGCTTAACGTACTCTGCAGCTCAGCTGTGGAACAATCTTCCACAAGAAATAAAAGACATCACCAATCCCTATACTTATAATCGCAAATTATTTGAACACTATCTCAGTACGGATTACCTTCCCCCTTAATAATAGAAATAATAATAATAATAAAACCTTAGTATAACAGCCAGTATATTCCACATAGCTAATAACAAGTGCCACACCAGTCATTACTATTACTGAGTCGTGTAATATTGATTTTTCATTTTTCACATTCATTTTTCACATGCCTTTATAATGCTTATCTTTTATATTGTTGCTGTTTTCAGTTAGCCTTGAATGATGTGTGAATGATATAATGTATGAAAGAGATTGATAGAAGGGCAAAATGTTAGACGTGCCTGCGTGCCCAATTCTTAACTCTTTGAAAATAAAGTTTGTTTGTTTGTTTGATTGTTTGTTTGTTGGTTTGTTTGTTAAAATGTTGACGTCTCAACCTTGACTTGAGGAAGTAAATTACAAGTAACTCAGAAGACTGCTGGCGAGGGACACTGGTAATAGGGACAGCTAATGCATACACAAAAATCAATCTAATGCACGAGAAATAGAAGCACTTGCATGGACTATGTCTGTGTTAAAGCGAGCGAATGCAAAATTCATGAGGATGACTGGAGCGATTACAAATATACTACAGGAAATCATTGGTTGGTGCCTTCGCAAGATCGAAAACTTAAATTGTGTGACACGGTCGCTAATGTGGAATTCATGGCGGGAGACGGACAGATGCCGATGAAACATGGGGTTAGGGGATGACGCTGGCACTTGGTTAAACACTGAGATCTCATGAGAAGAGTATAACTAGACGGGCCGTTATCTGGAATCCATCAGGCAAATGGAATTCTGGACAAGTAAGAAAACACGCGGAGAAGAGGAGTAGAGATAGAATTTAATAATATGGTTAGGAGTAGAGATATAAATTAATAACATGGTTAGGAGTAGAGATATAAATTAATAATATGGTTAGGAGCAGAGATAAAAATTAATAATATGGTTAGGAGTAGAGATATACATTAATAATATGGTTAGGCCTAGAGATATAAATTAATAATATGGTTAAGAGTAGAGATATAAATTAATAATATGGTTAGGAGTAGAGATATAAATTAATAATATGGTTAGAAGCAGAGATAAAAATTAATAATATGGTTAGGAGTAGAGATATACATTAATAATATGGTTAGGCCTAGAGATAGAAATTAATAATATGGTTAAGAGTAGAGATAGAAATTAATAATATGGTTAGGAGTAGAGATAGAAATTAATAATATGGTTAGGAGTAGAGATATACATTAATAATATGGTTAGGCCTAGAGATAGAAATTAATAATATGGTTAAGAGTAGAGATAGAAATTAATAATATGGTTAGGAGTAGAGACAGAAATTAATAATATGGGGAGGACATGGACAGAGCTGCATGGAACAGCTAAGTATAGAGCGTCTTGGATTTAGTTGTTAGCTTCCTATTGTGTGTGTGTGTGTGTGTGTGTGTGTGTGTGTGTGAGAGAGAAACAGAGAGAGAGAGAGAGAGAGAGAGAGAGAGAGAGTTGAGCGCTCGCATGTCATGTAACATGCTATTACATATTTTATGTGTATTTTCATCTTCATATTATCACTTTGAATGCCACTTGATTGCATCATATTTAATATGAACACGTGTAATTGCTGTAGAGTGAGTGAGAGAGTTAGTGTGTGTGTTGTGTGTGTGTGTGTGTGGGTGTGTGTGTGTGTGTGTGGGTGTGTGTGTGTGTGTGTGAGAGAGAGAGAGAGAGAGAGAGAGAGAATGAGTGTGAGAGTGAGAGTTTGTGTATGTGTCTGTCAGGGTCTTAAACTTGGCTCGCTTTCCTAACAAGTGTGAGACAGTACAAATACAACGTGATTTGACGTAAGACTCAACGACACATCGTTCGATGGATTTATTAACATATCAAATACAGAACGATGATCACAAATATATATAATGGATACTTTACAACTTACATCCACAATACAGTTCACAAGTCTGACTCGCAAGATGTCCAGACACTCGCCTTTCAATACAGAAACCATACAACGCCTTTCTCTCAATCACACGTCCGTCATGTTCCGTGTCCCAGAGCTGTCTGGACCTGGTTCGCAACTTGCCTCCTGCCTGACGTGGCGTCACGTGGCAGGCATGCGTCTTGCGTTGGCGGCCTGACCGCTGGTCAGCCAGCGATCTCGCAGGCCGGTAACTCCTATTTGCCTGGCGGCGCAACGAAGTTGTTGCATCCCTTCCTGGGAGCTAAGTCGCCTGGCGGTCGTAACGATGTCCCTGCATCGCTGTCCCCTGTCGGACTCTGACAGTGTCTGTGTAAGAAAAAAAAGGGAGATAACTGAGCGCGCGCATGTCATGTAACATGCTATTCCATATTTTTTGTGTATTGCCATTTTTCATATTATCATTTTGAATGCCACTTGATAATACGAACACATGCACATTACTGTAGAGTGAGTGAGAGAGTTAGTGAGAGTGAGTGAGAAAGAGTGAGAGAGAGAGAGAGAGAGAGTAAGAAGAGAGAGAGAGAGAGAGAGAGAGAAAGAGAGAGAGAGAGAGAGAGAGAGAGAGAGAGAGAGAGAGAGAGAGAGAGTTGAATTGCATCACTATTTTTTAGTTTACGATACACAATGTATATGGACAATTTTTTCTCATTTTTTTTTTTTTACAATTTTTGTGAGAATGCTCACGACAATCGTCAGTGTATATGTGTGTAAAGTGTGGGAGTTTGTTCATACTAGTTTCAGTGATTATGTTAGGCATCATGTGTCTATATTGAGGAAGTGTGTGTGTGGGGGGCGGACGTGTGTGCGGGGGATGTGTGTGTAGGGGATGTATGTTTGGAGGGAGTATGTGTAGGGAGGTGTGCGTGGAGGTTGGGGATGGTTGGGTGAGGGTATATTTGTATGTGTGGGGTATGTATATGTGGGTATGGTGATGTGTGTGGGTGGGGGATGTGTGTGTGGATGGGGGATGCGGGTGTAAGTGAGGCATGTGCCGGTAGGTGGGCATATATGGGTGTGTGGGGAGATGTGTTGGGGATGCGTGGGTGGGTGAAGAGATGTGTGGTGGGTGGGGGATGTGTGTGGGTGAAGGATGTGTGTGTGGGTGGGGGTGTTTGGTTTTATGGTAGGTAGTGTGTGGGTGTTGATGTGTGAGGGGTTGCGTGGGTTGGTGTGTGGGGAATGTGTATATGGGTGGGTGGGTGCGGGGTGTATTGATTGGTGGGCGTGTGTGTGTGTGTGTGGGTGGAGGATGTGTGGTTGGGTGATGAGTATTTGGATGGGTAGTTGGAGGTGTGTGGATATGGGTGGGTGGGTGGGTGTGTGTGGGTTGGAGGATGGATGTGTTTGTGGATAGAAGTGCGTGTGTGGGGGATGCGTTTTAATAGGGAAGAGTGGGTTGGTGGGTGTTTGGGTGGAGGTGTGTGTGGGTGGGGTGTGTGGGTTGTGTGGGTGAGGTGTGGTTAGGGGGATGTTTGTGGGTGGGTGGTGAATGTGTATGGCTGGCGTGAGGGTGTGTTTGTGGGTGGGTGGGGTGGGCATGTGGAAGTGTGGGGTGTGTGTGGGTGGGGGATGTGTGTGGGTGGGGAATGTGTGTGGGTGGATGGAGGGTGTGTGTGTATGGGTGAGTGATATGTGTGTGTTGGTGAGGTGTGTGTGGGTGGATGGGGATGTGTGTGGGTGGGGGTATATGTGGGTGGGAGGGGGATGTGTTGGGTGGGTGAAGGATGTGTCTCATAACATTGTAATATGCATTGTTTATGTTTACAACATTCATTTGACAATGTATTTTCCAATGTGAATGTATCATGCACTATTGATGAATGAAAGATGAGTGATTGGAAGGGCCGAATGTAAGACGGGCCTGCGTGCCCAGTTTGTAACCCTTTCAAAATAAAGTTGAATTGAATTGTTTGGGGGCCTATGCCCCATTTTTTCCATGTTGGTGGGGGAGGGGGAGGAAGGGGAAGGGGGGGGATAAAGGACGAAAGCAGAAGTGTCTGAAGATGACATGTTGTTTATCGCAACCCTCGTTACAGATTTGACGAACACACACACACACACACACACACACACACACACACACACACACACACACACACAAACATGTATTAAGATTTACATGACTAATCCCCACCTCCAACATATGATATTGAGTAATCAGCACGCTAATTCCCACGAAACATTACATCTACAGCAGACAAGAACAGGACACGAGTGTGGGCCGTGGGTAAATATCCATGCTCTTTATGTTCTCATTTAATTATAGTTTAATACTATTACTGTAATGTGGTTACACAGTTTTGTCCGTGGGTGGAGTTTCACGAAGGTCCTTGGTAGCCAATATTATATACTTTAGGGATCTAAGCTAACGTGGAAATGAAGACACGCCAAGGATACTGTGTAATTTGTTACATAGTCTAGAAGTGATGTCACGTGAGGGACATTATATCAGTTGTTATATAGTCTTGAATTGATGCCAAATGAGGGATATTATATCAGTTGTTACATAGTCTAGAACTGATGCCAAATGAGGGATATTATATCAGTTGTTACATAGTCTAGAACTGATGCCACATGAGGGATATTATATCAGTTGCTACATAGTCTAGAACTGATGCCAAATGAGGGATATTATATCAGTTGTTACATAGTCTAGAATTGATGCCAAATCAGGGATATTATATCAGTTGTTACATAGTCTAGAACTGATGTCACATGAGGGATATTATATCAGTTGTTACCTAGTCAAGAACTGATGCCAAATGAGGGATATTATATCAGTTGTTACATAGTATAGAACTGATGCCAAATGAGGGATATTATATCAGTTGTTACACAGTATAGAACTGATGCCAAATGAGAGATATTATATCAGTTGTTACATAGTCTAGAACTGATGCCAAATAAGGGATATTATATCAGTTGTTACAGTCTAGAACTGATGCCAAATGAGGGATATTATATCAGTTGCTACATAGTCTAGAACTGATGCCAAATGAGGGATATTATATCAGTTGCTACATAGTCTAGAACTGATGCCAAATGAGGGATATTATATCAGTTGTTACATAGTCTAGAACTGATGCCAAATGAGAGATATTATATCAGTTGCTACATAGTCTAGAACTGATGCTAAATGAGGGATATTATATCAGTTGTTACATAGTCTAGAACTGATGCCAAATGAGGGATATTATATCAGTTGTTACATAGTCTAGAATTGATGCCAAATGAGGGATATTATATCAGTTGCTACATAGTCTAGAAATAATGCCAAATGAGGGATATTATATCAATTGTTACATAGTCTAAAACTGATGCCAAATGAGGGATATTATATCAGTTGTTACATAGTCTAGAACTGATGCCAAATGAGGGATATTATATCAGTTGCTACATAGTCTAGAACTGATGCCAAATGAGGGATATTATATCAGTTGTTACATAGTCTAGAACTGATGTCACATGAGGTATATTATATCATTTGTTACATACTCTAGAACTGATGCCAAATGAGGGATATTATATCAGTTGTTACACAGTCTAGAACTGATGCCAAATGAGGGATATTATATCAGTTGCTACATAGTCTAGAACTGATGCCAAATGAGGGATATTATATCAGTTGTTACATAGTCTAGAACTGATGCCAAATGAGGGATATTATATCAGTTGCTACATAGTCTAGAACTAATGCCAAATGAGGGATATTATATCAGTTGTTACACAGTCTAGAACTGATGCCAAATGAGGGATATTATATCAGTAGCTACATAGTCTATAACTGATGCCAAATGAGGGATATTATATCAGTTGTTACATAGTCTATAACTGATGCCAAATGAGGGATATTATATCAATTGTTACATAGTCTATAACTGATGCCAAATGAGGGATATTATATCAGTTGTTACATAGTCTAGAACTGATGCCAAATGAGGGATATTATATCAGTTGCTACATAGTCTAGAACTGATGCCAAATGAGGGATATTATATCAGTTGTTACATAGTCTAGAACTGATGTCACATGAGGGATATTATATCATTTGTTACATACTCTAGAACTGATGCCAAATGAGGGATATTATATCAGTTGTTACACAGTCTAGAACTGATGCCAAATGAGGGATATTATATCAGTTGCTACATAGTCTAGAACTGATGCCAAATGAGGGATATTATATCAGTTGCTACATAGTCTAGAACTGATGCCAAATGAGGGATATTATATCAGTTGTTACATAGTCTAGAACTGATGTCACATGAGGGATATTATATCATTTGTTACATACTCTAGAACTGATGCCAAATGAGGGATATTATATCAGTTGTTACACAGTCTAGAACTGATGCCAAATGAGGGATATTATATCAGTTGCTACATAGTCTAGAACTGATGCCAAATGAGGGATATTATATCAGTTGTTACACAGTATAGAACTGATGTCACATGAGGGATATTATATCAGTTGTTACATGGTCTTGAGAGGATGCCACGTACCAAAAAATGGACGAAGAGATTAACGTGGTTCAAGCTAGATTTAGACAAGGAAGAGGAACAAGAGATCACATACTCAACATGCGTTTAATAATAGAGAAGTGTAGAAATTAATGTAAACTTATTATAATGTTTTGTGGATTATACAAAGGCAATTGTCCGTTTACAACATCAGAAAATTTGGGAAATCATGAGGAAATTGGCTTTTCATCACATGCAGTACAACTCATAAAAATGCTTTATCTAGACCAGGGGTGGCCAACACGAGGCCCGCGGGCCACATGTGGCCTGCCGGGGGTCATGCTGCGGCCCGCGGAGCTAGGTCAAATGAACATAAATGTTAACTTTATTGTACATATCACCAAAAGAACATTACATCATGAGTCGTTGTGACATATTTCAAATATTGTCTGCCTATCAACGACACTTGGATTCCCTATTAAACTGTGTATTCAGAGGTCACAATATTAATTCGAGGCCAAGCCCAATTTTCTAACCACAACCCTAAGCCGCCGGTACGTTTCGTTTGAAGTTGACAGGAGTTGGAAACTGCGTCCACACGACCATCTGGTTGATGACAAGAAGAGGGGAGATAGCAACACTACTGCTCCCCCCCCCACACCTCTTTCTCTAGCCCGGCCCTTTCCGATACACCATCCCCATCGAGCTGTCATGTTTCGTGCTAAAAGTGCGCCTAGGATAGGTACATAAAAAGAAATCGAGTGTGTGGATTGAATTGAGAAGTTTTTAAGGTTTTAACATTGAGAACTGTAAGGAGTCTGAGAAATGCTTTTCTAGCGACCAGCTGTATTTTCCGTATTGCATACAGTGGGGTTCTTTGGACTCTAGGATGGTGGACTGTGCCTTTGCCGAACCTGAAGCATAGTACAAATGCTCTAGTTCTCATTTGGAGTGGCTGATTCATCGGCATATGATGAAAAGGATTCGCCTTTATATTGCTGTAAGAGTGGAATTTGCTTAATATTATTTGCTCTCCAAGTTTACGACAACCTCAACATTACAGAAGTCTATTGAGTGAATGATCAATGTATATAAGAGTATGGCCTGGCCAACACCAATGTACCTACTACTCAAGTAAATGCACCAGCTGAGTCCTCCCTTCATGGCTAGTTGTTAAATTCAGGAGAAGGGTTATGAACATTGTCGAAACCTGGCAGTTATCCAGATGGGCATTTACAAAACATGAATTGTTTCCACCTGGACATTTTTAAAACCTGAACTTTATCTATGAGGACATTTTGAAAACCTGAACGGCATTATCGTGGATATTTTTCAACCCCTGAAACTTATTACTGCCCGTCGTTTATCATGTATGGATAATTTCCATCCTTGACTGGTATCGTTATGGATATTTATGACTCTTGAAGTTTATCTGCCCTATGGATGTGCATAACTCCTGAAGTTTATATGCCCTTTGGATATTTATAACTCTTGAAGTTTACCAGCCCAGTAGATATTTATAACGTCTGAACTTTATCTGAACTATGGCCATTTATAACTCCTGAAGTTAATCTGCCCTGTGGATGGTCATAACTTCTGAGGAAATTTATTATCAGGTATATTTCACCGCTTGAGGAATGTTTCACTGGATACTCCCAAATCCGGAACATTTAGCAGAATGAATATGTGCACCTTGTGAACTTATTAACCTGGCTAGTTCTACTCCAGTGACTTAAACATGAACATTCGTAAAAGGAATATTATGGACCATAGACTGTAGGAACCATGGTGGTTTAGTTTGTGAAAAGACCTTATGGTACTAGATATAAACTCTCTGTTCCTGATATTTCTCTGAGTGGATGTTGTTGAAGGAAGAAATAATATTGGTTGGATATTGGCAAAGAATACCACGGACAGACAGAAAAACCAATGACCAAGTACTACAGGAGACAAATGAACTTCGTAAACTGATTAGAGAAATTAGACGTAGACAGTCAAGATTTTTTGGACATGTTATGAGAAGAAATGGATTGGAGAACTTAGTGACAACTGGCAAGATCGAAGGGAACAGACCAAGAGGAAGACAGAGAGGAAAATACCTGGATGGCTTGGCCACATGGCATGGACGAGACAGGAACACTGAGCTGATCCACGACACTGGTGATCGAGTGAAATGGCGAGTCATGACCGACCACGCTTTCCGGCATGGCACATGATTGATTGATTGGCTGAGAACTTCAGAGAGAAAAGTATGATTAATATAGATTATTAATATTATTGTGATGTGGGTTTTTGTTGTGTGAATATTCATTATGTGTATTTGAGGTATTACGTAACTATGACGTCAGCTAGTAAAGACGTTGGACCAAAGAAGAGAAGAATCACAGAAGAATTAAGAAGTTTTCAAAACAGGTGGACTATATACTATTTTTTCGTGGAAATTAAAACAAATCTCATATGCTCGATATCCAACGAACCTGTTTCTGTGTTGAAAGAGAATAACATCAAACGGCACTACGAGATTAAACATGCAAATACGTTTTATAAGTACAAAGGGCAATTTAGACAAGACCAAGTAAATGACTTTACAAAAAAACACTTCTGCACAACAAAGGATAATTACTAGAGCCGGTTCAGAGTCAACATGCTATGTAAAAGCTAGTTATGTGTTGTTAAAAAAAAAACAAAACACGAAGCAATATTCAGATGGTGAAATGGTTAAGGGATGTTTGGAGAGCGTCGTTGAAACTCTGTGTCCAGAAAAGAAGAAGGATTTCTCAAAAAATAAGTCTGTCTCGTCAGGCTATTACTTGGCGTGTGGACGACATAAGAAAATATATTGAAGATAATTTGAAAAGTCGAGCATCCGAGTTTATATGTTATGCTCTAGCAGTGGATGAAAGCACCGATATGGCAGATACTGCACAACTGGCAATTTTTATCGTGGGTGTTGATCATCATCATCTTCTTCCACCTCTGCCATCAAACGTCGTGGGGAGGAATAATTTGCGTTCCAGAGCCCGGTGGGCGGTACTGGATAGTGTCATTCCGTGTGGCTGTACAATGTCTTTAATGTCGTCAGTCCATTTTCTTCTTGGACGTCCTCTTGGTCTCGTCGCAGATGACCTTTGATGTAAGGCCAGTGATGGTAGTTGCTGGTGTTGCATTCTAACAACATGGCCAAACCACTTGATCTTCTGTCTTTCAATAAATGTGGCACAAGGTGTTATCCCACAGTCTGTCTGATAATAGCATAATAGTTGACATCCATTTTAAAAAGACAGAAGAATTAGCGGCGCTGTATCCACCCAAGACACTACTAAGTTACGAGGTTTGTTAGAAGTAGTTACATCGACATTGAATTGCTTTTTGTTACAACTTAACAACTTATCGGGCTTCACAACGGATGGTGCTCCAGCAATGGTTGGGAAACCCGAAGGTTTAGTAAAATTGATTGAAAATTAGGACTCCAAAGTAGGTAACACTTCAATGCTAAATTTTCATTACATTAATCATCAGAAGAATTTATTTTCGAAGCCCCTCAAAATGGACCATGTCATGAAAGTAGTCGTCAAAATAGTGATCTTCGTGAATCGAACGGGTTGAGTCACCGTCAGTTTCAAGAATTTCTATTCTTTGGACTCAGATTATCATGACGTTACATTTTATGCAGAAGTAAGATGGCTGACCCGTGCCAAATTGTTGAAAAGATTGTTTGATTTGCAACTCGAAATACAATCATTCTTTGCAAGCAAGTCGAAAAGTATCACAGAGTTTGAAGACAAAGAGTGGGTTTGCGACTTTGCATTTCTGGTCGATATAACTATCCACCTAAACGACGTTAATAATACTCATCTACAAGGGAAAGGTAAATTAATTAACAAGATATATTTTTTTTGGTTTACATTAAACCAGGCAAGCGTTTGAGCACGATCTCACCTACAGGGAAACGACTATGTGGTCGAAGTTGTAGCACGCTTGATTATTTACTTTAATTAATAACAACAATTTAAAAAAAAATTAGGTGCGTGGCCCGGCAGGAAATATTATTTCCGAAATTTGGCCCGCCTGCTGAAAAGGTTGGCCACCCCTGATCTAGACCAACAAGCAGCGGTTAGAATAGATGGCGAGACATCCGGTTGGTTTGACATCAAGCAAGGAATCCGTCAGGGCTGTGTGCTGTCCCCCTATTCGTTTAACATGTACGCCGACAATATAATGATAGCTGTCAAAGATGATATAACCAAGGAGCAATATGATGTCCTCAACATCGGTGGTCATGAAAGACCAGAGATTCGATATGCTGATGATACAGTAACTCTATACACATCACAGAATGGTATAGAAAACTAATCACCTCAACCCAAAAGAATAGTGAACATCAAAACTTATATCTTAACAAAGCGAAAACAAAGATAATATATGCAGATAAAACTAATATGGTTATCGAAATATATGCTAATGAGGAAAAATTGGAGGTGGTGGGAAATTTCGAATATCTTGAGTCATTAATTACCAACAACAGTGACACAATGAAAGAAATTAAAAGACGAATATCTATTGCTCTTCAAAAACTAAAACAATTGAATAAATTGTTGCGTGGGACAGACAGACCTACACAAATTAGATTCATAAGAGCATGCATCTTTCCTATTGCAATACACGCCTGTGAGACCTGGGCACTTACTAAACAAGCTGAACTGTGCATAAGTGCCTTTGAATATAAATGATGGGGTAAAGGAATATCTTGGATACAGAAAAGAACAAATGCATCCATAAGACAAGATCTTATTGCTTATAGAAGGTTGGCTACTGAAGACGATAAAGCAAAGAAAATTGAAATATTTCGGTCATTTGAAACGTTAAGAAAGTTTGGATAGAACAATAACGGGGGTGGGGGGGGGGGGGGGGGGGGGGGGTTATGCCCGGGAAGAGAGGAAGAGAAAAGCCAAAGAGAAGATGGGTGCAGAATGTAGCAGATGATCTCCAGATGGGTGTTTCGGACGCGGAACATCTTGCTTATGACTGAGAAATTTTCTGGAAGGTTGTTATGAGACCGATGTTCTGCAAAGGACATGCTACTGAATGAATGAACTCTGCCTAAATGTGGATCTAGCACCAGCCGCGGCAGTCTCGAAGCTAGAAACCCGCCAGCCTTACAGATGGTCAGGGGTTCGATCCGCCATGTGGTGGACTCGCATTAAAAATGGCTTGGGTTGACCTAGCCTATAATGGGTACCAGGAAATATCTTGGGGAGTAAAAGTGATCGGCAGGAGTGTTGAATGGTCTATAATGATATGTCTGGCAATAGATATGCCCGGTGCGCCTTAAGGCGTTTGAACGGGAAAATTGTACACGTAACTACATGACAACCACAGATTTAAAAAAAAAAAACGAAATTAAAAATTGTGCGGACTTTGAATACTTTGGGTCCCTATTTAACTACAATTGGGATTGTAAAACAAATGTAATGCAATTGCAGCAACAAAGCAATGCAGAAACTAAATAGTATTAGTAGCCTTTCGCACGACATGAGTAAATACATTCATCATCATCATCATCATCATCATCATCATCATCATCATCATCATCATCATCATCATCATCATCATCATCATCATCATTATCATCATCATCATTATCATCATCATCATCATCATCATCATCATCATCATCATCATCATCATCATCATCAAGTGCCCTGCCAGCTGGCGTAGGCGTTCATGGCTCTCCACAGATCTCGGTCTTTGGTTTTCTGGATCAACTCTGCTGCTGATATTCCTCCGTGCCACCGTCTCAATCCATCCAGCATCATTTCTCTTGGTCTGCCTCTGCCTCTCTTCCCCTCGATATTTCCAGTTGTCACGATGTTCTCCAATGCCTCTCTTCTCATTACATGACCAAAGAAAGCTGTTTGTCGCTTTCTTATTGTTGTATATAGTGTTCTAGTTTCATTAGCCTGTTTCAGGCAGTCGTTGTTAGTTACTCTGGCAGTCCAAGGAATTCTCAACATTCGTCTCAGGAACCACATCTCTGTTGCTTCTAATTTCTTCTTAATTTGTTCATTTACATTCCAAGATTCACTGCCATACAGCAAAACTGGTTCGACATAGCATTTCAGCACTCTCTTTCTTACACTCAGTGATAGTGACCTATTGCACAAGATACTCTTCATTTTCTGAAATGCGGCCTTTGTCTGCCCTATTCTGCTCTTAATCTCTGTTGTACATCTTCCATTTGATGTTATAAATGTCCCTAGGTATCTAAAATTATCCACTTGGTTAAAAATTTTTCCTTCTATTTCTATGTCACATTTTGGTGTCACCATTTTCTTTGATATCACCATTGAATATCAAGAAAACAGTAACAATGGTGATATCAAAGAAAATGGTGAGAAAGAAAATACATTAGACATTCATCGTTCCTCTGGCAACAAACGGATGGGAATCATATATACTTCACAATTATTCATTCATTCAGTAGCATATCCTTTGCAGAAACTCTCTTCCATAACAACAGTCCTGAAAACTTTTCATTCATAAGCAAGATGTCCCCCATCCGATACACCCATCTTCACTTTGGCATTCATTTTCCTCTTGTCCCGGGTATATGCCCCTCCTTTATTGTTTTCTCCTAACTTTAGTGACGTTTAAAGTGCCCAAAATATTTCAATTTTCTTTGTTTTATCGTCTTTAGTGTTCAGCCTTTTGTTCAGTATTAAACTCTTATCGTATGGATGCATTTGTGTTTTTCTGTATTTAAGATATTCTTAGAACCCGTCTATAACATGTATATTCAGATTCACAATCACTAACAGCGAACATCGGAGATATTCAATTGAAACGATACGGTAGAAGCAGCAGCAGCAGCAGCAGCAGCATCAGCATCAGCAACAGCAAAGGAAGAAGAAGAACAAGAACAAGAAGATGAAACAGTATTATAATAACAACAACAACAACAACAACAACAACAACAACAACAACAACAACACGTATCATCTTGTTATCTAGGCATGACCTTTTTGAAGGACATAAATCTACACGAAGGATCGTGTCTTCGTCTTTTTTATCTGTTTGTTTGGCTTCTTGCTTCATTTGCTAAAAAAAAAAAAAATGAGGGTTTCATATCGTATCCCCTGACAAATAAAAGAAGGAAATATAGCAAAGAAACCTGCAGCCAAACTATTCGTATTCACTCCAACGAGTTCTTAAACGCCAGTATAGTCTAAATTCCAAGAACTGTAGATGGAAAACTGTGAGATGAATCAATGTTCATGATCTGTGCTATTCAAATGCTCATTCCTTCAAGAAAGATTACCCCGTTACTGTGAAATTTCCAGTTACCCCAGCTTCGATTGCCATTTTATTTGGAATTGCCCGATATAGCGGCTGAGGGTGCTTTAGGGACAATTCAGCATCGGCCTCGTCGTTACAATTGACTACGTTTTGGAAATAATTAGAACTCTGGGACGAGTAGTTTGTGAGCGATTTCAAATTACATCTGTGGAACATAATATGCACTGCGATGGGTATTTTTATTTTGGGCTGGCGGATTTATAGAAAAATTACGGGAATACCGTGGAAGGATGGATGTAAAGAGATATGAAGATACCGCTGAGTGAACTAGAAAAGACTGTTAGATTAATACAAGAGACAACATTGCAGTTATAGACATATTTCAAACGAACGAAAGAAGAAGAAGATATAAGATATTTTGGCATAATTTAAAAGAGAACTGGTTACTCGCGTCAGCATGTCAAGAAGAGTGGGTAGCTGGAAAACGTCATGACAACGGAACAGTTTGAAGGAAGTAGAGGCTTGGAAGACCAACAGAGAAGATGCTGGGCAATTTTGATATCATGACACGGAGGAACATCATCATCACATGCCCTGCAAGCTATTGTAGGCGTTCATGTCGCTGCGCAGATGGCGGCCCTTGTTCTGAATCGACACACATGATCACCAAGGCCACATTTTGGGGCTGTGTTTGATTTGCTAGGTGAGTTTACACTTAGTAGTTTGTCATTGCTTTCTGAACGACCGACGCTCATGCTAATGTAAGAAAACCAACGCAAGACGGTTCCTTATCGCCTGCATCTGTGTTTCGAATGGAGTATGCGAGATTGCGAATCGTGTATCTGACACCTTCGCCACGGCGCCGGTAAGGCCATATGGCTTAGACTATAAGAAGAAACAGCGCATACAATATGAAATGTCTATGGATAGAGTGGACATCTAACGTAAGGGACGATTAATTGGACACTATATCTATGGATACTATCAAAACGATTTAGAAAACCTTTATAATGAGTGAAAAATTCATATATGAAAACTATATACAAACTACCGAATGTGTGTAGATTGAATGTAAGTAACGTGTATTACAATAAAATATATACTTCTACTATACGATCTTAGGATGATTGTGTGTTAGATTTATGAACACGAAGTAGATACAATGTGGAAGGGGTTTGAAGGAGCGACTTCACCTATCTGGGGTATATCTTATGTGCCCCTCCCCTCCCCAGCACCAAATGAACGCGTCAACGTAAAACGTTAGTTGTATATCCTTGACAGGACGTTTGAAGTCAACACCAGCATGTTTAGCTGTTGTTGATGTCTTGGCAAGTTTTACGCTCAGTAGTTTGTCATTGCTTTCTGAACGATCGACACCCATACCTTTTCGCAAAAAAAAAAAAAACACCCCAGAGCAACGCGTCTGCTGCCAAATCCGTCGACGTTAGTCAAAAAAAATTAAAAAAAAATAAAACAGGCATTGACCAACAAAAAAAAAAAAAGCATTATCGAACAGGCGAATCCAGCCGTTCCTATGCAAACAAAGAACTTGCTTTTAAATAATAGAATACAGTGGGAATAACTTACTACACATTCGAACAATATCAGTAAAAATGTATTTAGTATTTCGACCTAAGTATTGTTCGTTTATTCGCTACATTCACACACACACACACACACACACACACACACACACACACACACACACACACACACACACACACACACACACACACACGCACGCACGCACGCACGCACGCGCGCACACACACACACACACACGTTATATATATATATATATATATATATATATATATATATATATATATAATCTTGTGTGAATCTTGTGTGATTCCAGTGTTAACGTATGGATGTGAAAGTTGGAAATCAACGGTAGCTTTAGATAAAAAATTAGACAATTTTGAGAACAAATGTCTTAGAAGACTTCTAAACATCCACTGGACAGACTTCAGAACCAATTCGCAAATAAGACAAGAGACTAAGCAAGATACAGTATCAAATTTCATAAGAAGACGCCGTTGGAACGACATCGGCCATGTAATCAGAATGGACAAGACAAGACACCCCTACCAAGCCCTCATATGGTCACCGGTAGGGAAAAGAAAACGGGGAAGACCAAGAGAGACCCTGCGTAGAACCATCATTAGAGAAGGCTCATTCAACGGCCAAGTAAATATCCAAGATCTACAACAGGTAGCAGCGAACCGCCAGGCATGGAGAGACAAGACTTCTGCCCTATGCGCCGCCTTAGGCTCAAGAGGAAAGACTAACTAACTAACTAATATATATATATATATATATATATATATATATATATATATATATATATATATATATATATATATATATATATATATAAACATGTATCAATAACTACTAAGAAAGCACTTTAAACACAATCTTCCTACCAACTCTATGCTACCAATGCCAAACATGGACAATGACAGAAAAAGAGAAAAGAAAAATCACAACAACAGAAATGAGGTTCCTGAGAAGAATACTCAACGTATCAAGAAAGGATAAGATCAGAAATGAAGAAATCAGGACTAAAGTGGGGGTTAAAGCAGCACTAGATTTTATTAGAAAGCAGCAAGTCAAATGGTATGGCCATGTAAGTAGATTACCAGTTAACAGTATACCAGAACAAGCAATGATGTACAGACCAGATGGAAACAGAGGAAGAGGCCGACCACGTAAACGTTGGACGGAGGTCCATAGGAATATCGATATATGAAGCCCGTGGAAACTCGGGCACCCTCACGATGTTTATACTTCACCTCGACACCCCAGGGTACAAGAGGAACATGATGAGATGATATATATATATATATATATATATATAAGAGGCGTTCATTTGAAACCCGTTCCAATTGGCTTTATTATAAATGCAATAGAGAAACATTAACAGGTATGGTAGTATTAAACAAAGCTTGTGTCAGTTTGAATGAATTTTGCACCATGGGTTGGTCAGACGAAGTCGCCATAGGCATTTAGGCAAGCATCCTATTGCTTAGGTAGGTGGTGAATGCAGTCCGCAAAAAAAGATTGTTGTTTCTCACTGAACCAAGTGTTCACCTCTTTCATTACGTCTTCATCTGTGTGAAATCGTTGCCCCTTGAGAGCTTTTTTTTTTGGAGGTCCAAACAAGTGAAAATCACATGATGACAAATTAAGACTATAGGCTGGATGTTGCAGTATTTCCCACTTCTTCCTTGTTAATGCTTCCTGCACAATCTTTGCTATATGCGGACGAGCATTATCGTGCAACAAAATCTCACCGCGAGAAAGTATGCCGGGTCATTTTTTCTTGGTGGCATTTTGCAGCTTGTCTAGTGTTTGAAAGTAGTGGGTAGAGTTGATGTTGACACCAGGTTCTTTACAGTCGGCCAACAATAGCCCTTCATGGTCAAAAAATGCGCTCAGCATAACCTTACCATCGGAAACCTGTAACTTGAATTTTTAGGCTTTTGTTGATCCAGCATGCTTCCATTGCATGCTCTCTCTTTTGCTGCTCTGCTCAAAGTGGTGACACCATGATTCATCGCCTGTCACTATGCGGAAAAGAAATGTATCACCATCCACTCTGTAACGCAGCAAGTGGTTCAGACACCAGCCCATGCGTTCCTTTTTTTGGGGTCGGTCAACATCCGTGGTACCAACATGTGAACACACCTTCCGATATTGCAGTTTCTTACGAAAAACCTTTTGACTTGTCCCGATTGACACATCAAATTCTTTCGGTAGCGAACGTATGCTTCGACAACGGTTCATCTGTACTGCTGCATCAATTTTGGCGATGGTTTTTTTCTGTTGCAACAATATACGCTTGACCCAGCCTCGAAGATCAGTTGTGAACTGACGTCCTTTCCGAACCATTCATGCTAAGTCTGTCACTGTTGTCTTCGACACACATTTGTTACCGTACGCTGCCTGCATTCTTCGATGAATATTCACTGGTCGTATCCTTCAAATGAAAGAAACTGAATCACCGCTCTTTGAGTTTCTTGGGACGGATTCTGGATCAACCCGGCCATTTTCTCAACGGTCAGAAACAGAACCTATGCATCCATGGGACGATAAGCACTTGCTCTTTTATTCATTGGTCAGTACTTATCACATTACTATGACATGATCACATTCAACGTACGCAAATACGCGTGGTGAACGGATTTCAAATGATCGCCCATTATATATATATATATATATATATATATATATATATATATATATATATATATATATATATATATATATATATATATATATATATATATATATATATATAAAGCTATTGAGTATGACATGACGAGGTGGAGCGAAATATGTCAGGCATAAAATCACGCATTATATTGTTTATGGCGTCTGTGTTCACATTACTGTAACGCAGTGGTTCTCAACCTTTCTTGGTCCATGCACCCAGTCACCATATGTTCAGAACATCATTCCCCCCCCCCTCTTCGTATCTCCTCCCTATAAATTCCTCCCCTTGCCCCTACGTAAAAATGGAAGCTAAATTTAATAACACATACAAGAACAAGTCTAGACGTTTACATAACACGTGATTTGCGGGTCTACTTACGTTGTAAAATGAACTTAAGAAGTGCGAGAAGTACAGAACTGCAAAATATGGAGGGACAAACAATATCAAGTAATCGGTTCTTGTATTAACGCGATCTTGAAATAATTTTAACCCCCCCCCCCCCCCCCCCCCCAACCTCGAAACCCTAAAAATCAACAACACACAATCAGTATTATATGTGGTGATGATTAACCACGTTTGTTTTTGTCAGTGCTTGTTTTTATTTTTCGTTGACAAAGATTTCGGCCGAAATACTAATATGTATATTTATGTGATTTTCATCTTGCCGTAGGGCTTCTGGTTCATGTTTTGTGTCTTTATCCGGATTCTACCGAACAATGTCTAATAATGTTTCCAGAGCCGCGGCTTAAGGCCTACCCTTTGCGACTTCCAAATTCCGTCGGATCTTTAGCATGCAGATATTGCATACGGAAGTGGAAATCCAGCAACTAATTCAGGATAATGCTCGCTCAAGTGATGTAATTATCTACACGGATGGGTCGGTGTTGAGAGGTAGGAGAAGTGCCTGGGGGTTCTTAGCAAAAGCTAATGGTCGACATTTGGTGCAGGAGAGCCTGGCATATGATACCACAACATCTAGCTTAAGAATGGAGGTGGATGCGGTCAGTGCAGCTTTCCGCTGGATGGAGAATATCACACACACACACACACACACACACACACACATACACACACACACACACACACACACATCGTGATTGTAACTGACTCAGAAAGCATGCCGAGGAAGGTGAGGAAAGCAAGCTTCGGGCAGAGTGGTTTGCTTCGCTTCGGAGGACACGGGTGGAAAGCATCGCCTGGATCTTTTCTCCGGGACATGCCGGTGTGCTGGAGAATGAACAGGCGGACAGATTGACTGGCTCTGCAAAACTTGGTGGAATATTGATGCATGACAAGGCAGACGTGGTTGCGGCCTTGTGGGAGCACATGTACACATCGGAGGGGCAAATGGATCACCATGGTCTGGCAAGAATGAGACAGCGAGGAGTGACGAGGGGATCTGGCCGACGATCGACGCTCAGAGGAAAGGCGAGACGGACATATAATTAGATCGCTACTGGTACTATTGGTTTTGGAACTCTTCGCTGGCTGCTGAGAATGGGGACGGAGCGCTTATGGGAATGCCCCGAATGCTGTGATGTCGGTTGATAAATCAATCAATCAAATCAATCAATCAATCAATCAATCAATCAATGAATAAATCAATAAATCAACCAATCAATCAATCAATCAATTATATTGCACACGAAGCCTCCTGTTTTTCTCCCTGATCCGGCAAGGCTGGATCTCCGATCTCACTACCCTACAGATCATGGAACTTGTTCATTAGATACAACTGGGAGGTCAGCATGGCCGAATTGATAAGAACACTTTTTCTTAAACATCCGATGTGCTGATGCTGAGGTAAGGGTTTCAAACCCTACACGGGACAGTTGGACTAAAATGTTGACCTGTCGTCCTTGACTTGTGGACGTAAATTGCAAGTACCCTGAAGTCGAAGTGGGTTCGCCTGATGGCGAGGGACACTGTTAATAGGGAAAGCTAACAAACACGCACAATTCAGTCCAGAACTACTAGAAGTAGTGTATGGACTAAGCGTGAGTTAGAAGCGAGCGAGAGCGAAAAATAAAATACAAGGAGGCTTTTGAAAAAAAAATGTCACCCCTCAGCTGACATGAAGTAGTGCAGCTTTACATAACAGAGTTACGACACATACAGAACGTTGCGGCGGTTAGCCTTCATCAGCAAACAAACACATTCACAAACACAACATACAGTCAAGGAGAACTCATGTGACTACATTAGAAGGTGATGACAGGACGAGAGGAACAAATGCATGGAAAAATGGAAGCAATGAAGAGAAAATGAGAATTGACAAAATGTTAATTGAAAAGAATGTTAGTCGAAGAAAATGTTTAATAGAAAAACTGTTTATAGAGAAAAAAACTGCATACTCACCTCACGTACGGACCTGTAAATGACTACGGAAATCTCGGGTGTATTTGTATAACGGTGCTGGATGTTACGGTTCAGTGAGCACATAGAAAGAAGGGGGCGGGGTAGGAGGCGTGTAAAATTGACCACGACCCCATTGTGTTGTTGGTCTGGGTGGACTGGTGTGCATGAACACGCGTACATACATAGACACACTTCAACAGACAAAATGCTAGTGTATGTGGACATATGTACAGTCCATGCAAGAAGAGAGAGAGAGAGAGAGAGAGAGAGAGAGAGAGAGAGAGAGAGAGAGAGAGAGAGAGAGAGGAGAGCGAGAGAGAGAGACAGACAGAGAGACAGAGAGAGAGACAGAGAGAGGAAAAGTGCCTGCGACCTACCACATGGGGATATATTGTAACCTACGAAATTAGTCAGTATGGTTGCTAGTCATACAACGCGCTTCAGGAGCCCCTCGCCCAGTCCTAGAGTTGTTGGGTTGTGTAAGATCCAACCACTGGCAATGCACGTGAAGAAGGTATGCACAGAGAAGCCAGATGTAAGAGGAGAGAGAGAGGGAGAGAGAGAGAGAGAGAGAGCGCGAAAGGGGGGAGAGAGGGGGAGAGAGAGGGAGAGAGAGGGAGAGAGAGAGGGGAGAGAGGAGAGGGAGAGAGAGAGAGAGAAAGGGAGAGAGAGAGAGGAGAGGAGAGAGAGGGGGAGAGAGAGGGAGGGAGAGAGAGGGAGAGAGAGAGGGAGAGAGTGAGGGAGAGAGTGAGGGAGGTGAGAGCGAGAGAGCCTCTCTCCCTCCCTCTCTCTCTTCCTCTCCCCCTCTCTCTCCCTCTCCCTCTCTCTCCCCCTTTCGCTCTCTCTCTCACTCTCCTCTTACATCTGGCTTCTCTGTGCATACCTTCTTCACGTGCATTGCCAGTGGTTGGATCTTACACAACCCCAACAACTCTAGGAACTGGGCGAGGGGCTCCTGAAGCGCGTTTGTATGACTAGCAACCATACTGACTATTTCGTAGGTTACAATATACCCCATGTGGTAGGTCGCAGGCACTTTTCCTCTCTCTGTCCTGTCTCTCTCTGTCTGTTTCTCTCTCTCTCTCTCTCTCTCTCTCTCTCTCTCTCTCTCTTCTTGCATGGACTGTACATATGTCCACATACACTAGCAGTTTGTCTGTTGAAGTGTGTCTATGTATGTACGCGTGTTCATGCACACCAGTCCACCCAGACCAACAACACAATGGGGTCAGTGGTCAATTTTACATGCCTCCTACCCCGCCCCCTTCTTTCTATGTGCTCACTGAACCGTAACATCCAGCACCGTTATACAAATACACCCGAGATTTCCGTAGTCATTTACAGGTCCGTACGTGAGGTGAGTATGCAGTTTTTTTCTCTATAAACAGTTTTTCTATTAAACATTTTCTTCGACTAACATTCTTTTCAATTAACATTTTGTCAATTCTCATTTTCTCTTCATTGCTTCCATTTTTCCATGCATTTGTTCCTCTCGTCCTGTCATCACTTCTAATGTAGTCACAGGAGTTCTCCTTGACTGTATGTTGTGTTTGTGAATGTGTTTGTTTGCTGATGAAGGCTAACCGCCGCAACGTTCTGTATGTGTCGTAACTCTGTTATGTAAAGCTGCACTACTTTGAGTCATTTTATATTGTTTAAACTTTCACAGCTTTACCGCAGTTCCACCAAATTTTATGCATACTCAGCTGACATGGAACACCCTACCTTCTGATCTTGAAGCGGACAGAGTAGCCTCCCAGCACTGACTCTCCCGGATGGAAGGAGATAAAATAACAACTGCGTGGGATTAACGAGTTGATAGAAACAGGAGCAAATGTATCTGTTCAGCGGTCAGTGTAAAGGTCATGACCATTATTAGTGTCTACATCGCAGGTTTAATGACCTGCTTCCGGCCGCTTGGGGATCACGAAGTCAAGGTACATAAATATAGAAACCGCTCGCAGCCTTGACCCAGAGACGTTTTCCATGAACTAATTATTCAGTTTCGACATATAAGGTCATCTGAGGTCGCGGTTTTATGATTGCCTAACGTTCGTGCTTGGCGGCACAGTTGTCAAAGTTTCGAAACCCCGTTTAGACGAGATTATTTTAAGATCTGACCGAGGCTCTTTTAAAGTACATACAGAAGTTTGGAAATCTCTTCACAGCATTGACCAAGAGAAGTTTTCCGTGCACTAATTAATTAGCTGTTAGCATATAAGGTCTTTGGGGAGTCACGATAGGGCTTTGTCTAACACGCATATCTGCCGCCCCAGTGGTGAGAAGTTCGATTTCTCAAAGAATTGTGATGTTGATAAAACTTGACCCATGACGATTTAACTTTTTAATGTTTTGCATATCCTTTACAGGACATCGCTGTCAACATCAGCATCTTTCAGCTGTATGTTGATTTCTTGGCAAGATTACGCTCAGTAGTTTGCCATTGCTTTCTGAGCGGCCGGCTCAGTTATCCCGCAAGTCACCAGCGGGGATCGAACCGCTCCCAGCTCTCGCCCCGCTACGAGACTCTGCGTGATAAACGGGATTACGGAGAAAGTGTTGTAACCCCTCGGCCAGAGAGACCGGCCGATTTAACTTACAAAGGTATAAAAAACGTTCTGGGAAGTAAAGGCAACCTAGTAAATAGTGACCAATTGGTGAATCAATCATGTGGATTGGCGCTTCAGCCATGTGGATTGGCGCTTCAGCCATGTGGATTGGCGATTCACCTATGTGGAGTGGCGCTTCAGCCATGTGGATTGGCGATTCCGCCATGTGGATTGGCACCGTAGCTAGCAGATCGCATATTCCAAAACTGCTCAAAATACGACATATCTATATTGCTCAAACCTTCTGGCCTAGAGAAATAACAGTCGAGGATAAGCTCTTCGAACGACTGAGTGAATTGAAAAGTAGGTTATTCGATTGTGCCGCGACCCGAACTGAAAACGGAAATGATATACCTCGCTAGTCGCTACCCCGCAATGATCCACGGTGTCCTGAAAATGGCTGCTGTAAAAGCTATTCATGCTTACGACGTCATTCATAAATTCAAATATCACGTGACATTAACAGACGCCATCTCAGGTTAAGTTCAAAAGGTTAGTCTAATATTCCATGCCCAGTGATTGGTTGAAATTATCGTGACCTTTTAAATAAATGTAATTATTTGATTCACGATAAGCAATTTTATTTACTAGAGGCGTTTTTGTAACTTTTTGAATAATTTGTGATGGATTTTCGGGTACTTTTGCTTTCTTTCACCCCAAACAAACTTTGCCAGCTATATTTAGAGTCACCAGCTACATTTAGCGCCGACGGTGATCTCCTCTGTGTTCGGGTGGAATGCGTGTCAGTGTGTTTCAATTGCCCCACACCACAGTGTTGTTTCTTTGGGCTGTGGCAACCGTTTCTGTCTCCCTTCGATCCTCATTTGCATCGGTCCTGCAATCACTTTCCGGTTAGGGTTAGGGGGTAGGATTAGGATTAGGGTTAGGGGTAGGGCTACACACACTAACCCTAACCCTAACCCTAATCCTAATCCTAACTAGCTAGTAGTAGTAGTAGTAGTAGTAGTAGTAGTAGTAGTAGTAGTAGTAGTAGTAGTAGTAGTAGTAGTAGTAGTAGTAGTAGTAGTAGTAGTAGTAGAAGAACGTGGTCTGGTGTTCGTCCATCAAGAATTATGATGATCATTCATTTCATCCAGTGAGCTTGAAAGTCTGCAGCCGTGAGTTCCTCATGGAACGTCAAGCATTCTTTGCACACATTGTCAAAGAACATTTCGAGCCAAAATAGGCCTTATCAGCCATCTTATAACTCGCGGTTCCATACTTTCAACCCCACTGGATGAAATGAATGGACATCATCATTCTTGATGGACAAATAAGAACAGTAGTAGTAGTAATAGTAGTAGTAGTAGTAGTAGTAGTAGTAGTAGTAGTAGTAGTAGTAGTAGTAGCAGCAGCAGTAGTAGTAGTAATAATAATAACAGTTGTAGTAGTAGTAGTAGTAGTAGTAGTAGTAGTAAGGTAGGGTTATGGGATGGTACAACATTGATATTGCAGCCTTAAGCGAGACATGGCTTGCAGAAGAACGCAAAATCTGTGAAGCAGGTGCCGGCTACACATTCTTCAGGAGTGGAAGGAAAATCGAGGAAAGACGCCGATCCCGTGTGGGATTTTCCATTAAGTCGGCCCTGGTTGGCAAACTAGCTGAATTTCCGAAGGCTATAAATGACAGGCTTATGACCTGCTGAAAAGAAAGAAGCAAGCAACCATCGTGAGTGTCTACGCACCAACCATGCCTAATGAAGATGACGTCAAAAACAAGTTCTATGAAGACCTGCACAACGTATTAACATCTGTTCCCATTGGAGACAAACTTATACTCCTTGGGGACTTCAATGCCAGAGTAGGCAAGGACACCGCCTCTTGGACTGGCATCATTGGAAAGTAGGAGTCGAAAATTGTAACAGCAATGGATTCCTCCTCCTTCAGACCTGTGCCAAACACGATCTCCTGATCACCAACACAATTTTCAGTCTTCCCACGAGAAATACGACATAATGGATGCACCCTCGCTCGAAATACTGGCACCTCATTGACTGTGTCATCGTCAGGAGGAGTGACAGATAAGATGTTCCGGTGACAAAATCCACGTGTGGTGCCGAATGTTGGACAGACCATCGTCTGATTATTTCAAAAATAAACATGCACATCAAACCACCACGGCGTCCCCAAAGGGTAAAAATGCAAAATTAAAAAAAAAAAAAAAAAAAAAAAAATATCACCCTCCTAAACAGTATAAATAAAAACGCAGCTGTCGTTTGAAAATATGGTGGATGACCTTCTCATAAACAGTGCCGCATCTAAACAAGACGAGGAAACAGAGTGGAGATCCCATACAGGACAAAATTTACGACACTGCTATGGAAATCCTGGGTCCAGCCACCTGAAAACATAAAGACTTTTTTGATGAAAATTCCGAAGACATCAACCAATTGCTGGCCGAGAAACATCTTCTCCTTAAGGCATATTTGAACAACCCAAAGTCAACATTAAAAGAAAAAAAAAAGATGCCTTCAATAACATCCGGAGAGTAGTGCAGGAGAAACTTCGGCACATGCGGGACTCCTGGCTGACCAACAAAGCTGATGAGATTCAAGGCTTTGCTAACAGATATATGAAAAACTTCTAAGACTTACTGAGGGCGGTCTATGCTCCTACATCACCAGGCATAGTTCCCCTCCTTAGTGCAGATGGGGGAACATTGGTCAACGATAAGAAAGAAATCCTTCAACGCTGGGCAAAGTATTTTTAGCAACATCTTAAATCCAGCCTCCTACATCGATGATGAAGCCATAAACTGCCTTCCTCAAGTCCGCACTAACGATTCTCTTGCTGACCTGCCAACAATACTGGAAGTAAACAAAGCCATCCAGCAACTTCCCAGCGGCAAGGCACCTGGCCATGACTCCATACCGGCAGATGTATCCAAAGCAAATGGACTGATTCTAGTAGAGCAGTTTCACCAAGTCTTTATAAACATATAATGAAAAATAAAAGTCGCTTAAAAGTCGACAGGGTCGACTTCATTGCACCGGGTTTTATCCCATATGGCTCGGTCTCTTTCCGCAGCGCGGAAAGCGTCGCACAAAGCACGAACTCCGTAGCTCTAGCGACGGAGACTTCTTCTTCTTCTTCTTCTTCTGCGTTCATCCGGGGTGTTTTGCAGATGTATGGAGTCTCCGAAAAATGTAACTCGTGAACCGAAGGACTCGGCCCGGAATCGAATCCACAACCTTCGGAGCCCGAGTTAAACGGCTTGACCACTTCGCCACGAAGTACTCCCTTATATGGATGAACGAGACCATGCCACACAATTTCAAGGAAGCGTCGATAGTCCACCTTTACAAACGTAAAGGAAACCGCCAATCCTGTGACAACCACCGAGGCATCTCCTTGCTCTCTATTGCAGGGAAGATACTCGCCAAATTCTTCTCAATCGCCGCACAGCCCATCTCGACCAAGGTCTTCTTCCTGAGAGTCAATGTGGCTTCAGAAAAGAACTAGGAACTGTTGACATGATTTTCGCTGCAAGGCAGCTACAAAAGAAATGTCGGGAACAGAACTCCGAAATGTACTCCACTTTCATTAATCTTACGAAGGCTTATGATACAGTCAGCAGAGAAGGACTGTGGAAGATTATGGCGAAATATGGCTGTCCACAAAAGTTTGTTCAAATTGTGCGGTTATTTCATGATTGTATGCAGACAAGCCGGTCTCCCTGGGAAAGGAGTTAACAACGTTGTTCGTAATACCGTAATATCAACGTGGGGGAAAACAGCTGCGCGAGATTCAATAGCGAATCGCCCGCGCCGGTAACTTACGGTGGTATGTTAGCCGGTCGTATAGAAAGCAATGGCAAACTCCATCCATCCATCATGTGCCATGCCGGTAAGCGTGGGCGGTCATGTTCTGCCATCTCACTCGATCACCAGAGTCGTGGATCAGCTCTGTGTTCCTGTCTCGTAACCCCCCCCCCCCGATGTGTCTTCAACTTGCCACGGTGGGGGGGGGGGGAGATTACGTGTCCCAATGACCCCAAGAGCTAAGCCGAAGGAAGCACAACTATGTATCGGACAGCACTTAGGTTAGGGGCCAGACCAAGAGAGACACAACCTGCTGCTCTGCAGGTAGACTGAGGATAGCAGTCAAATGTTCAAATCAGGCGCACGAGGGCAGAAATTCTTGGTCCGGACACATACTCTAAGGCTCTCAGCTGAGGGATATGGATGAACGCCTCTAATTTTAAACCCTCGGATGTGAGAGCCGGGCCGATACTCACCTATTGCAAAATGGAGGTGAGATACTGAGCACGCTACATGCTTAGTACAGATGCATGTTCGAAGGCTCTCAGCTGGGATATATGAGGGATCCCCGGATGAGAGGGCATAGGCGTCACTCGCTCTCTGATGCATGGAGGTAGAGTGCTGAGCTGGCAGCACATGTAGCCTACCTCGTGAGCGATACTTAAGGTTACAAAGCGGTTCAGTCGCACGAAGTGGTTACGATGAAAGTCTGTATCTACACTCATAGAGTGAGCGCAGTCAAAGGTGGAAAAACGTCTCAGAAACACGAAATGGAAAGCCTGGCTAGCGAATCCATCAAAACGAAAGCCATCACGAAGTCTGAAGCGAAAGCTTGATCAGTGGATGTCGTCCGCAGACTGTCCGTCCCTGGTTTGTGTAGGGAACGACCAGTGGCAAAACGAAATGCCCAATACATGGAAGTGAGGAATTAAAGCAGCCATGAGCAGGATGTGGCGATTCCCCGGGTGAGCCCCGTCTCAGAGCACTATGTGCAGGCTCTGCAATAATGGAAGCCTCCTTGGATAGCGGGGCATGCCCATGGTCTGCCCCTGCCTTCCGTTGAGGGTTGGGCGTGATGTCTTTGAAAGTTCTACCTTGACCAGCTGAGATGTGAGCAACACCACACACACACAAAATGTCTCTCGAAACCTCCAAGACGGTTAACTTGATCAAAAATGCGGCCGAAGTCGGATGTGCAGGCCTAAGGGTGGCAAATTAAAACTGGCACAACGCAAAAACTTCCGAGTGAAATGTCTACGTGCCTGTACAGCTCTGACTATCTAGTTTTCAGAATGTATTTGTGACCGGAACAGCTCTGATTAACTAGTTTTCCGAATGTCCGTCGTGCCCGGAAAAGCTCTGACTATCTAGTTTTCCTAATGCCCTTGTGTCCGGAAATGCTCTGATTAGCTAGTTTTCTGAATGTCCGTCGTGCCCAGAACAGCTCTGACTATATATGTCTTCACAACGAACAGCACATGTCCGAATCGAAAGTTCGCTGAGTGGATACTGTCCGCAGACCGGCTGGTTTGTGCGAGGAGCGGCCCGTAGCGAACGAAATGCCCAATATATTGAAGTGAGGAATTAAAGCAGTCATGAGCAGGACGTGGCAATTCCTTCGGTGAGCCCAGCACCAGAGCGCTATGTGCCGGCTCTGCAACCATGGAAGCCTCCCTTGGATCTCGGATAATGCCCAAGGACTGTCCCTGCCTTCCATTGAGGGCTAATCGTGAAGTACTCGACCGTTCTAACTTGACCAGCTGGGATGTGGACGGCACCACAAAAGTGAGAGTCCCCCAGGAATGCTAACCTGGTCAAAATCAAGCAAAAGTCGGCTGTGTTGGCCTAAGGGTCTAGGCCCAAGGGTGCATTCGATACACCGCAAATACATCTGCAAAACACCCCGGATGAACGCAGAAGAAGAAGAAGAAGAAGAACGAAGAAGAAGAAGAAGAAGAAGAAGAACGAACGAACGAACAAACGAACGAACGAACGGACTTTATTTTCGAAGGGTAACAAATTGGGCATGCAGGCGCGTCTTACATTCGGCCCTTCCAATCACTCATCTATCGTTTATCAATAATGCATAATACATACACAAAGGAAGAAAAAAAAAACATTGTCAAAAGGATGTTGTAAACAAATAAACATGCATATTACCATTGTATGAGACGCACCCCCCACCCACTCACCCATCCCCCACCCACCCACACCCCTACCCACCCACACATCTCCCACTCACCAGACATCCCACACATACATCGCCCACCCACACACACACACCCCCAGGCACACATACATGCACCCACCCACCCACACATTCCCAACCTACACACATCTTCCCCCCCCCCCCCACACACACACACACAAACACATCCTCCACTCACCAACACTCACCACCCACCCACAACCATACCCATCTACACATATCCCCGCCAACCCACACATCCCGCACATTCCAACACACAAAACGCTCACCCACCCACATATCCCCCACTGGCACACATTCCCACTCGCACAATCGCACAACCCCCCAAGCACACACAAACACACATTCCGACCCCACCCCCACACACATCCCCTAACCTACACACACTCACCCACCCACACATCCTCCACCAACCACCCCCAATCACACATTCTTTAACCACACATCCCCGACCCACACACACCGCTACCCACTGACACATCTCCCCACCCATACACACATCCCTCACACACATCCCCACCCAACAAAACATCTCCAATCCACAAACACACACCTCCCACCCACACACACCCCACCAACTACATATATCCCCTCACACATCCCCAACCCTCACACATCTTCCCATCCACACACACACACACACCCCCACCCATTCACTCATTCCCCACACACATCCATCTACTCACGTGCTCATCCCTCAATCACTCACACCAACACATCCCCCTCCTATCCATCAACACATACATCTCCCATCGACCCACCCACACTCACACACCCCAACCATCCAGCCAAACACACATACCCCACCCTCACATACATCCTTTACCCACCCGCGCATCCCACACCCAATCACACCACCCCCACCCAGCCACACACCCCTCACCCACACACATCTCCCCTCTCACACAACACCCCACCCACTACACACATCCCCCAACCCACACACACGTCCCTCACACACATCCCCCAAATCACATCACCACCCACACATCCCTCACCCACACACACATCTGACCACCCATGAAGAAGAAGAAGAAAAAGAAGAAGAAGAAGAAGAAGAAGACCGTAAATCTTACCTAGTACATCAACAGCAGCTGAAAGATGCTGGTGTTGACTGCATCATCATGTAAGGGATATGCAAAAAAAAAAAAAAAAAAATGCAGAAAAGAGTACAGGAAAAAGGTGAGCTGTCTGAGCCCTTTCCTGACACCAGTTGAGTGAAGCAAGGGTGTGCCCTGGCACCAACACTGTTCAGCCTCATGTTTTCAGCTATGCTGACGAATGTCCTTCGAGAACGACACTGGAATAGACATCAATTGCCGCATGGATGGAAAGTTGTTCAATCTCAGAAGGCTGAAAGCTAAAACCAAAACTACCAGCCACACCAAATGAGAGCTCCTATTTGCTGATGATTGTGCTCTACATGCCAACTCAGAGGCATACATGTAACACAATGTTTCAGCTTTCTCATATGCATGTGCCAACTTTGGGCTCAATATCAACTCGGAGAAGACTAGTTATTTATCAGCCAGCTCCATGAATTAATAAAAACCGTGCCGAATATCAAAGGGAATCGTCATAGACTAAGTGTTGTGGACAAATTCACCTATCTTGGCAGCACTGTGACTCAAGCTGCCACAATTAATATCTAAGTGAATGCAAGAATCTCCATGGCCAGAGCGGCCTTTGGCAGACTGTACAAGAATGTGTGGGACATAAATGGAATAAGCCTGCAAACAAAGCTGAAATTCTGCAAAGCAGTTTTGTGAAACCTTGACTGTTTATCAGCGACACGCTAGGAAATTAAACCACTTCCACACAGTCTACCATAAGGACGACAATGAAGATTAAATGGCAAGAAACGATGCCAGACACTGAAGTCCTAGAAAGAGCGTCCATGCCCACTATCCACAGACACTAATAAAGAATAAGATTCGCTGGGCTGGTCACTTGACTCGCATGCCAGAATCAGGCTCCCTAAACGAATTGTTTACAGTGAGCTGCGTTGTGGTAAACGTTCCCAGGGCGGCCATAGAAAACGCTTTAAAGACACTCTGAAAATTTCACTAAAAGCTTTTGGAATTCATCATGACACTTGAGAGATTGCTACCGAAGACCGAAATTCGTGGCGTACATCATTACGCAAGGGTGCAGTCACTTGCGAAGCAAACAGGACTGCAAGAGCTGTGAAGAAAAGGCTGGAAAGAAACACCACTGCAGGAGATCCTCCTCCTGGAATGTCAAGCATTCTTTGCCAACATTGTCAAAGAACATTTCGAGCCAAAATAGGCTTATCAGCCATCTTGGAACTCACTTTCAACCCCACTGGATGAATTGAATGGTCATCATCATTCTTGATGGACAAATAACAGATTTGTGATAGTGCTATGTCCAGTTACATAGATTTGTGATAGTACTGCACCCAGTTATACAGATCTGTGATAGTGCCTTGTCCGGTTACATAGATTTGTGACTGTGCTGTGTCCACATATATATATATATTTGACAGTGCGTTGTTCATTTATGCAGATGTGTGTAAGAGCTTTGTTCAAGTGTTATTTTGCATTTGTGATTGTAACCGATCTCCCTGTCCTAGGTGTTAGCGACTTTCTCCGTAATCCCGTTTATCCACTCGAACAAACGCGGCTGCGCGAGAATCGGTAGTGGTTCTCGCCGCGTCAATTACTTATGGGATAGGTGAGCATTCCGCTCAGAAATCAATGGGCAAACTACTGCGCGTATTCGGGCCAAGAAATCAACATCAGCGATATAATTCTGGTGATGACAGCGATGTCCTGTAATAGGATATGCGAGAAAAAAAAAATTTTAAGGTTAGACGTGAATAATTGTCCACTCTTGTGAATGTCAGCATACCTACGATTACTAAACTAACGTCCATCAATCCATTACTTAACCCCTCACCAATTCCACGAATTCTATGAATATAGAGATTTATTTCCATCGCCCATCAGTCTACTGAACAATATACATATATCTTATCCTGAAATACACCAACATATTAATCACAAAGGACATAAAAGATAGATTAACTTCTTTAAGTATTATACATTGCAATGCAAATATGCGTAATGAAATATAAACTGTCCCCGGAATCAAATAGCATTTCCTTTCTCTTTTGTAATTGTTGCCACTTCCCCATGCTTAGAATGCAGATAAGGAATTTCATTAACTCTGGAATGATCATCTGGGAGTCACCTTAGCATAGTGGCTAGACGCTTTTCCATCGGCTTTGTGATCTTGGGTTCAAATTTGCATTTGGGCCGATTTTGAAAATTGACCTGGGCTCCCAGGTCGAGGCAGTTTATAACAGGCACGAGGAAATGACTTGGGAAGTGTGATACTGACCACATCATCCCTCGGGTACTGATTGATCTATACATCCCGGGAAGGTTAACCCGGTCAACAAATGCCCGCAGAAGTCGGATGTGTCGGCCTAACGGCGCAAGAACGCAGCTCTGCTGTAAACAGGCACAACGCAATCACATCCGAAAAAAAACTCCGGATGAACGAAGAAGAAGATTGATCTATACAAATATGGGTTCTAGCACCATACGTCCAATGCGAATAAACTGGACCTTTAATTACTCCCTTTACTACACGATCAATACTACCCGTTTAGATGGTTTATGATAACGGTTAGTTTAGTTTAGTCGTTGGATCAACATCACGGCGCACGGGTTTAACCCATAAGTGCTCCGTTTTTTCCCCCTGAGTCTGGAGAAACTCAGCTCAATGCACGAACTCCGTTGCATCGGCGAGGATCCTGATATACTTTGGGTAGATTTTTAACTCGACATTTTGCCCGGGCAGCGCCGTTAGGCTACTCTTTTTCGATTTCCAACTGCCAAGGGATTTTTTACGTGCGCAACAATACACACGGGCGTCCGATCTCACTACCCAGAGACCAGGGGCAATTTTATTACTGGAAGTCTACGTGGATTTTTTAAATAAATCCCGGTCCTCACCAGGGCCTGAACCCGGGACCTCCAGCACTCGACACCATACCTCGAGACCACTCAGCGCCCCCCCCCCCCCCCATAACGGTTAAAGTTAATTGCATGTCGTTTACATGACCCCCAGCATTTATAGACTGTTTTATGATTTACTAGACAATGTTAGCTTTGTAGTTTGCCTTTGCTTTCTGAATATTTTAATGTTTTTAAGCTTGTCTAGTTATTCTCCACATCTCATATCCAAACATCCTATGTCGTACTTCAACGTTCTTTTTCTCGTTGCATCTGACATCTTTTTTTATTGATCTGTATGTTTTCCAGCTTTTAAAAAAGCAACCTTCGCCGTAGCGATTCTTGTTCTAATCTCTTATCACCATTACAAGCAACCAGCATCTTAAAGACGACACAGTTTTGTGACGTCACTCTCAATCAATCAATGATGTGCCATGCTTGGAAAGCGTAGGCGGTCATGACTCGCCATTTCACTCGATCACCAGAGTCGTGGATCAGCTCAGTGTTCCTGTCTCGTCCATGCCATGTGGCCAAGCCATCCAGGTATTTTCCTCTCGGTCTTCCTCTTGGTCTGT
>JACEFZ010020009.1:0-87500 GCA_014155875.1 Cepaea nemoralis | reverse complement strand
TTGACAGGTTTGCAGCTTTGAAGACCAGAATGGGAAACTTTTAATTTTAAATAACAGAAATTTTAATGTTAAATAACAAAAATTTAACTTTGTCCGAGTTTGTCGAAGTTCTTTATTTATGTTTTACCTGAAGTATTGAAGTTATATTGTTCAATTTGTTTTCTTTCTTATGTCCTTATTAACTTTTTGACTTATTTTACAAAAATTACTATATGCGATTATATATGGTACAGGAACACTCGAAAGAAGACCATGGTGAAAGTCTAGAGGGGTGACACCAAGAGTTTACCGCACTGGGTGACACCTACCACAGTGACGCCACTGGTAGATGAGGTGTATCATGAGACAAAGGTAGTATAAGAGAGGTATTATAATAAATATGTTTAATCTCTCTCTCTCTCTCTCTCTCTCTCTCTCTCTCTCTCACCCTCTCTCTCTCCCTCTCTCTCCCCCTCTCTCTCTCTGTCTCCATCTCTCTCTCTCTGTCCCCCTCCCTCTCTGTCTGTCTGTCTGTCTGTCTCTTCTCTCTCTCTCTCTCTCTCTCTCTCTCTCTCTCTCTCTCTGTCTCTCTCTCTCTCTCTCTCTCTCTCTCTCTCTCTCTCTCTCTCTCTCTCTCTCTCTCCAACTAACAATTAAACAATACACCAGAATCACATCGCTAGACATTTTTGTCAATAATGCACAGCGACACACATTCACAATGATCATCCAGTGCTTTGCCTGCTGGCAAGGGCGATCATGCCTCTCCACAAATTACGATCTCCGACGTCGTGGATCAATTCGTGTGTTGAATACCTTCCGTGCCATGACACAAGACTGTCAATAATCTTTTCACGCTGTCTTCCTCTCTCTCTCTTTCCGCAAATCTTTCCGGTTGTCACAATATGTTCCAGTTTTTGTCTTCTCATAACGTGGCCAAAAACGAGGACGACCTCTTTCTCATGTTTGTGATAAGTTGTCTTTGCGACTCAGCTTCCCTTAAAACGTCCTGATTGCTCTTTTTGGCTATCCAACTAATTTTCAGCAATTTCCTATAAAACCACATCTCCAAGGCTTCCATGGATTTTTTCGCCTGTGTACTAATTGTCCAGGACTTGCAGTCGTATGGTAAAACTGGCTCTATGTAACATGCAAGAGCTCTTTTTCTGTCTTTTAAGGACAGTGACTTATTGCACAAAACGTTTTTCATTTGATAGAATGCAGTTTTTGTTTGTCCTATTCTGCTCTTTATCTCAGTGATGCATTTTCCATCTGATGTTACCCATGTGCCTAGATATCTGAATTTCTGCACTTGCCCCAAAATAACGTCATGTTATCACCACAACTTCTGTCTTTCTAGTATTCCAATTAAAACCTATTATTTCACTTTATAAAACCACTGTATTTATCAATTCCTGTAGATTGTAGATCGTTCTGACTTATTGCTATCAACACGGTGTCGTCAGTATAACTTAACTAATATCTTAGTTAAATTAACGAGATGTGACTGATAATTAATAAAGTCTATAAACTCGTAAAGAAAGTTAATAAACTTCACCAACTTGCGGTTTAACTGCAGAAAAGAGGAAATGATGGTAATGATTATGAAACATCAATTGGATTGTTTAAATGTTAGAGCGGCAGAGGGTGTCAAGAAAGCAACTTGGTACTCTTCACCAGCCACAATAGACATTAGTAACGAGATAATTTTAGGTCCTGCTGTTATACTCCAGTGTTAAGATGAAACATTTTCTTCGAATTATAATCTAAACTACTTACTGGCGCCGCTTTTGTTTGGTTAGTAGCAATGACGAGGAATGTCATACTTCAAAGTATTACGTAAGGCCTTGAAAAACTGTCCGTATCACCGAACGAGCTCATTGCGGAGATGTGTAGGGCACTGTTTGAAATTCACAAGTTTTATTACATAACGATTGAATATTGGTGTCTGGACGAATCTGTTAGCCGGTTGTAGGCACTTTTATGTGGCTAAGAATGTTAGGTAAATCTTTTTCAACTTGTAAAGATAACAAAGACGATGCTATTGTTCTCGACCTCCATTTTCAAATAATTTAACATGTAGAATATGATTGCTGTATGTTGGAGTCGGTAATGAAGTGAATCATCAGTTGTATAAAAGTTATTCACTATATCACAGCCCCGTCTCAACTCAGTTCTTAACACTTGTGATAATCTGGGCTGGAATCATCATCGTGTGCCATGCGGTAAGAGTGGGCCGTCATGTTTCGCCATCTGAAATAATCACCAGAGTCGCGTATCAACAATATGTTCTTGACCAGACAATGTCATGTGGTCAAGCCATCTAGATATTTACTTCGGTTTCTGTCTTGCCTTTGTTCTTGTCCCCCACAATCTTGCCAGTTGTCACCAAATTCTCTAGTTTAGTTCTTCTCATAACGTGCCCAAAATAATGTGACTGTCTACGTCTAATTCCTCTAATCAGCTTGCGGTTTTTATTTGCCTCTTGTAGGACTTGCTCACAGGATTTTCTATCTGCCCATGGTACTATTTGCATTTTTCTCAGAAACACAGTTTCCACTGCCATTAGATGTTTTTCAGTTTGCCTGCTTATCGTTCATGTTTCACATCCATAAAAATGTACGGGTACTATGTAGCACTTCAACACTCTTTTTCTCGTTGCAGTCGACATCTTTCAATTTGTCAGTATGTTTTCCGTTTTGCAAAAGGCTACCTTTGCCATATATATTCTTGTATACTTGTTCTAATCTCTTCGAGGTACCCCAAATCAGATAGTATGATTGTACGGATTCACTTGTTTAAGAATATGTCCATTTATCCTTATATTCATTAATTCAGTAGCATGTAATTTGCAGAACTTCGCTCCCATAACAATTGTCCGGAAAGCTTCTTGGTCATAAGCAAGATTGCCCGAGTCCGATAAACCCATATGGAGATCATCGTTCATATCATGCACCCATCTTCTTTTTGGCTTTCCTCTTCTTCTCTTCCCGGACATATACCCCTCCATGATTGTTCTCTCCAAACTTTCATAACGTTTCAAGTGACCATACATATTTCAGTTTTCTTTGTTTTATCATCTTTAGTAGCCAACCTTCTTCAATATTTAGTTATTGTCGTATCGATTCAGGTGTTCTCGTCTCTATCCAAGATAATCTTAGGACTCCGTCTATAACATTTATATTCAAAGGTACATGTTTAATTCAGTTGTCGAGGATTGTAACACCGTTTTCACCAATTGGTGTAGGGTTGTAACAAATTTGTTACTTTCACTTGGTCGAGATGTGAAACATATTTTTAATTCAGTTGATCGAGGATAATAACTTACATGTCTAATTCACTTGTCCGAGCTCTGTAACAAACTCATTTCCTATAGTTCATCCAGGGTTTTAACAAACTTCCATAAATATTGTTCTGGTCAATGCTTACTTAATGTCTAGTTAGATGTGTAAACACTATTCAGTATTGTTTTATTAATTAATTCACAACATGTCTGTACTTGTTTGAACTCTCTTTATATGATTTATAAACAGTTTATATCAGTCGTACAGAGTTTACTGCCCTAAAATATAACCCAATCTAATGCCGTTACAACAATGCGGTCTTCATTGCTTTGTGTCTCATATTAAGTTTAAAACAATAATACATTTGTTATATGTCGAGTTTTATACACACCCACAATTCATTATCTTATTACTTCCTACAGAATGATGGATGTGGAAGGAGATTAACTATAGACATGTAAACGAATTTAATTATGTAAACAGACCAGGGGAGTTAATTAAATAGTGGGCACGGCTTATGTCCCTTACAGACAAAGTTAATGTAACGGGTTTTGTTATAAAATGGCTGGCCCATTAGACGCAACGAGGAAGTTAGCCAAATGGTTCAAATCTACATGGGTGGGTTTCATCCTTACAATCCGGCCTTTAGTACACCATGTTTTTCAGGCATTCTCTTTAAAGTTATTTATAGGCTTTATTTTTCTCTTTCTTTTGGTATTCAGATTTTCAAGTCCGTTAGGTTCTTTGACGCGGGAACAATGTGTTTCCGTTAAATCAAGAATGAATAAAAAACACAACATGTGATTAACAGATTCAGCGCGCGCGCGCGCACGCACACACACACACACATGCCGGAAAATGAGAAGCAGTGGTATGTCACAGTTATGACTTAAAAGTGGTTAATATGGCAGCAGGCATTAAAGGGGGTTGCACAAGTAAAACATAGGACATATTCTTAAGCAAGTGAATCGGTACAGTTATCTCGGAACAGTCATAACATTTGATGGGGGATGCTTTGAAGAGATTAGAACAAGAATTGCCATTGCGAAGGTAGTCTTTTGCATGATGAAAAACATACTGTCCAATACAAAGATATCAATTGAAACGAGAAAAAGAGTGTTGAAGTGCTACATAGAACCTGTACCTTTGTATGGATGTGAAACGTGGACAATGAGCAGACAAGCTGAAAACAACTGATGGCCGTGGAAATGTGGTTTCTGAGGAAAATGCAAAGAATACCATGGACAGACAGAAAAACCAATGAACAAGTCCTTCAAGAAACAAATGAAGATCGTAAATTGATTAGAGACATTAGACGTAGACAGTCAAAATTTTTGGGCATGTTATGAGAAGAAATGCATTGGATAACTTGGTATCAACTGGCAAGATCGAAGGGAAGAGACCAAGGGGAAGAACGAGAAGTAAATACCTGCATGGCTTGGCTACATGACATGGTCGAGACAGAAACACGGAGCTGATCCACGATTCTGGTGATTGAGTGAGATGGTAAAACATGACCGCCCACGCTTATCGGCATAGCACATGATGGATGGATGGATAAGGAAAACTACTGTATATAAGCCCCTAGCCGATGGGAGAAGTATTTAATCAGTTCAGAAGCTGGATGAACAGAAAAATACACACAGAAGTCTACATCACAAACAAGAAAACCGAAGCAATGAACACAGATAACACACAATAATACTTAACTGGGAATTTGATAAGTAAGCACATTTGTTTCCGCTCTTCTCCTCGATGTTCACTCGTGTTTTATCTGGTTCAACATTGTCTGCCCATATTCTGCGTGGTCTTTAATAATACATGCTATAATGGCGCTGTGAAAGAACAAATGTAAAGATTTCATGGGTTAATTCAGAAAGAAAGGAACAATAAAGACTCAGCTCAGTTTTTAAGATAGTTGGCTGCTTATGAATCCTACGAAAGAATATCAGTTTGAACTCATAAGTCCAACGTATTGCCGTTCAGGTCTTCAGGCACTATGTCGCATTAATGAAATGTAAGCAGGACAACCCAATGTTTGAAACACGAAGGGTTAAGCTGTTTGTCTCTACAGATATCTTTAAGTATGTTATTTGTTTACAGGTATCTTTGCCTGAACTGGAAGAAATCGCCGATGCTACCTGAAAGCGAAGCACGAATCACTACTATTACTGGCACTTTGCCGTCCAGAGAGACGATAGTTTGCTACATTGTTCTTAAAAAGGCATAATGACTACAACCCATTGGGGGAGGGGGGAGGTGTGTGTGTGTGTGGGAAATCATGGATGGAGATATACCCCTTCATGGCATAAAGCCTGGGCTGAATTGTAGAGACCATGTGTTGCCCATGCAACATGATCTTTCTCTCGGCACGCCAAGTTTACTCTAGAGAAAAGGTAATACCAATACACATGGAGCTAGACAATCTGCAAAAGCTTCAGATCAGCAAAACAATGCTCTAGCTGTCCACCTATCGGGGCTTCGATCTTAGACCTGTTGCCGACCAAGGCTTAGGTCCTGGTAGCCCTGTCATGACATTTAGTATTTAGGTTGCATTTCCTCGCACTAGGATAAGGTTTGTACCATTTCAATTGTGCCCCTCCGCCCGAAGCCGTTGGCACAATGTGGGGTGACGGGTATGAAAACACAAATCAAGACATTCAGAAGATAGCAGTGCATCTCAGCATTATCCAGAATTGTAATGGCCGCCTATGATATGCCAGAATTGCCGAGAGAAATAACAAAGAAGTTACAAAACTCAAGTATTTTGCATTCATCTATAAGCCTAACGATCTAGATCCATACACGAGGGATCGAAGATATCAACAATCAAGATAAGAAAACCCTCTGACAGGAAATCTAAACACACACAGAAAGGCAAACGTCTTTCTCCATTTTCAAAAGCAATCATCATACAGCAGGACCTTTGCAGAACATCGCTCTATCACAGCCCGCGGAAAAGACTCTAGACCTTCCGCCAGTTGTCCAGCCACATGTATGTCCATGTCCAGTGTGTCCTTGATGTCCCGTGACTACCTTCGTTTCTGTCGACCCCTGTATCTTCTGCCAGGAAACACGCCTTCAATTACTGTTGTTTTTAAGTCACTGTGCCGTTTAATATTGCCACAGTATTTGAGATTCCGAGACGTGAGGCTGTTTATGGGAACACGATGTTTATGAGGACATGATGCTGTTAATGGGGCACTTTTATTATGGTAAGATGTTTGTTTCACTTGTAATACAGGTGCACATGATTGTGCACAGACGCGCTTTCGACATCATGAGAATAAACACACGTTTCCAAACTCGGTTATTTCGCATAGCCCTTAAATTATTATGATTCAGGAGTAGTGCCGACGAGCTTCATTTAAGGTAAGTTACCTTGCCCTGCATGTCAATAGATTTGATGAAAGCTATATACGAGTAATAGAAATAACATCAATGAACTGGGGCAAAATTGAACGTAAACACATGGGCGAATTTACGTAATTGTCATGAGCTTGTTTACATTTTGGCAGTGCGATAAAGAGTTAACTGCTAGCTTTTAAAGGGCACTCACTTGAGTTATGTTAACCAAACCCGCAGGTTTGTGCACTATACTTGTGGAAAGCATATAACGAAAACCCACATTGAACAGAGCGTATCTGCTATTGCTACTGTGTTATTGTGCTGCCTGTCTCTGTGTTATTTCCTGTTGCGTTGTATATATATTTCATTTTAAGAGAAGTGCCAATTGATGATTGTATGTTGCCCCATGTTTTCCCTCCGTTTGGTATTAAATGCGCAGTACCTGAATGTTGATTGCATTCCCCACTACTCACACATATATCAATACTGCTTGCAAACACTGGGGAAATACAAAAACATGCAGGTTTCATTATAGTACCTCGTGAGGCCACATTCCTTGTTTAAGAAACAGTCACCACCAACAAATGTATCCAGGAAGTCTCATGTCATCTCATCTCATCCCATCTCATCTCATCATGTACCTCTTATACCTTGCGGTGCCGAGGTGAGGCGCGGGAGAGTGCCCACTTATGGACTTCATGTATCGATATTCCCATGGACTCTGTTATTCCCTGTGTCCATCGTTTACGTGGTCGGCCTCTTCCCCTGATTCCCTCTGGTCTGTACATCATTGCTTGTTGTGGTATGCTGTTAGTTGGTAACCTACGTGCATGGCCAAACCATTTTACATGCTGCCTTCTAATAAAATCTAGCGCAGCTATAACCTTCATTTTAGTCCTGATTTCTTCATTTCTGATATTATCTATTCTTGATACATTGAGTATTCTTCTCATGAATCTCATTTCTGTCGTTGTGATTTTTCTTTTCTCTTTTTCTGGAAGTTGCCAGTGTTTAAACACATTGATGACAACAGTTTACGCATATCTTTGGTTTTATTTTGGCGTTCCCTCCCTTTTAACGCTAGGTTAAAGGTTAACGCTAGGTTAACGCTAAATCCATACGGGCGTTACTGCTTCTAATACACTGGACTGATTTTGCGTGTGGATTAGCTTTCCCTTTTATCAGTGCCCCTCGCCATCAGACCATGCCACTCCGACTTCTGAGGTGCAAAGACACCCATGCGAATTGACGAAGAATGGAAAATCTGTTCGTCGTGTTGTAAAGATATCAACGTCATACAAAGGACTTGCTTTTTGGTGATGCTGGTGTTTATCTTAATCTGCTGCATCTTTTACCTGCCCCCGTGGCGGAGTATTTACGGACGCAGTTCGTAATCCCGCATACCGCATTCGAAACGCAGATGTGGGAGGTTTGACAGTAGACCGCCTTGCGTTAGTGTTTTATGATATATATGGGTGCCGGTCGTTCAGAATGCATTGGCAAACCACTGAACGTAAACTTGCCCAGGAATCACGAACAATCAAAAAATGCTGGGGTTGACTGCTACGTCCTGTAAAGGAAATGCCACTAACTAACTGTGTCTTTCCTTCTCTTTGGTGTTATTATTATTATTATTATTATTATTATTATTATTATTATTATTATTATTATTATTTTTAGTAGTATAACCATCGCCGGTCTCTCTGGCCGAGGGGTTACACCACTTTCTCCGTAATCCCGTTTATCACGCAGAGTCTCGTAGCGGGCGAGAACTGGGAGCGGTTCGTCCCCCGCTGGTGACTTGCGGGATAACTGAGCCGGCCGCTCAGAAAGCAATGGCAAACTACTGAGCGTATTCTTGCCAAGAAATCAACAGGTAGCTGAAAGATGCTGCTGTTGACAGCGATGTCCTGTAAAAGGATATGCGAATTTAAAAAACAAAAGTATAACCATCATTATTTTTAGCACAATTATTCTTTCTTTCTTTCTTTCTTTCTTTCTTTCTTTCTTTCTTTTCTTTCTTTCTTTCTTTCTTTCTTTCTTTCTTTCTTTCTTTCTTTCTTTCTTTCTTTCTGTTACCTATTATTCACCCTTTCACGCCATGAGCCGTTCTTGTTAAATGGTGCTAGCTCCAAATGTTTAGACCAATCGACACTCGAAGGGTGATGGGATTAACAACCCGTCGACAGCCGATATGTCCCAGAAAGTTTCCAGCTACCCATTTCTAGGCTCGGTGGATCTGGGAGCCCAGATTAATGATAAAATAAATATAAACAAAACTCCCAGATTTTGGACCGTTGAGGAGAAACTCTGTGGTGACGTCAGCACGATTCACAGATTCAGTGCCAAACAAAAAGTGGGTTTGCACCAAACAAAAATGGATGGCGGAAAATGGGAAGTAGGGATGTCTCACAGATATGACTCAACAGTAATAAAAGTTGTTAATATTGTAGCAGATTTGTTGTTTATATATCAAATTAATGGGGGTTGCTACAATGCTCACTCGGGTGATGTGATTATCTACACAGATGGTTCGGTGTCAAGAGGTGAGAAAAGTGGCTGGGGGTTCATAGCCAAAGCCAATGGTCGACGTTTGGGGAAGGAGAGGCTGGCATATGATACCACAACATCCAGCTTAAGATTGGAGGTGGAGGCGGTCACTGCGGCTCTCCGCTGGATGGAGAATACGACACACACACACACACATCGTGATTGTAACTGACTCAGAAAGCATGCTGACGAGGGTGAGGACAGGCAGGCTTCGTGCAGAGTGGCTTGCTTCGCTTCGGAGGTCACGGGTGACAAGCATCGCCTGGATCTTTTCTCCGGGGCATGCCGGTGTGCTGGGAAATGAACATGCGGACAGATTGGCTGGCTCTGCAGAACTTGATGGAGTATTGATACATGACAAGGCAGACGTGGTTGCGGCCTTGTGGGAGCATGTGTACACCTCGGAGGAGCAAATGGATCACCATGGTCTGGCAAGAATGAGACAGCGAGGAGTGACGAGGGGATCTGGCCGACGCTCAACGCTCAGAGGAAAGGCGAGACGGACATATAATCAGATTGCTACTGGTACTATTAGTGTTGGAACTCTTCGCTGGTTGCTGAGGATGGGGACGGAGCGCTTATGGGAATGCCCAGAATGTTGTGATGTCGATTCCTAAATCAATCAATCAATCATTAAAGGGGGCTGCTTAGGGCAAACTACTGTATATAAGCCCATGGTAGATATAAAAAGTCACTTAAGACGATTAATCATTCCATGGCACTTCAAATCAGTTTATGTTAATTCATTCACATTGACGCTGAAGGTGAACACAGAAGAAGGGAAAGAAGGGTGTATGTTTCTTAACTGAAAACTCGCAGATCAGCATGGCAGAATGGATAAGAGCGCTCTCTCTTAGACTTTTGGTGCGTTGATCCCGTGGTAGCGGGTTAAACCCATGCATCGGTCAGTTGGACTAAAATGTTGACTTCTCGTCTTTGACTTGGGAACGTAAATTATAAGTACCTCAGAAGTCAGAGTGGGTTCGCCTGATGGCGAGGGACACTGGTAACAGGGAAAGCAAATCCACATGCAAAAATCTGTCCAGTGCACAAGATGTGGTTGTACGTATGTGGACTACGCTTGAGTTCAAAGCGAGCGGAAGCAGAAAAAGGAAATAAGAAATTGAAAACTCGTTGAGACTCCCAAAGATTCGTGCATGGATGTTTGTCTTTGTGGGCCAATGTTCAGTCTGTAATTGACAAAACAATATGGCAGACTTGAAAAATAGGTCCGGTTGTCTGCTGTGCCTATTTGCGCGGGCGGAAGGGTGACTGGAAGCATTTCATCATGTGTTTCTTGCTGTTCTTTATGTTATGTCCTGTTCTGATATGGAACAGGATGATATGTAGTGCTCGATATTATTATTATTATTATTATTATTATTATTATTATTATTATTATTATTAGGTCCTAGAGTAATTTATTCTTGTTTATTTTTAATGAATATTTCAGTTCTTATATGTATGGCACAGTTTTGTGGTAACTTTATAGGCGATGCAAGAAGGACAGAAATAGTGAGAGGTCAGGAGCAGCGTTTCAGAATGGCCTGTGTCCTATTCCTAAAACTTTGAAAAACAAAAATAAAGTGCATGCTCGTTCGTTCGTTCGATCGATCGTTCGTTCTGCCTGCCTTACTGCCTGCCTACCTACCTACCTACCTACCTACCTACCTACCTACCTACGTACCTACATACCTACCTACCTACCTACATACTTACCTACCTACTTACCTACCTACCTGTCTTTATACCTACCTACCTACCTACCCACCTACCACCCATCTACCTACCTACCTACCTACCCACCTACCCACCTACCTACCTACCCACCTACCACCCACCTACCTACCTACCTACCACCCACCTACCTACCTACCTACTTACCTACCCACCTACCACCCACCTACCTACCTACATACCCACCTACCACCCACCTACCCACCTACCTACCTACCACCCACCTACCCACCTACCTACCCACCTACCACCCACCTACCTACCTACCTCTTACCTACCTACCTATCTACCTAGCTACCTACCTACCTACGTATCTACCTACCTACCTACGTACGTACGTACGTACCTACCAACCAACCTACCTGCATACTTACCTTCCTGCTTACCTACCTACCTGTCTTTATACCTACCCACCTACCGCCCACCTACCTACCTACCTGCCTACTTACCCACCTACCCACCCACCTTCCTGCCTACCTACCTGCCTGCCTACCCACCTGCCTGCCTGTCTACCTACCTACCTACCTACCCACCCACTACCTACCTGCCTGCCTGCCTGCCTACCTACCTACCTACCCACCTACCCACCTACCCACCCACCTACCTGCCTACCTACCTACCTGCCTACCCGCCTGCATGTCTGCCTGTCTGGCTATCTCCCTAACTACCTACCTACCCACCCACCCACTGCCTACCTGCCTGCCTGCCTGCCTGCCTACCTACCTACCTACCTACCTCCTACTCACCTACCTACCTACCTACCTATCTACTTACCTACCTGCCTGCCTGCCTACCTACCTATCCACCTACCTGCCTGCCTACTTGTCTGCCTACCTACCTTGTCTTCATACCTACCTACCTAGCTACCTACCTACCTACGTACCTACCTACCTAGCTACCTACCTACCTATGTTCCTACCTGCCTAGCTACCTACCTACCTAGCTACATACCTGCATACCTACGTATCTACCTACCTACCTACCTAGCTACATACATACCTACGTACCTACCTACCAACCTACCTACTTACTTACCTACCTAGCTACCTACCTACCTAACTACGTACGTACGTACGTACGTACGTACCTACCTACCTACCTACCTACATGTCTGCCTACCTGTTTCCATGTCAACCTGTCTACCTGTCATACATTGGCTGTTATAGTGTCTTTCCTTCTCTTCTCCTTATCCGTTTCCGCCCCCCCCCCCCACCCTTTCCCTCACAAACCCATCTCTATATGTTCTTTTCTTATACTGCTTATTCTTTTTCTCCCTCTCCTCTCCCATTTCTTTGCCCTTCGTTTTACAACTTCTTCTTCGACGTACTCTCCAAACAGCCAGATCAGGTTAGAAGGTGGTGGTATTTCTGGTCAGCTTTTCCGGATATATTTGCTTGACATTTGGAGGCGGTGGCATTAACCAATGTTTACAGCCATGGCGTCTGGAATGTTCTGATCTTTCGGTGGGGAGATTGACTACGTGTGGCCTTGGCAAACAGGAAGTGTTTGACTAAATGTCGGACAACTAAATTTGACTTCCGTGTAAACGTAACGGACTTAGCACGCGGGGTCAGAGTAATGTAATTAATACCAAGTACCAACTTTAGCGAGCGCGTTGGTGTAACTGTTAGCGCGTTGTGTTTACAATGACATGAGCGCGGTCAGACGAGGGTTCGATGCCTGCACTCTTCGTTCGCTAGGCAAGGGAACAACTGACTGCTGATTTCTTAAGGCACTCAGGTTCAAAAAAATGTGAGGCTCCAGACACTTAACAAACCCACAGCAGGGTTCCCGTTACGGGACCTTGTTTTAACCATATAATACTGGGAACTGTAACCTCCGCGAGAATCGGTAGCAGTTCTTGCCCTGTTGGTAACTTAGGGGTATGTGAGTCGGTCGCTCAGAAAGCAATGGCAACCAACTGAGCATAATCTTGCCTAGTACTTCAACAGCAGCTGAAAAATGCTGGTGTTGACTGCAACGTCCTATAAGGGAAGTGAAAAAAAAACAAAAAAAACAAAAAAAAAAAAACTGGGAGCCGCGATAGCATAGTGGCTAGCATGCCTGCCTGCCGTCCCGGTAGTCATGAATTCGAATCTTTTATGAAGCCGGGTATTTGATCCCTGTTTCCTTGTCAACTCAGCCTAAAATGGGAACCTGTAAATACCATGGGAAGTAAAGTCGGCCGGAGTGATACTGCCTACGATAACACATGAAATGTACACTGGCACGTAAAACACGTGACTAGGATTTTATATTCAGCACGCCTCAAAGACTGCAAATGGTCCTTTACTTTATTTCAACCATACAACATTGGAAGCCGTGGTTGCTAGAACTTTTGTCTGCTGGCAGGTTGTTCCTCGGTTCGAATCCCTATTGAGACAAAGAGTTTTAAACACTGATCTTGGCTCCCTGTTACCCCAACCTGAACAGGGGAAACAGGTAATGTCACGGCAATTATAAGCGGTCCTTTGAATATTTGAGCCACTGAGTTAAGTACCACGTGTTTTATTTCAATATGCTTGCGTATTTGTATTCCACATTGTTACGCCCTATTAAGCCTTAATGAAATTACTTTAGTATTATTTCCATGTTTCGTGTGCTTTTCGATTGTCTTGAGGATGTGTGCTGATTAAGGCTATCTATCTCAACGCTCTTGGTGTTTTGTAATTGTAATTTTCGTGTTTTCTAATTGCTTTCATTTCCACAGCCTTACGACAATTGAGCTCATTTCACAGAAGAGGTAAAGTGGCACACGGATCGATTTCATTGCACCGGGTGTTATCCCTTACAGCTCAGCCTTACTCCGTAGAGCAGCCAACCGCTTGCAGAAAGCGTCGCACAGAGCACGAATTCCGTAGCTCCGACCACGATCCCTTGGTATCTCTGGAAACACAACATACACAAAACTGCACTAGCAAACTGAATGATGTTGCCCGAAAACAAATCCATGATCGTCTCTGTTTTCTTCTACCTATCTTGCTTTGTATGTTATTCCTATAATGCTAATTTCTATATTGTTCTTCTTGTGTCCATATGCTGTTCGTGGCGTACATCATTACGCAAGGGTGTAGTCACTTGTGAAGCAAACAGGCTGGAAAAAAAGGCTGAGGGAAAAAAAAGCCAACTGCAGGAGATCCTCCTCCTGGAACGTCAAGCATTCTTTGCCCACATTGTCAAAGAACATTTCGAGCCAAAATATTCCTTGTCAGTCATCTGAGAACTCACGGCTCCATACTTTCAACCCCACTGGATGAAATGAATGGTCATCATCATTCTTGATGGACAAACACGATGCTGTACGTAAGGTATTGAGGAATAATCTGTTAATACCTCAGCTCGGAGGTCAGCGTGGCTGAATGGATAAGAGCGATCGTTCTTAAAACATCCAGTGTGCTGATACCGAGGTAGCGAGTTCAACCCTAACAATGGTCAGTTGGACTAAAATGTTGACTATTCGTCCTTGACTTAGGGAAGTAAATTACAAGTACCTCCGAAGCCGGAGTGGGTTCTCCTGATGGCGAGGGACACCGGTAATAGGAAAAGCTAATCCACATGGGAATATCAGTCTCAGGTACTAGAAGTAGCTCGTGTAGCGACTACGCTTGATTTAAAAGAGAACGAACGTAAAATATATTTTCAGCTCTCAATACCCCAATGTTTGCTTTCGTATTTTCCCCATGATTTTCTCAACATTCTTCTCAAAAACAAAATCTACAATTTCTCCAGTGCATTCACCATTTAATTGCTGAGTCCCTAACTTATGAAGGCATATAATCTCGTTAAGTCTTTAGACTCACCTTCTACCTTGTCATGCAGGGTGTGAGGGCAGTCAATCGGTTTATGGGCGTTTTGCTCACCAACCGTTGAAGAACTGAGGAATGAGCAAAGGACATTTAATAGACGCCACACATGACAGCATAACATGAAATAATAAAAAAAACGGTCATCTACTGCCTATAGTATCATACGGTGTAGGACAGGGGGCTCTTGAGCCTGGGAATTCTTACTGCTTGGCTAGTGCAGTCGTCTCGAACTGTGCGGAGAAACAACAACCTTAAACGCATGCATACCTTAAAACAGTGGTTCTCAACCTGTGGGGAATTCTCTCCCCTGGGGGGGGGGGAATTTTAGAGTTTCCAGGGGGGTATTAAGATTATTTCAAGATCTCGTTAATACAAGAACCGATTACTTGATATTGTTTTCCCTCCATACTTTATGGTTCTGTACTTCTCACCCTTCTGAAATTCATTTTATAACAGTAAGTAGACCAGCAAATCACATTTTATACAGTCATCTAGACTTATTCTAGTATGTATTATTAAATTTAGCTTTCATTTTTATATATATTGTGTAGGGGTGGAGGGATTTATAGGGAAGAAATACGACAAGGGGGGGGGGGGGATGATGTTCTGAATATATGGTGAAGGGGTGCTATGGGACAAATAAAGGTTGAGAACCACTGCCTTAAAAGAACCCCGGGCCAGGAAAATAGAAATCACACTGGAAACATGAATATACATATAATAATGACGTCTATAAATAGTTCTAATAATTACTGAAGACACAAACAACATATTGTACATTTATCGCCTGCCAAATGTTACTATTTCTAATCAAGTGCACATAGACTGCGGGTATACCATAATTATGTAAACAAGCAAAACATCGTTTTAAAACTATCATGGTGAAAATGAAGCACATGACAATGTGTTTTTAGTATTTCCAGTAGCAGGATTCATTACGTTGATGCAGTATATGTTGAATTATTTCTGTAGTATGCACATAATGAGATACATTAAAATGTGTTAGACATATACATTTTGTGTAATATCTTATTTATGTCTTCATTATTCAAATTCACAACGGGGAAACATTGATTTGAATAATACATACGCTAAATTGCGCCACATTAAAACAGGACAGAAAACACAATGACTGATAATCCAGAAATTAGACACATTGACACATTAAAACAGAGTACAGATTTCATAGCATAGTAAATGCAAGTGAACTGAGTATTCGAAATGAAGATTTATGTTCACACAGTTTTATCCTCAGCATCATTAATATTACTTTTCTTGGTCGTCTTTAGCGGGCGCGTTAACTGAATCGTTATTAGATTTAGCTGAAGTCACTGTCCTTGAGAGTTAAACAAAAAAAAAAAAACGAGTGCTTGCATGTTACATAAATACGACTGCGAGTCTTGGACAATTAGTAAATAGGCGAAAAAAAATCAACGGAAGCCGTGGAGGTTTGGTTTTTATAGAAGAATGCTGAAAATTACTTGCACAGCCAAGATGAGCAATCAGGACGTTTTAAGGGAAGCTGAGTCCCAAAGACAACTGATCACAAACATCAGAAAGAGGCAGTCTTATTTTATGGGCCATTTGAACTTGTGACAACTGGAAATATGTGCGGAAAGAGAGATATACGAAGACAGCGTGAGAAGATTATTGACAGTCTTGTGTCATGGCACAGAAGGGCGTCAACACACGAACTGGTTCATAATGTCGAAGATCGTAATTTGTGGAGAGGCATGTTTGCCCTCGACAGCCGGCAAGGCACAGGTTGATGATATTGTCATGAGCGCGGTCGGACGATGGTTGGGCGTTTGCTTCTGTCGTCCACTAAGACACGGAATGATTTATCCCACCGTACATTCAGGCCTACACAATATGATTTGTCCTAATACATGACAGCCCCATGACAGATTTCAATTTCGGGACTATTTTGTTGTATTTAGTGGACTTTACATTATTTTTATTTATTTCTCTCTGTGTGATTATGTTATATCTCTTCAACTGCTCACCGCCATCTTCTCTCTGAGGTTAAGTTATTTCTATTCATCTTCTCTCTGCGATTATGTGATTTATATCCATCTTCTCACAGTGATTACGTTATTTCTATTCATCTTCTCTCTGTCGTCTTCTCACTGTGATTACGTTTTTTATTCATCTTCTCGCTGTCATCTTCTCTCTGCGATTACATTATCTCTATTCATTTACCATAGTGATTACGTTATTTCTATTCATTTCTCTCTGTGATTATGTTATATCTCTTGCAACTGCTCACCGCCATCTTCTCTCTGTGATTACGTTAATTCTATTCATCTTCTCTCTGCGATTATGTGATTTATATCCATCGTCTCTCTGTGATTACGTTACTTCTATTCATCTTCTCTCTGCGATTATGTGATTTATATCCATCTTCTCTCTGTGATTACGTTATTTCTATTCATCTTCTCTCTGCGATTATGTGATTTATATCCATCGTCTCTCTGTGATTACATTACTTCTATTCATCTTCTCTATGCGATTATGTGATTTCTATTCATCTTCTAATTGTGATTACGTTTCTTATTCATCTTCTCTCTGTCATCTTCTCTCTGCGATTACATTATCTCTATTCATTTACCTCAGTGATTACGTTATTTCTATTCATTTCTCTCTGTGATTACGTTATTTCTATTCATTTCTCTCTGTGATTACGTTATTTCTCTTCAACTACCTACCGCCATCTTCTGTCTGTGATTACGTTATTTCTATTCATCTTCTCTCTGTGATTACGTTATTTCTATTCATCTTCTCTCTGTGATTACGTTATTTCTATTCATCTTCTCTCTGTGATTACGTTATTTCTATTCATCTTCTCTCTGTGACTACGTTATTTCTATTCATCTTCTCTCTGTGATTACGTTATTTCTATTAATCTTCTCTCTGTGATTACGTTATTACTATTCATCTTCTCTCTGTGATTACGTTATTTCTATTCATCTTCTCTCTGTCATCTTCTCACTGTGATTACGTTATTTCTATTCATCTTCTCTCTGTGATTACGTTATTTCTATTCATCTTCTCTCTGTGATTACGTTATTTCTATTCATCTTCTCTCTGTGATTACGTTATTTCTATTCATCTTCTCTCTGTGATTACGTTATTTCTATTCATCTTCTCTCTGTCATCTTCTCACTGTGATTACGTTATTTCTATTCATCTTCTCTCTGTGATTACGTTATTTCTATTCATCTTCTTTCTGTGATTACGTTATTTCTATTCATCTTCTCATTGTGATTACGTTTCTTATTCATCTTCTCTCTGTCATCTTCTCTCTGCGATTACATTATCTCTATTCATTTACCTCAGTGATTACGTTATTTCTATTCATTTCTCTCTGTGATTACATTATTTCTATTCATTTCTCTCTGTGATTACGTTATTTCTCTTCAACTGCTCACCGCCATCTTCTCTCTGTGATTACGTTATTTCTATTCATCTTCTCTCTGTGATTACGTTATTTCTATTCATCTTCTCTCTGTGATTACGTTATTTCTATTCATCTTCTCTCTGTGATTACGTTATTTCTATTCATCTTCTCTCTGTGATTACGTTATTTCTATTCATCTTCTCTCTGTGATTACGTAATTTCTATTCATCTTCTCTCTGTCATCTTCTCTCTGTGATTACGTAATTTCTATTCATCTTCTCTCTGTCATCTTCTCACTGTGATTACGTTATTTCTATTCATCTCCTCTCGGTGATTATGTTATATCTCTTCAACTGCTCACCGCCGTCTTCTTTCTGTTGTTACGTTATTTCTATCCATCTTCTATCTGCGATTATGTGATTTCTATCCACCTTCTTACTGTGATTACGTTATTTCAATTAGTCTCCTCTCGGTGATTATTTCGTATTCTCTCTATGATTACGTTATTTCTATTCATCTTCTCTCTGTACGCTTCTCTCTGTGACTACGTTATTTTTGTTCTTCTTCTCTCTGCGATTATGTGATTTCTATTCATCTTCTCACTGTGATTACGTGTTTTAGTCACCTTCCCTCTAGTCATCTACTTTCTGCGATTACATTATTTCTATTCATTTATCTCTGTGATAACGTTATTTCTATTCATCTTCTCTCTGCGATTACGTTATATATATTCATCTTCTCTCTGTGATTTTCTCTCTGTGATAACGTTATTTCTATTCGTCCAATCTCTGTGATTACAATATTTCTATTCATCTTCTCTCTGTGATTACGTGATTTATATTCATCTTTTCTCCGTGATTACGTGATTTCTATTCATCTTCTCACTGCGATTATTAGACTGGGGTAATTGTAAGATATGTACATGTGTTTTTGTTTGTTTGTATTTCCTCAGGATCTTAACATACATTTGTGTTTTATTTTAATTTGTCTTATCCTTGTTTAGTCACTATCTTTCTTATTCGTCAAATATGGCAGATTAAATCACAGGTTTTATGTGTTGTATGTCTGGCATTCCTCTCCTCAAGAGCAGAAGCCGAAGTGTTGAAGCACATGAAATAATAGCGAACCTTTCAACGTTAGCAAGGCTGACGCCTTGGTCAGTGGATAGGCTTCATCACAAGGTTCTTTGTGGTCTTGGCAGATGTGAGACCTGGTGCTGCTCTTACAATCTCAGTGATGTCTTAAACAGTAGGACTGAAAGGAAGAGCCAATGACTGATCATTTAAGAAATTGCTGAAACAATAAGACTGCCAGCAAACTCAATAACTGAAACTCACAGCGACAGTAAGACTAGTCAAAGAAGACAATTAATGATATTTAAGAAGAAGAAGAAGAAGAAGACGGAGAAGATGAATAAGAGGAAAAAGATGGACGACGATGAAGAAGAAAAAGGAGGAGAAGAAGAAAAATAATAAGAAGTAGTAGAAGAAGAAGTCGAAGAAGAAAAGAAGAAGAACGAGGAGGAGCAGCAGAAGAAGAACAGTAAGAAGAAGAAAAAAGGAGAAGAGAAGAAGAAGAGGAGGAAGAGAAGAAGAAGAGGAGGAAGAGAAGAAGAAGTGGAGAAGAAGAAGAAAGAAGAAGAAGAAGAAGAAGAAGAAGGAGGAGGAGGAGGAGGAGGAGGAGGAGAAGGAGAAGAAGAAGAAGAAGAAGAAGAAGAAGAAGAGAAGGGGGAGGAGAAGAAGAAGAAGAAGAAGAAGAAGATTTAAAAAAAAAATACTGCTGTCATCTTGCTGAAGAAACACATATACTGCTACCATCCATCCATCATGTGCCATGCCGGTAAGCGTGGGCGGTCATGTTCTGCCATCTCACCCGATCACCAGAGTCGTGGATCAGCTCCGTGTTTCTGTCTCGACCATGCCACAAGGCCAAGCCATCCAGGTACTTGCTTCTAGGTCTTCCCCTTGGTCTGTTCCCCTCGATCTTCCCAGTTGTCACCAAGTTCTCGAAATCATTTCTTCTCATAACATGCCCAAAAAAGTGACTGTCTACGTCTAATGTCTCTAATCAGTTTACGATATTTGTTTCTTGAAGGACTTGTTCATTGGTCTTTCTGGCTGTCCATGGTATTCTTTGCATTTTCCTCAGAAACCACATTTCTACAGCCATCAGATGTTTTTCAGCCTGACTGCTCATTGTCCAAGCTTCACATCCATATAAAAGTACAGGTTCTATGTAGCATCTCAACACTCTTTTTCTCGTTTCAATTGACATCTTTTTATTGGTCAGAATGTTTTTCATCATGCTAAAGGCTACTTTTGCCATGGCGATTCTTGTTCTAATCTCTTCAAGGCATCTCCCATCAGATGTTATTACTGTTCAGAGATAATTGTACCTATTCACTTGTTGAAGAACATTCCCATTTATACTGCTACACTCAACATCTATACGCTATAGTGATGTTCCTTATGGTTTACTATTGTTTTTAATTTCCTTGTATGTTACATTAGTAATATACAAGATAGCTGCATTTCATCACTTGAAATCTTATTGTATGACACGCCAGCGGGGAAAGGAGAGCTACACCTTTTTCATTGATACTCTTGAGTTTGCCGAACATCTCCAACGTTCTAGAAATGTCAGAAATTGTATGTAATAAACAAACAGGTAGCGACGTATGGTTTTATTTAATAAAAAAAATTCCCAGGCTGTGTTCTGAGATAATTAGCAATTAATTTTTCAAGTTTGCATTTACTCTTCATCGTTCTCATTTTTTCATTTTTTCATTCTTCCCATCCTGTTCTCATGACTGAATGTAGTCACTGAAGGTTCTTCTCCATGATTATATGTTGTGTTTTGTGTATGCATTTGTTTACTGATGAAGGCTAGTCGCCGCAACGTTCAATGTTTTGTGTAAAGCTGCATTACTTTGTGTTATTTTATATTGTTTACATTTCCACAGCTCAAATAATTCTACTTGACCATATAGAACACACCAACTTAACATAGTACACACATACTTAATAACACAGAACACACACATTTTCACATCATAATTATATGCTGTGAAATATAATACATAAGAAACAACCAGTAATATCTTCTGGATTGCTGTGAAAATGTCTCTAAACCATTCACCACCTTTATATCTTCACGCGATTCTGTCACTCTCTCATGCCTTATCCACTTAGCAGCAGCAGCAGCAGCAGCAGCATCACAGTTTGAGAATCACTGGTGTTAAACACGCCCCAAACGATAATGCCTGGTGGATTGTAAGGACAGTCAGATCTTCTCCACTGACTTAAGAGTTGTCGCTGAATGTGACAGTTCTCTTCTGGGCTAGATCGTCACAAAGCTACCAGGGATCACCAGCCTGGTCTAACCGCCTGATTGTTATTCTACAGTGTCGGCTTCTGATCAGTGCGGGTTCTGTTTGTGCATTGTTTTCTTTCTTTGACTTACAAATACTTCTGGTTTGTTATTTTTTCTATCTTATTTAACCTCTGAATGGTGATAGACAGTAGTTACGTAACCACTCTAAAAGATAGACTTTTGCATTTACTTTAGTCGCTGAAAGGAAAAAAGATGAATTTACAGCAAGTTGTGTTAACTATCATACTATAATATTCTACTTTCACTAGCCTCTTCCAGGCAATGGTCAGCTACTGTTGTGATGAAAGTATTTGTAACATTCGTCTCAAGAATCATTTGTTCTAGTACAACTTACAATTCTGTCAACTTTGCTCACTGAACTGCCAGCCATCGTCAAACACCTTCATGTTTTCCAGTTGTAACAATATCATCCTCAGAGTTATCATCATTATTATGTTCCATGCCGATAAGCGTAGGCGGTCGCGTTTCGCCATCTCATTCGATCACCAGAATCGAGGATCAGCCAAACTACCCAGGTATATACTTCTCTCCATAGCCCTTTTCTCTTCCTCTCGATCTTGCCAGTTGTCACCGAGTTCTCCAATTTATTTCTTCTCATAATGCTACCAAAAAATGTTGGCTGTCTACGTCTAATTTCTGTAATCAGCTTACGAGTTTCATTTGTTTCTCGTAGGACATGGGTCATTGGTGTTTTACTGTCTGTCAAGAGATTGGTGAATTAAGGGCAGAAGATGGCGGCGGACGGTCGTGTTGTTTTGTGATCGTTCCTTTTCTCGCGTAGAAGATGGATATTTTCATCTCTTGGGTGCAATTTGTGGGCCAGGAAGTAAAACCAGGAGTTTCTTTTCTTAAGATCTTCGCCGAATCTGCGGAGTTCGTGCATTGAGCGAAGCAATCCTTGAGTTAATTTTCGCAGTGTATGTGGTTCTGTGGTGATCGGTTTGTGTTTTTTTCAACATGGCGGAACAACGTTTGTGCTCCGTGCGGAGGGCAGCCAACCTAACAAGGCGACGGTCGCGGCGAGGAAGCTGTTCGAGGCAAGGCACGCTTTGTGGGGCAAGGCGTTTTAGACTCAAGTGGGACCGTCTGGGCCTCAGGAATACTCGTATACTATATTGGAACTGTGGCAGCGTAAAACAACGAGGCCATATTCTCTGAAACCTAGTATACAGGAACGACATTGTAGCACTACAGGAGACGAGACTGGGTGATCAGTTACTCCAGATTGCCGGTTTTAAATGCTTCTACAACAGGCGAGAACTGGGAATGGTGATTCTCATCCGTGACAGTATGGTGGCTTCAAAGCTAGACATGTCCAGTTGGGACAGTGACGACATACAAATACAGGCGGTTAGAGTTCAGTCCGGTCTACCATTTGTGTTGGTTAATGTTTATGCCCATAACGCGAGTGTGGACTCCCAAAAGCAGTAGTGCTAAAGTGACATATTAGGTCACGAGAGAAATGTTATTTTCTGTGGCGATTTCAACACTAAAAGCAGATCACGGGGAAACAATTCCCCTAACACACAGGATATAGAATGAAGCTATGCGCATTATTTTTGGATGTGCAAGAGATACAGCATACAGGGCGATGCGCTACCTTCTTGATTTTCTAACCACGAGGGACAGAATACAATTTTGCCAAGCACGTGCCGATCTCAGAGTCAACGCAAACACATAACATCCACTGCACAGCGAGATTAAGAAGGTATTGGGCAGCAGGGTAAAAAGAGGAAAGTCGTGGATGGGTCAAGCCGAAGACATTCTTCAGCAGGTGTGTTCACTTGAGGACTTAGAACCTGGAGAGGAGTGGGTACATGTGCCAACAGAGTTCTCCACATCATATTCAGTGTGCATCCAACTAGACAGGAAATGCAGACAAGAAAATCCAGCTGCTGTGGAGGCGGAAGTACAGTCTCTGATCTTCGAGAATTCTTTAGAGGATGATGCTGTCATTTACACGGATGGGTCGGTCGTCCGAGTAGTGAGAAGTTTATGGGCCTTTACGGCTCAGGCCGGAGGGAAAAGTGTGAAGGAAGAGTCTGGCGCTTTTGCTTTGACCACAAGCAGCCTGACTATGGAAGTCATGGCAGTAAGTAAAGCAATAATATGGCTCGAGACACAGACATTCAATCGGGCATGTGTCCTTTGTGACTCAATGAGTATGCTCAAGATGACAGAGATGGGGTTGGTCCGAAGAGATTGGCTGCTGTCTCTGGAGCGGTCTCAGCTGGCAAAGATTAGTTTCATCTTCGTACCAGGGCATGCGGGTGTTTAAGGGAATGAGCAGACTGACAGGCTTGTAGGTAGGGCTACCTTGGAAGATGGACGAGCCATAGACCAGGCCGACATTCTGAATGCTCTACGAGAAGTAAGTACCTTTACGAGAACCAAGCGATGACTGGGAATCTACAACCATGGTTGCGAGAACAGCAAGTTAAAAGAGGACGGGGCCAAACAAGAACATTACGCAGGAAACCAAAGAAGAGTAATAACCAACACAGAACTGGTGTCGTGAGCCGCTACACGCTGCGGGATTTACTGAGGAGGGGATCCAAGCACTTATGGACTGAATGGTTCGATGTGCAATGAGGATGATCTGTCGACTAACTAACTAACTAACTAACTAACTAACTAACTAACTAACTAACTAACTAACTAACTAACTAACTAGCTAACTAACTAACTAACTAACTAACTAACTAACTAACTGACTGACTGACTGACTGACTGACTGACTGACTGACTGACTGACTGACTGACTGACTAACTAACTAACTAACTGACTAACTAACTAACTAACTAACTAACTTACTTACTCTTTCGGCAGGCCGCATTGCCATATTGGATAAAACCTGATGCAATGAAGTCAACCCATTTGCCTTTTAATATCCCTTAGTAAACTAATGACACAACATTGTTCTACCACCTCTCATGCTACTAGTGCCAAACATGGACAATGTAAAAGAATAGCACAACATCTTTCTAGCAACTCTGCTACCAGTGCCAAACCTGGCAATAATAGCAAAAGAGAAAAGAAAAAACACAACAGAAATGAGATTCCTGAGAAGATTATTCAATATATCAAGATGAGAGAAAATCAGAAATGAAGAAATCAGAACTAACGTGGTTTTTTGTTGTTGTTAGCAGGCTAGATTTTATTAGAAGGCAACAAGCCAAATGGTTCGGCCATGTAACTAGGTTACTAACAAACAGTATACCACAACAAGAATTGATGTACATACCAAATGGAAGAAGAAGAGGCCGACCACATAAACGATGGACAGAGGGGATAGCAAAGTCCATGGGAATCTCGATGCATGAAGCCCATAAACCGGCACTCTCCCGCTGTTTATCCTTCACCTCGACACCGCAAGGTACAAGAGGAACAAGATGAGACGAGACGAGATTAGATGAGACACGACATATCATTAGAAAGCTCGACGAAAGAACACACAAACACACATAAAAATGAACGTTACGACCAAAGTCTTTTTTCAGCAAAGGGAACAACACTACTTAATTAGAAAACGTAGTTACCTCTTTTTTCCGATTCTGGTTTTGATCTCAGCTTGATAAAATGACATTCCCAAAAACACTTTCTAGTGATAGATGAAAGACCGTGTTCGTGGCTCGTATACTCTCGTCGGTTAACGTGATGACGGTGAGAATCAGCAGTGGTTCGAATCGCATCTGTGACTTACGGGGTATGTGAGCCGGCCGCTCAGAAAGCAATGGCAAACTACTGAGCGTAATCTTGCAAGAAATCGACATACAGCTGAAAGATGCTGGTGTTGACAGCGATGTCCTGTAAAGGATATGCCAAAAAAAAAAAAATACAGTATTACAAAAATTAAGGTATTCAGAGTTGCATATGTAACACAATCACTCATCAGTGCCATAAGGATAAGAAAGAGAAATGCAGTTTTTGTGGGTGTAACAATAGACGAGATGTAATAGAGAAACCGCCGGTCTCCCTGGCGTAGAGGTTTACAGCTTTCGCCGTAACCCCGTATATTTTCGTGAGTAACGCAGCTGCGCCCGAACCGGCAGCTGTTCGAACCGCGCTGGTAACTTACGGGGGTATGTGAGCCGTCGCTCAGAAAGCAATGGCAAAACTACTGATCGTAATCTTGCCTAGTACATCAACAGCAGCTGAAAAATTCTGATATTGACTGCAACGTCCTGTAAGGGATATACAACATTTAAAAAAATATATATAGAAACCAGACTTATATAAGAAAATACTATACTAGAGTGGCACATGAAGACAGAGTGAGGTGTATGAGCGGTTACAGATGAGTAACAAGTTATAGTAGAAACATCACCAACTTTATCAAAACATTAAAGTACATAGAGGGTTTAGAGAGTCATGGTGCCGCTAGAGAAGTCAACCAAAGGAGAGTAAAATATATTCCAAACTACGCGGCATTCTCGTCCTTATTAAAACTAAAACGTTGTTTTACGAACCGTGTAAAGATCATTAACACAAACTGCCAGCACAGAAGGACGCCCAATGTTTGCCAACGTTACTGATGTTACTAACAAAATAGCGGAGTATTGGTCGATATGATAGGAAGTAAATTTGTTTTGATGTTTTACTTTATGTATGTAATCTGATTACAGGCTGATTAACGTGCGGTTTTCCATCCAGTTACTTCAGAATAATTTTTAATACGTGAAGATAATACAATGCTGAAATGTGTCCTGCATAATGTCAACAGAATAAGCTCATATCTAACAGGTCCAGGGTTTGCAGAAACAATCTAGCAACTGTCAACGAAGCATGAACTGAACCTCAATGAAAGGAATCGAAGGCCGGCAGATTGATAAGGCCAAGTTTATTTGCCCACATTCTCGTGCTGCATGATCAATCAGAAACTTCATGAAAACATAACTGGTTTGACCGGGTCTGTTATTTCCAGACGGGACGGTCACAATAACATTAATTATAAATCATCAACCGTTGACCAGCCTAGCCACTAAGAACTATCAAGTCCGTATCACAGTCCTTCTGTCCTTTGCAAGGTTGCCAAAATGTCCTACTGCCGTGACATTCTAAGTTTCATTCTGGTGTTCCGTATCTGTGAAATATATTTAGTTTGCTGTGTAAGATGCCATACTGATCTGGTTCTCCTTTCTCATATATGTTGGCCATAAGTACGGTTGTCCTGCCAGTAAATGTCTTTCTAAGTTCCAGACAACTTCAACGTGCTGCTTCTCTGGTGGAGCTCTGTGATCCGAATGTTTGTTGATGTTGCCAATTCTCCTGACGTGTTCTCCGTTCTACGTCAAGAGCCTAGTTTTATGTACGTTTTGTTTCGGGAGTTTTGCTCCCTCTTTCTTTTGCGTCATGTCCTCTGCGCTACTACTTGGCACACAAGATGTGGAATCATACACATATCTAGGTGAAAATGTAAGCGAAAATAGGGGAACAGATACATATATTAATATAAAAATACGAATAGCACGTGCAGCTAATGTAGTACTTGGAAACTGGCGGCCAGAATAAATCAAAACTAGAACAAAACTTAGAATATTTAACTCCAAAGTCATAAAATAATAAAGCAACTTTTAAAACACAAAAGGGAACGTAAACATGAATTTGATCCAGTGTTATTACACATAAATGGTAAGGATGAAATAGTCAAAGGGGAGACGAGCTTTACTTTCAAATTGAGAGCACAATCTTATTATTTTAAACACTCATCACTTATGGAAGTATACCAGGTACTCAATACACTCTAGACTAAGCAACTGAGAAGGAAATGCTACAATGTAACATCCAAGTAAATGGGAACATTCTGAAACCGATGAATCGGTACAACTATCTTGGAACAGTCAGTGTATCTGACGGACGACTGCTTTTAAGGATTAGAACAAGAAAAGCTTATAAAACACGGAGAAGGAACAGCCAGTCTTAGAAAGATCTTAAGGCTACGGATCTACTGTTTCTGGGGGAAGTACAAAGAACAAAATAAACGGACAGACAAATGAACAAGGCAATCCTTCAGGAAATAGATGAAAACTTTTTATTGATTAGAGAAATTAGACGTAGATAGCCACAACTTTTGGTGGCACATTAAGAGGAGAAATAATCTTGAAAACTTACTGACAACTGGCAACATGGCCGGAAAAAGAGCTAGGAGAAAGGAAATTGCATAACTGGGACAAGATTCTGGCTATCGTTGGAGACGGCGAACCATATTCACCAACGAATATCGGCATGGTACATAATGGTGAATGATGATGATGATGATGATGCCAGCCTCATATTAGAATAGTCCAATCGGCAATCGAGATGTGATTTGGTGAATACCACCTAGGCCGCCTGTACTTCTCAGAACATTTCGTGGTACCCATTTTAGTTTGGATCGATTTGGAAATCCATGTAAATTTTAAAGTAAAATAAAATCCCTGCCCCTAACGGGGATTATAACACATAATCATCCGACCGACAGGGGAGAATTCTATCTGCTCCAATGCTCCAATAAAGAACCACGAGTGTATAAATAATAGAGCGGCCCTGATCACCCATTTCATTGTCGTTTTCAAGTACAGTTTGTTGCCACGTCGGTTGTTTCGTTCGATCATGTATAACCGGACATGCTATGTATTGTTTTATTTCATTTATTTAGTTTTCAAAATGTATTTTCTTATTTATTTACTTATTTACCTGTGTGCACAGTCTCAACACGCTGGTTAGCTCCCCATGGTCAAATCACTAACCAGAGCCGAGAATAAACAGAATGTGTCTTCTCTCTTCTCGCCCAGGACGCCAGAAGCCAGAGTTCCGTAAACAGAGTGTCATCATGCCAGGCAATGTCATTAAACACCTGATATGATTCAAGAGAGCTGTTCGGGGTTTAATTAACGAAAATGCCAAGATGTCGGAAAAATCTAAATCTGAAATTAAATATAACAGAAGAAGCTGACAGAAAGGATGCATGTGTTATGTGGGCTGTCTAAAGTTTAAAAAAAAAGACCTGCAAGATATATTAAATAACATGCGTAGGTAGTGCTTTTCCCAAACGTCTTAATGTTAAGGGCAACTATCACTATTTGGTAGCAGCGACACCACGACACTCAGAAAAACATCGACATGTTCAGTCTTCTGCAGCCTTTGTTCGATGGTTGCTGTTGATTGTACAGCTTCCGTGATCGGCTGATATGCTGAGATGTAATTAAACATTCAATCATTAGCATTAGTGTAATATTTAACAGAAACAAAGAGGTGAAAAGAAATGCAAAATAATGGTATTCCTAACATGTGAAATATTCGTACCCAGACAGGGTAACGTGAAACCATGAACGCAGGTGGTATATTGAGTTGCCAACATATAATTGTTGATAATGGTCTCCAATTTTATGAAGACAGGCAGAGTAAGGCCACATCTTAGAAGAAAAGCAATGGCAAACTATCTTCTTTACATATGCCTGGAACATTATGTTTAATCAATTCATAGAGAATCAGAGAAAAGGCGTAAATCGTTGCTTCATAGGAACGCTGTTGGGATGGTCATGAACATCCGGTGATTCTGGGCCTTCAGCATGCGAGTACCAACAATCAACAGTGCTTAAAATGGGACCATCGAACTTCGAACTATGAGTGGGGATGGCAAACTGGATAATAACAAGTATGACATGAGAAGAATGAGTATTAATATTTTAGTCATATATGTGTCCAGATAGAAAGAAACGGGCATGAGAATATCCAAGGAATAACATGATCCATTCCGGTGGGGAAAAACAACAGCGATATATATATATATATATGTGTGTGTGTGTGTGTGTGTGTGTGTATTTGACCTTTGACCTTTTGATGTGTGTGTGTGTGTGTGTGTGTGTGTGTGTGTGTGTGTGTGTGTGTGGCACTCATTATGGATCTGTTGAGATCAAAATGCACCCAAGGACATTGGATGGTGCGAGATAGAATATTACTGGTAAAGTTAGGTGACAGACATTTTGATGTCAACATCATTCAAGTGTATGCACCAGCAAAAAAAAAAAAAAAAGGAGTGATGCTATTATCCACGAGTTTTATAGTGATATGGATAGCGCCTTCAAGAGGTAGACATACCCGGAATTAAATTTCATAATGCGTGACTGTAATGCTAAAATTGGAAGTCAACAAGATGGATGAACGGTAGGCAAGTTTGGAGGCGAAGTGGTCAAGCCGTTTGACTCGGGCTCCGAAGGTTGTGGGTTCGATTCCGGGCCGCGTCTTTCGGTTCACGAGTGAAATTTTTCGGAGACTCATGTGGGTCGTCGCTAGAACTACGGAGTTCGTGAATTGTGCGACGCTTTCCGCACTGCAGAAAGAGACCGAGCCATATGGGATTAAACTCGGTGAAAGAAGTTGCAGACTTGTACAGTGGGCAAAAGACCATGATATGATTGCTTTAAATACCTGGTATCAACAGCATCCTAGTAGATTATGAACATAGGAGAGACCTGACAAAAAGATCAGAAACCTGACTGATTATATCCTCATCAAAAGAAGATTTTGAAGTGCGTTAAAAGTACCAAACAATATACCTTATGCAGACTGCTACAGCGACCATAAATCACTTATGGGTAATATACATATAAAATTAAAGAAGGTCAAATATACACAAATAAAAACAATTTGATCTATGTGCACTGAAAAGTAACGGAGATTTGATCCTACGATACGTGGTGCAACAATCAACCTTACTGACTCATTTAGAACAGCATGAGTGAAGCCTTGTAGTGTTATATACTCCGCCTTCTTCCACCCCTGCGGTCCGCATATCCTAGTTATCATAGTTATCATATCACAGGTACTATACTCCTCTCTCTGTGTATATATGGTTTCGTGGGTGTGTGTTGGTGTGTGTGTATGTGTGTGTGTGTGTGTGTGTACGCTAACACACACCAATTCACTCAGGCTTTAGTATTCCCTTAGTACACACATACAGGAGCACCGAAAATATGTTTCTTTGGTACTATAATCACACATAGGTGCACACTTCAATGCTATATAACATTCAACAACTATGACCATCCCATTACCGGCACACATTCCGGCATCGTATGGGCATCCAGGGGCACTCATTCGTAATGTTCACTATCACTATTTTAAGCAAACTTTGTTTGCTGAGGAAAGCGTGTCGTCGTTTTCCGCAATTGCATTCCATAAAGCTGCATTCTTTCATATTAGCTTATATTGTTTAAAGTGCCCGAATTTCAGACTGGCAGAGAAGAGCTGATATCCCCTGGATTTATGTAATCTATCCTCACACTAAAGCCTTTCACATTTCATAGTGTACAGCTTAACTTAAAATAATTAGTTGCGTGTACTCTACAGACTACTCTGCCGGCTCCGTGGCGAGGGTGTTACGGTCGGAGTTCGAAATTCCGCATCCCGCGTTCTAAACACAAGCTGCGTTGGATTTTAATGAAATGGTACGAGTGCCGGTCATTCAGAAAGCAAAGACAAACTACTGAACGTAAACTTGCCTAGGAATCACAACCAGCCCAATAAATGATGGGGTTGACTGCAACTTCCGTAAAAGATATGAAACTAACTACACACTAACTCTACAAACTAACTACAAACTAACTCTACAAACTAACTACTAACTTCGCAAGCCCAACATAATTTTTCTGTTTGTGATTTACCTGGCAATGTGTATGTTCTGTAGTTTGCTATTAACGGGCGTGTTTGCAAAGTTGATTGGGAGCTATACCAATGACGTCAGGAGCATTGTTCGACGAAGGTTGGACGCCGGGGCTCATCGCCTGCGAAAGTGAGGAACAGAATGCGGCCCCCCCCCCCTTTCCCATTCCTCCGTGCACTCATGTCTGCGAAATATGATGGTGCAATCACATCTCAAACCCATAATAGAAAACTGCTTCGGGACTTGCTAGCGTAGTTTTCCCTTGCATTTTGGTACTCCTACATGATATGGCGGTGTGTGCTATTCTAGAACATTCCCATTTCGGAAAGCAGCTCACAAAAAAGAGATTTACACAACAAACAAAAACAGTCTGATAACGGCTGTACTAAAATATGAAACTCGTGATTACGGGCAGAATGGCCGCGTGCTGATATTGGTCGCGTGCTGATACTGGTAGAAGAAGCTGCGTGATGTGCAAACGAGCATGCAGAACAAAGGGGCCACTATTGTTTACTAGAGCGGCGTTTGACAGGCCGTTGAATATTTTATAAGTCTAAATACGGACAGCGCAACGTTTACAGTATGTCAACCAAGTACACTTCGTAGGGTACCGTGATTAGTGCATGGCATATAGAATTAGTTACAGGGGTATTTAATGGCTATTGTTCGATTGCTGAACCCGCTGGTCATGGGTTTGAGTCAGATTCAGGGCCGATGTTTAAAATTGGACTGGGCTTCTGGATCAACAAAGTCTAAAATAGGCCACAAAGACTGTTTTAGAAAGTAAAGGGCCTGGCGTTATTTGTACTGACCTTATCACCCACTGACTGACGATTTGTCTATAAAACATGTGGTTTGCACAATATTCGTCTTAAGGCGTGAACATAGTCTAGGATAGTATAAATCAGTTAGCTGCACATCCTTTACAGGGCGTTGCAGTCAACACCAGCATTTTTGGTTGTTTATGATTTATTGGCAAGTTTACGTTCAGTAGTTTGCCAGTGCATTCTGAACGACCCGCACCCATACCATTGTGTGAAAACCACCGCAATGTGGTCTGCTTCCAAATCGCAAACAGCTGTATTTTCGAACACGGTATGCGGGATTTCGAATTGCGTCCGTAAACCCTTCGCCACATAGCCGGCCTGTTATATAAGACATCCATCCATCCATCATGTGCCATGCCGATATAGCGTGGGCGGTCATGTACTGCCATCTCACTAGATCACCAGAGTCGTGGATCAGCTCCGTGTTCCTGTCTCGACCATGCCACGTGGCTAAGCCATCCATGTATTTACTTCTCGGTCTTCCCCTTGGTCTCTTCCCTTAGATCTTGCCAGTTATCACCAAGTTCTCCAAGTCATTTCTTCTCATAACATGTCCAAAAAATTTTGACTGTCTACGTCTAATGTCTCTAATCAGTTTACGATCTTCATTTGTTTCTTGAAGGACTTGTTCATTGGCTTTTTCTGTCTGTCCATTGTATTCTTTGCATTTTCCCCAGAACCACACTTCTACAGCCATCAGCAGTCAATATAGTAAAGTAAAAAGCAGAGAGCCTTTTCCCACACAGTCAACTGTCGTGCTAGCTTCACAATTTTAGTCCAACCGGGTACTTGGTGGATGACGTGGTCAGTATGTTTATTTACCAGAAGCTTTCCTGGCATGTTGGTAGGCTGTATAAGTCGAAGCCCCGACATGCGGATAGTTAGATCATTGCTTTACTGATCCGGCAGCTTCTGTAGCTTGAATTGTTCCAGATGTAGTGATGTTATTTGTCCTCTGTAGCAAACAGGCTAGCCGAGAGAGAGAGAGAGAGAGAGAGAGAGAGAGAGAGAGAGAGAGAGAGAGAGAGAGAGAGAGAGAGAGAGAGAGAGAGAGAGAAGAGAGAGAGAATTAAAAAAAAACGCAGCAGAAGAAAACGCAGTGAGTAATGTGTTCACGTGATATCGGCTCTCCTCTATGTTTCCTACACACGCTAAGGTCCAATAAGGCAGGCTCGTTACAGCTTGAGATCTGAGAGAACACAAGACATAACTGTCAGATCTCGGCTCACCAGCGGAGAATAAATAGTATATACACACAAAACATATTGTGTTGATATTTAAAAATGTTATGATCGTCGATCGGTCGGTGGGTGGAGTGGAGGTGGGGAGGGAGAGCGATGGTAACAACTGAGAGTACTTTTGCCTCGTTAAACATAAACAGCCAAACAATTTACCCCCCCCCCCCCCAACCCCACACACACATACACACAAACATACGCACACATATACACACATACACACATACATATATACACATACTCACTCACAAACACAATCACTGACTCACTGACTCACTGACCCACTCACTCCCCCACCCACCCACCCACCCACTCCCCCACCCACTCACTCACTCACTCACTCACTCACTCACTCACCCACTCACCCACTCACGTCTGACATCACGTAAACACATTACTCTCTGCGGCGTTTTCTTCTATTGCTTTCATTTAATCCCCCCCTCTCTCTCTCTCTCTCTCTCTCTCTCTCTCTCTCTCTCTCTCTCTCTCTCTCTCTCTCTCACACACACACACACACACACACATGCATGTGGCAATGTGTGTACATTGAAATCGTGTGTATGATGAAGCAGTGTCTGTTCTAATGGCAGTGCAAGTGTGTAGTTGTGCGTGATAAAATGAAATGTGTAATTCTCTAAGCAGTCAGCTTGACGGAGGGGTTTATTGCGCTTGTGCTTAAACTTCCTGTCCGCTGACGGTGGGACACAGGGTTCGTTCCACACAACGATCAAGTGAACTTTTACGTTAATATCTAGCGCCATCACATTGTGTTGTTATGAGAGCAAGGAGAAATACGTGGCCAATCTTTCCCTCACTTTGCAAGCAAAGAGCTCAGGCGTCCAACCGATCGTGCATTGGACATTACTGGCGCAGTTCACTATCGACTTCGCTAGTCCGGTCGCCCTTAAGATATATTTGTTTATATATGTCTTTACATCTATAGTTGTTTTTCACAGTATATGTTTTAAGTTTGTTATTTGTATTGTTTTCACTATGCTTTCCTACACAACTTGCGCGGCAAACTTTTAACCTTGAAAAAAAAATAAATGCATGAAATGTGAAGTATTTCTAGAAGTTTCTATCTTCACCATGATGTATTCCAGTGGATGATCTGGGCTCCAGTGATTATGTATTATTTCCGTGCTTGAAAAATCCCTCTGCTGGCACATCGCGTGAACGAAATCTCGGGTTTATTTGATTATCTCTGATGCTACAAGCTGGTTCCGTTGCGAAGGGGATTACGAAGCAGTTCGTAATCCCGCATACCCGCGTTTGAAACTCAGCTGTGGGCGGTTTGGCAGTATACCGCCTTACATTGATGTTTATGAAATGGTATCGGTACCGGTCGTTCAGAAAGCAATGGCAAACTACTGAATGTAAACTCGCCCAGGAATCACGAATAGCCATAAACTGCTGGGGTTGACCGCTACGTCCTAAAACTACTAAGCTACGTGGTAAAGGATATACAATTAACAGAACGGGACGCAGAGGTGTTTCCAAGGCACCAGGGCCGGGTTATATACTGGCCAAGACCTATTGACGCGTCCTCGTCGAGCGTCCTGGGCAACAGGTCCCTTCGGGGTCCTGGCTAAAGTCAGTAGGATCGTTGATTCCTCCGAAGTCGGAGAGTGTCTGCCTGTACGGCGAGGAACCACCAGTCTGCACACCAATAAGCCAGACATGGGACAGCGGATACTCATGCAAACCTCAGGTCCAGTATGACATCACACTGATGTTGGACACCAGGATGCCTTCATCCGACATACAGGACTTCACGCTGGAGTTCACAGCCAGCGAACACAAGCAAGCAAGCACAAGCAAGCAATTAACAGAACAGGATTCTCCGTATCCCTATTACCATGTTTGTCTGCCAATATCAGGATTAAAAGTATATTGGTATTAATTCAGACCTATTTGGGTACTTGTCGTTCGGGGCCCTTAAAGCGTTTGCATCCACTGAAGTGAGGTAGTACAGACCAAATGGAACCAGAAGAAACGATGGGCAGAGGAAATAACGAAGTCCATGGGAAACTAGATATTTGAAGTCTATAAACAGGCACTCTCCCGTTGTTTCTGCTTCACCGACACCGCAGGGTACAAGAGGAATAAGATGTGATGAGATGAGATGTGATGAGATGAGGTGATGAAGTGACGTTGACGTAGAGACTCTTCTCCCGTCTCTGTACCAAAGCAAAATAACTACGGAGGCTTGATGCAGAGCTCTCTCCCTCCCCTCTTCAAGTACAGAAACCAACCGGATATGCAAGGTAGGTACTGGAACTGCATACCTACAGAGCGACATAATGGTATGTAACCAGGTCATGTTTCAGCACAGGACGTATGAGCAAGCTGGGGGGAGACCTCTGGGGGTAATGTATCCTGTACAGCAGTTAGATACGTCTATTGTCAGCCGACTCCAACCCAACGCCCGTGGGTTGTTCCTGCACAGAGAGCTCCATCTACAACACCACTAGGCTTGTTGTGGTGTAGAGTACACGCCCCATGTGCTTATAGACCAATGGGCGCTCAGTAAGTGATGTACTCAGTATCACGCCAGCGTCTTGACTTCCCAGAATATTTCATGGTATCCATTTCAGATTGTATCGACTCAGGAGCCCAGCCTCTGGAGATTCGAACACATGCCCATCGATATAAACGTATATTCAAGGAACAATGACAGTTATCGAACATCGGTCGCGCCTTCGGACACGAATGCCTGCCATTAGTGACCCCAGGTACTGAACCACTGTCCTTGAAGTCTTCACCGTATAAACAAATATTCACCAGATCCTGTTTTCTCTCCACATCTTCAGCGACTGATATGCACCCCCCGAGAACAGGTTCCAAAAAAACATAATTTAGAGCTGCACATAAAATAAAATCATTAGTTTATACAAACAGATTAGCAGGCAGACATTTTAGTGTAATCAATATAGCGCATGTAAACACCAGCCATTGACTCGATTGCAATCGTATAACAACAAAGGTCAATGGATCGATAGATAACGGCGTGTTGGTGTAACGGTTAGTATGTTATAAAATAGTTGGGCTTTATGTAAACAAGCATGCGGTTTGCTGATAACATGGATTTGGTCGTTGAAGGTGAAACGCAGCTACAAGAAATTATAGATAATTATATACTTACATATAAATTATAGATGCAACAAAAATTGAACACAATGGGCTTAGTCTGATAACAGATACACAGAAGAAATGGTTATTGCAAAGAAAGGGAAAAATGTCTTTACAAATGCAACATACGAGGGAAGTCAATAAGTAAGTCACAAATGGCTGTAGACAAATAGCTAAATATGATAACCCGGTCCAGACAGCGTCACAACAGAAATGATTAATGCTTTAGAAGAATATGGAATAGATAAAGTTACCAGTCTGCTTAATACAATATATGATACTGGAAGTATACCTCATGAGTTATGTAATTCTGTATTTATTGCAATCCAAAAGAAATCAGGAGCCTTGGAATGTGATCAACATCGAACAATTAGTATAATGAGTCACATCACGAAGATTTTGCTAAGAATTATCATGCAAAGAGTGAGGAGGAAAATACAACCTGAAATAGGAGAAGAACAATGTGGGTTTGTAGAAGGCATGGGTACAGTAAATGCTGTGTATATACTGAGAACCGTAATCGAACGTTCTATAGAAGTAAACAAAGATCTACACCTTTGCTTTATTGACTACACAAAGGCTTTTGATAAAGTGAGACATGTCAACATGATAAGGATGCTTGAAGATCTACAAATTGATGGGAAAGACCTTAGACTTGTAAAAAACATATATTGGAAACAACAAGCTGCCATAAGAGTTGATAATGAAGTAAGTCAATATCAGCCTATTAAGAGAGGTGTGAGACAGGGATGTGTAATGTCTCCAGATCTGTTTTCCCTGTACAGTGAAAATATTTTCAGAAATATTGAAGATATGGAAGGAATCAACATTGGGGGACGATGCATCAATAACATTAGATATGCAGATGATACAGTATTAATTGCAGACAATGAACAGGACCTGCAAAATTTAGTAGATGCGGTTGTTACACACAGTGAACAACAAGGGTTAGAATTAAATTGTAAAAAGACACAGATTATGGTCGTCACTAGGAAGAACGAAATACCACAGTGTAATATACAAGTAAATGGGAATATTCTTCAACAAGTGAATAGGTACAATTATCTCGGAACAGTGATAACATCTGATGGGAGATGCCTGGAAGAGATTAGAACAAGAATCGCCATGGCAAAATAGCCTTTAGCAAGATGAAAAACATACTGACCAATAAAAAGATGTCAATTGAAACGAGAAAAAGAGTGTTGAGGTGCTACATAGAACCTGTACTTTTATATGGATGTGAAGCTTGGACAATGAGCAGCCAGGCTGAAAAACATCTGATGGCTGTAGAAATGTGGTTTCTGAGGAAAATGCAAAGAATACCATGGACAGCCAGAAAGACCAATGAACAAGTCCTTCAAGAAACAAATGAAGATCGTAAACTGATCAGAGACATTAGACGTAGACAGTCACAATTTTTTGGACATGTTATGAGAAGAAATGATTTGGAGAACTTGGTGACAACTGGTAAGATCGAGGGAAACAGACCAAGGGGAAGACCTAGAAACAAGTATCTGGATGGCTTGGCCTTGTGGCATGGTCGAGACAGAAACACGGAACTGATCCACGACTCTGGTGATCGAGTGAGATGGCAGAACATGACCGCCCACGCTTACCGGCATGGCACATGATGGATGGATGGATAACAACTTTAAACTAATTTATTTTTATACATACATTGCCCCTTTATTTCTCAACATAATTTCCATCAACATTGATGCATTTATCCCATCGTTTTATTAGTCCTCCCAAACCGGCTGCATAGACCTGCGGGCTCTGTTTTGTAAACCTCTTTTTATTTCACATTCAACTTCGGCGTCATTCGCGAAATGTCTCCCGCCAAGGTGGGTTTTCAGTGGACCAAAAGTGTGGAAATCACTAAGGGCTAAGTCGGGGCTGTAAGGTGGATGTTCCAGAACTTCCCACCGTAGACGGTTAATTTTCTCCTGAGCTAATCAAGCCGTATGTGGTCTGGCATTGTCATGAAGAAGCAACACTCCTCTAGTCAGCAGTCCTGAAAATTTCAATCGATCATGCATTATGCTGTATGCCGAACCATGTGAGCGCCCTATTGCAAATGCTACAGAGTCTATCGTTACTCGCCTGTCACCTCTAATAATCTCCTCGGTCCGCTGCACGAATGTGTATGTTGCGATCTCAACAGGACGACCAGATCGGATTTCATCAACAATTTCAGAGCATCCTTGAGAAAAAGTTTCTACCCAGCTTTGCGCCGCTTTACGGGACAAACATTTGTCAGCATAAACAGAAAACATTTCCTTATGAAGGTCCTTTGCAGGCAGTCCTTTTGCCAAAAAACAAAAACAAAAACAAACAAACGCATAACAGCACGTTGCTCTTTGGTTGTACACTCCGTAAGTACAGTCGCCATTTTATTTATACGCTGCGCATGCGCATGAGACATGTAGCGCCACCTGATGAACGGGAATATAAAGTTCAATGTTGCTGTCACCTAACGACACCTGTAGAAAACACCAACTTCGTTTACCTGCCATCCCACAGAACTGTGTGACTTACGTATTGACTCGCCCTAGTAGACATGAACATAACTATCTAAAACAAGTAAATGTATTTGGGTATTTAATAATAAAAGCAGATGAAGATGTGCAGATCTAGTCGCGGTGGCTTTCACGTGTTGGTTTGGGAGATGGTCGTTCATAAAGCAATGACAAACTAATGAACGTAAAACCTTGCCAAGACATCAACAGCGCTGGTAAACTGTTGGTGTTGACTGCAACGTCCTGTAAAGGATATGCAACTTTAAAAAAAAAGATGATGATGAATTAAGGAAGTTAACCAATAGAATAGACCAAGAAAGATCAGCATTTCATATGGTGTAGAACAACAAAGAAAGTTCCTTGCCCTGAAGACCACACACATATAACATCATCTCACATAACTTTGGAGCCTGCACCGTGCACCAAGAGCAATTCCTTCCACACACCGAGTCGAGGGTTAGAATTCAGCGGCGGGAGATTTAGATGCATACCACTTTCTGATATTTTCGATTGTATGAGGCGTCGGCCGTTCAAATAGTAAAAGTAAACTACTGAACGTAAGAACTGCCTGATAAATCTCAAACAGCAGAAAATGTGGGGGTTAATCTGGCGGCCTGTACAGAACACGCAACTAACTTTAATATAACTTTGGAAATCGTTAGATCATCTTCCTGGTCATTCTTTAACGGAAGTGTGTCAAACCTGGTTATGCATCTCTAAAGTCAGTGATATGGAATAGAAGAAAAAGCAGCGGCTGCAGCAGGATATAACGATATGAATTGGAAACAAATAGGTATATTAAGCTCCTGCGAGAAGAAAAGTACTAAACACAAACACGTTGCACATACCTTACAAGGAGATCCATCGTATACCGGAATACAGGTGAAAATAAAAAATCAGAAGTAATCAAATATATAACATGAATAATAAAATAAAATACAAACAAAAGCTTACAATACGACACACAGGACGGCCGACTTTTCGATTCTCAGAATCTTTGTCAAGAACAGGACAACACAGATAGATAAACAAAGAAATACAACAAAACAAAAAGCAAAAAGCACCACTACACTGTTTCCAAGTGGAAGTAGAAAAAGGTGGCTTTGCCAGTTGCAAAGGCACTCTTTGGCTGCAGAGTTTAGGTATAGTAGGTTGCCAGATAGGATTTCGATCGCCAAATATAGTCTGATATGAAAATATACGGGTGTGGAGACAGTTAGGTATGATTATATAAAAAAAAGGGGGGGGGGGCAGCATAGTGATAGACAGTGTAGACAGTTGGAGAAGATGGCACAGTTATACAGTGGCATCCACAACAGTATTGATACCTGCTGGATGGACGCATCCCAGAGACTTGATTAATTGGCATTCAATTGTGAGCCTGATGGAGCTGTTGGAAAAACAGGGTTTCAAAGCAGTGACACATACATCGTAGACTCCATTATGGTTGGAGGAGTTAAAATGGTTGGAGACATTACTCAGGGCGCTGACAAAGAATCGAAACGTCGGCCGTCCTGTGTGTCGTATTGTACGCTTTTGGTGTATTTTATTTTATAATTCATTTTATATATTTATTGATTACTTCTGATTTTGGATTTTCACCTGTATTCCGGTATATGATGGATCTCCTTGTAAGGCATGTGCAATGTGTTTGTGTTTAGAACATTTCTTCTCGCAGGAGCTTAATATACCTATTTGTTTCCAATTCATAAGGTCAGTGAGTACGACTGGCATGCGTTTGTATAAGGCTTGCCTCCCGTAGACAGGTCCCAACCTGTACATATAATACCCAAATAATACTAGGGACACAGCCAGAGTACTGACAGAAGAGTACTGCCATAACTATGATGTTGAAATTGAGGCAATCAAGATAGCAACAGAGAAGTTACTATAGTCTGTCCAGAAATGAATGCCGTCATTCATGATCAATTATTTTGAAAATTGTCTGTTGCATCATTATGAAATATTTCCTGCCGTCTTATATTTACCCCCACCCAAGGAATATGTCTTTGATAGGTCCAAAAGCAACTTAAATCATCGAAAGCGGCGACATTTCTTTGATTTTTTGGCGAAAATGTAGTGAATTCACGCTAACAAACTAGTCTTACAGTAAAATACGTCATTTTGGGTAACGACACAAGTACAAGGCGTAGCCAGATTCGTATGGGAGTGGGTGCAATAAAAAAAAAGTAGCTTTCTATGGTTTTTATACCATATGGCTCAGTCTCTTTACGAAGCGCGGAAAGCGTCGCACAAAGCACGAACACCGTAGCTCCAGCGACGACCCTCGGGAGTCTTCGAAAAATGCACTCGTGAAATGAAGGACACGGCCCGGAATCGAACATACAACATTCGGAGCCCGAGTCAGGCGGCTTGACCACTTCACCATGGAGATTCCCGAGAGGGGTGCAATGTGTAATATTGTAAAAACAGGATTTACACAGGCATGGGGTAAATAATGTGTAAATTGACAGGAATGTAGAAGGAATACATTTCTTACCTTATTTTTCATTTCCTTCTTGTTTCTTCAGCTGCTGGTTAATAATGTGTACACACGTATACATGTTACTAGGATGCATTTAGCTTTTTATATTGAGCTCGTGAAAGCTTCAAAATAGCTGTGAGTTAATGTGCGTATGGAGTGACCAGAAATTATACCGCAATTTAGTCATCATGTGTCCATTTTTAAGGATCTGCTCAGCTGTCTGTATAGTTTGTTCACACGTACATATGGGTTACAGCCCGCTTTGAGTCTTCGTGAAAGATTGCCTACTCTGCTGTTTACCGTTCAGAGACGGAACATGATTACCTATTTTCACTATGAAAATAGTTGTCAGTGTCTCTGTAGTGGGCTTTCTTCTTAATAACCAAGATGTTGGTCCTCTTTTCATTGAAAGATGTTGGTCCTCTTTTCATTGAAGTTTATAGATTGATTTGTATGCACGTGTGTTGTCCCCTAATTTGACAGATGTGTATGCACGTGTGTTGTCCCCTAATTTGACAACGTGTTTGCTCTCTCGTTTCTTGTTATGCCACAATATGTCAGTTTCCACCGCAATATTACTCTTCTGTTGGTTTTCAATGCGTTTAGTGTGTGTGTGTGTGTTTTAAATACCAGTTGTTTGTCACCGCTGAGGGCTTGCGGAATTGAAAATTCATCACTGTGGAATACAAATTGTTGCCATTGACATTGTGCTGACGCTGTAATGTTTAGGGCCTGCAATACGTCTGAATAGTTGGAGCAAATTATCCCAGTAAGTGTGCACGTGGATTAAGGTCTGTGATCTGCTCAGACCTTATTCTGTGTCGGACGATTCCAGTAGGTTGATGACTACGATTCCAGTAGGTTGATGACTGCTCTCAGTTGCATAAAATTCAATCCATCCTTTCTCCAATAGTCCTCTTCCTTTTTCAACACATGGTCCTCACAATTTGTCCAGTAACTTTTATCAATATTTAATAGCGCGGACTGGGTTAGTATCTTTACGTCAGACAATTTGAATGTAGTATTGGCTGCTGCCACCTGTCCTTTAATTTTAGCCCACACAAGTTCTATAGGGTTTAAATGAGAATTATACGGAGGAAGTCTCAATCACCTATGGCCATCCTCTTCTATCAACTTTTCGATTTGATATTTCTTGCGTTTTTGCGCCTGTTTTACAAGGGATAACAACTGTAGCTTGAAATATGTTTCTGGAAACGGTATATTTTCCCTTCGGAGCCATATCTTTATTGCTTCCTTTGTGCTCGATGCCGTAGGTATAGTTTCTTCTTGGGCAACAACATTGTAATATGATGCATTGTCCATGATTAGACAAGACGGTCTATCAAGGGATGGAAGTCCTGTATTCTTGAGCCAATCTCTAACATTGCCATTCATCTCATTATGATAATCCCTATTGTCTGTATGCTTTGATACGAAACGAGCCCAGCATTCTGTAGTAAGCCATTATGAGTACTACCAGCATAGGCTATGACCAAACGCTGTCTTTTAATACTGGGCACATAACGCTTTATCTTTTCATCCATTGATTGTCATTCCTTTTCACTTGTGTGGTGCGCATTGATCCACGTCTCATCCAAATCCACTATATCATAATTTTTTTTGCGCATTTCCCTTATTTCACGTAGATATCTGCTTTTCATGGCTCCCAAATGCGCTTGCTCGCAAAGGATATTTCCACCTTCTTTGTACTTTCTAAAAGTGAAGCCTAATGTCCTTATAATTTTGCACAAAGTTGTTTTGGATAGCTCTGTGTTATTGTTCTTTCTCAACCAAACCCTAAGTTTTCTTACAGTCACTGTTTCTTTGGCATCCATCATTTTTATAATAACTCGCCTTATGACATCCTTGTCAAAGCTGTCTACAATTTCCTTTCTACCTACCGTTTGCTTATCGCATGTTGGTTTCATTCCAGATTCTTGCACCCATCGACGAAATGACCGTTTACTCAAACCCAATGCATGCACTGTTCTTTTTTCGGGATTTGTAACAGTATGAAATAGTTTCCTGCGATCAGCTTCTTGACAAAAATATGTGTACAACTTCATAGCGATGCTTTGAAGTGTACAAAATTTCGCATTCAATCCCATTGAACAATATTCACACATTCAAATATTAGCTATTAATATTATATTAATGGTAAGATTTATTTGTATATGTATTTATATAATCACGTTTTATGAAAGAACTCACTTTGACGACACCTCTGAACAATCCCATTTAACTGCGCGCATTATGTGCCAAAACTGAAACCACGAGACAATTTTTACAAAAGCGTGGATGTTTCTTGGTGAAGGTATAATACTTTTAAAATTATGAACTTAATCTCTGACCCGTAAATTATATACCGCATATAAACAAACATTGAAATCTGCTGTACAATCTCCATAACAAAATTTTTTTTTGTTGGGTGGACATAATGATAAGGTTATATGCTAAATCTCATAATTTTCCCTCAGTTGGTTACTGAGATATGGAATCTTATATTGGGGCAGAAAAAAGTAAACAGACTATAAATACCAGCAATGGTACACAACCTGTGGTGCTACTGACAGATGCAAAATCAGTACTCGAGGCGCTCCTGTCTGGGAAATTTCCAGTACTAAGGACACTACTTACTGAACTTAGGAGTCAGCATAATGTCACCATACAGTGGATACCATCCCACTGTGGAGTAGCAGGAAACGACAGAGCTGATCAATTGGCTAGAGGAAGGAGCAGAAGAAGAACAGCCTGATGTGCCCGTTACATACCATCAAAAGAAAAGAATGATCAAATCAGTCAGAAAGCCACCAAAACCTGCTCAAGATGACTACCACATTATGGACAGACCAGAACAAGTCATTATTCTGCGCCTCAGAACAGGACACAATAGATTACGCATCCACATGTATACAAAATTCAAGATTGGTGAAACATTCATGTGCACATGTGGATTGGCGTCGCAAACAGTAGAGCACATACTCCAAGACTGCCCAAAATATAACATATCCAGACAAACCTTCTGGCCTAGAGAGACGACAGTGGAAGATAAACTGTATGGACCGCTGTGTGAACTAAAAAAGACAGTTAAATTCATACAAGAGACAACATTACAGTTATAGACATATTTCAAGCGAACGAAAGAAGAAGAAGAAGAAGAAGAAGAAGAAGAAGAAGAAGAAGAAGAAGAAGAAGAAGAAGAAGAAGAAGAAGAAGAAGAAGAAGAAGAAGAAGAAGAAGAAGAAGAAGAAGAAGAAGAAGAAGAAGAAGAAAAAAAAGAAGAAGAAGGTCCCAATCAAGGTAACGGGGCTCTATCTACCCGTGATTCGTTATCTGACATAGATGCTTGCACATTTTCAACAATGTCCCAGATCTGTGACCCCAGATACGTGATTGTTTGATGTGAATGTGAGTTTAGAATCCAAAGGACTGCGTTGATTTCTTGTAAAAACTTCAGTTAATCACTTGACTTCAGTAGCTTTGAAATGGTTTTAGTCGGCTTCCACAAATAAATCACAGTGGGAATACAATTTTGAGGAGCAAAGAAATTAACAGAAGCTGGGGTTTTCATTGGTGAGTCTCTGGTGACAACGACAATATGTATTCTGATAAGCCTTGCGATTTAGAAGACATATGCTTTGTTTAAAGTGATCGAAGGTCTGACGTTTTTACTGATTTCACGCGCTCTTGTTTCTTTAAAACAAAGAATTTGGCTTGTTTTTCCAGTTGCATCTTGGTCTCGGTCTTTGGTGTTCTGAATCAACTCTACTGATGATACTCCTCTATGCCACCGTCTCAATCCATCCAGCATCATTTCTCTTGGTCTGCCCCTGTCTCTCTTTGCCGTGATCATTCCAGTTGTCACGATTTTCTCCAAGGCCTCCCTCTCATCACAAGACCAAAGAAAGCTGTTTGCTTCTTTCCTATTATTGCATATAATGTTATAGTTTCATTAGCCTCTTTCAGGCAATTGTTGTTAGTTACTCTGACAATCCAAGGAATTCGCAACATTCGTCTCAGGAATCACATCTGTGTTGCTTCCAAGTTCTTCCTAATTTGCTCATTTACAATCCAAGATTCACTACCATAAAGCAAAACAGGTTCTATATAGCACTTCAGCACCCTCTCTATATCATTCAATGATGGTGACGTACTTGCATAAGATAAATCTGTCTTGCGAATTTCGTTAAGCACTCGATGTCATGCGCCATCTGAGCAGGAGTAAACTGATAAGTTATGATGTTTAAAAATGATGATGTTGATAATGTGAGGGATAGGGTAGGACTAAGAAAGGAATCAGCTGTTTGTGGAGTCTATACTCCAGTGCTAACTAGTATAGTAGCAGGTGCTTTAGCGAAGGTGATGGGAAACTGCGCTGATAATGTCATGAACACGGTATGACAAGGGTTCTACGCCTGCGCTTGTCGTCTCACTAAGTGAGAGATAGACCTATCACCTATTCCTTCGTGCATTCAGCGCTGTAACATACGGAAGACTGCTAACATTTGGAACGAGTAATGTATAGTTAAAAAGTTAGTTGCATATCCTTTACAGAACGTAGTAGTCAACACCAGCATTTTTTGGCTGTTCGTGATTCCCGGGCATGATTACGTTCAGTAGTTTGCCATTGCTTTCTAAACGACCAGCGACAACATCATTAAATAAAAACCAACGTAAGGCGGTCTGCTACCAAATCGCCCACAGCTGTGGTGTTTCGAACACAGTTTGCGAGATTACAAACTGCTTCCGTAACTCCTTCGCCAAGGAAAACATAAAGCATGAATAATGCCAGTAACAGTTAACATATAGTGGGAAGGAAGCAGGAAAACATAAAGCATGAATAATGCCAGTAACAGTTAACATATAGTGGGAAGGAAGCAGGAAAACAGCAGATTTAAATAGCAACAAAACTAGCTCTGCTTAAGCTAGAGCTCAAGAACACAAAAGAATGGTTAAAACTATGACGAATAAACTAAAAACATTCATCAACCGATGCCTGCATAGATTAGACAGAATCACTAATAGAAAGCATTCCAGCGAATAAAGAGATGAGAAAAAGTCGCAAACGAAATACAGATAGACTTAAACACACACTGTAAGAGAACTTTTTTTTATTTTCGCATAACCTTTACAGGACATCGCTGTGAACACCAGCATTTTACCGCTGTTGATTTCTTGGCAAGATTACTCTTAGTAGTTTGCCATTGGTTTCTGAGCGGCCGGCTCACTTATCCCGTAAGTCACCAACGCGGCGAGAACCGCTACCAATTCTCGCGCGCTGCGTTACCCAATGTGGGTAAACGGGATTACGGAGAAAGTCGTTTAACTCCTAGGGCAGGGAGATCGGCGGTAAGAGAATTAGAGACCGAAAATAATATTGTTATGAGCCCGGTCGGACGAAGGTGCCACGTCTGGGTTGTTTGCTTTTTAAGCGACAGACATATTGGCCACCTCTTCATAAGTGCATTCATAAGACAGCACAGTGTGTTGGCTCTCTGATATAACAGACCCGTAGCAGGAAAGTGCTTCAGGTTAAATAAAATTGTGGGTAGCTACAGGCAATAGAAAAAGGCAGAACGGCTTGGCGTGGGACGGGTAAGGGCATATGTTCCGATAATAGATACAGGGGAGAAACAGCAGCAGACAAAGAAGAAGAAGAAGAAGAAGAAGAAGAAGAAGAAGAAGAAGAAGAAGAAGAAGAAGAAGAAGAAGAAGAAGAAGAAGAAGGAGGAAGAAGAAGAAGAAGAAGAAGGAGGAGGATGAGGAGGAGGAGGAGGAGAAGAAGAAGAAGAAGAAGAAGAAGAAGAAGAAGAAGAAGAAGAAGAAGAAGAAGAAGAAGAAGAAGAAGAAGAAGAAGAAGAAGAAGGAGGAGGAGGCGGAGGAGGAGGCGGAGGAGGAGGAGGAGGCGGAGGAGGAGGAGAAGAAGAAGAAGAAGAAGAAGAAGAAGAAGAAGAAGAAGAAGAAGAAGAAGAAGAAGAAGAAGAAGAAGAAGAAGAAGAAGAGGAAGAAGAAGAAGAAGAAGAAGAAGAAGAAGAAGAAGAAGAAGAAGAAGAAGAAGAAGAAGAAGAAGAAGAAGAAGAAGAAGAAGAAGAAGAAGAAGGAGGAGGAGGAGGAGGAGAAGAAGAAGAAGAAGAAGAAGAAGAAGAAGAAGAAGAAGAAGAAGAAGAAGAAGAAGAAGAAGAAGAAGAAGAAGAAGAAGAAGAAGAAGAAACATCGCTTCTGCTTTATGCACCAAAATCACGGAAAACAGCAAAACACAACAAAACAAAACAAATAATAAACACAATAATGAATCACAAACAGTTGTGAACAAACACCTGCGCAGAACAGAATAAAACAAACAAAAATGGTACTTCAGAATCACCAATGTGTACCTCATGGAGAGAATAGAACAAATTCCAGTGAACGTAACGACGAGCAAGAGACTGAAGATGGATATATTTAGACAATCAGTTGAGAGCATAATTAGAAATAATCCTTTCTCTGGAATGGGTAATGCCAAATAATTGTAGGCAGAGTAGAACACGCGGGAATGAGAGTTAGAGGTATAGATGACCGACATGGGAAATTATGACGCGAAGTATGAATGAAAGGAATAGATGGGGTGTGGGAGTTTTGGGGTATGGGCTTAGATGTTTTACGAACTATTTTTTACCAAGAGATAAAAAAGCTGAAATAAAAGGAAAAATAAATTGCAAACTTGATATTCGATAATTAGTTTCAATATTTAATTTTCACAATACAGTATAATAAACTGTGGTAATTAATTCACAGACACAGAAAATAAAAAGCTGCAGTGAGAAAAGGCAAAAACGCCTAAGCCCTATATAGAACCTATATTGTTGTATGTAAACATAGACAACTAGTAAACAAGCCGAAGGAGCATATTATAACAATGTAAATGTCGTGTCTGAGAAACATGCAAAGAATGTTATGGGGCGGAGAGAAAACCGAATGAGACGGTTCTTCAAGAAACACACGACAACCGTAAATCTATTAGAGAAGTTAGACGTAGACACTTACGATTATTTGGGAGTAAGCTGAGGATAAATTTCGTGTTCGCGTAGCAAAGTTGAAAGGGAACTGCGCTGATAATGTCATGAGCACGGTGAAACGAGTGTTCGAATCCATCGTTGGTCGTCTAGCTAAGTGAGGGAAAGACTGACCACCTATGCCCCCGTGCATGTAGGCCTACAACATGTGACAGTCCTGTCCCAGCACTAACCTGCAGCAGGAAACTGCTTCCCAGCAAGTGTTTTGTTTGATAAAATATTACTTTTTGTTTTCGCAGAGAAATAGACCTTGTGACAACGGGAAACATTGATAAAACAAGAGCAAGAGGAAGACAAAGATATATATATATATATATATATATATATATATATATATATATATATATATATATATATATATATATATACCTGGATGGCATGGCCACATGACATTATCGGAACACGAACCACAGACCTGATCCATGATTCTAGTGGTCGAGTGACCATGACCGCTAACACTTGTCCATATGATACATGATGATGATGATGATGATGATGATGATGATGATGTTGATGATGATGATGATGATGATGATGATGATAATGATGATGATGATGATGATGATAATGATGATGATGATGATGATGATGATGAATTAAATCACGTAATCCTCCATTTCGGATGTGTGTGTGTATTGTAAATTGATACACATTTAGGTGCATTTTTATTCGGCAGTGAATTAACACTGTCTGTGTCTCCAGTGTTAACAACGAAAGCAAACAACCAATTCAAAAAGGCATCCAGCTCAAACAGGCATATAACTATGCGTGCCAGCTAGGATCATGGGAGTTAAAAAGTTAATATTTCGTGCGAGATTAATTTGACATCGTTTCTTCGTATCGATAAAATTTGGCTTTCGAATTCCCGAGATTAAACAAAAACAAAAATCCATTCGCAAATTGAAATGGATTTCTGACCCTTGCGATATGAGAACCCTGTTATAATGGCACAGTTCAAGTGATTGCGTTGCCGCCCTGAGTTAACGCTCGTTAGCTACAAACACAAGTTAGTTGCATATCCTTTATAGGACGTTGCAGTTAACACCAGCATTTTTTGCTGTTGTGATCTCTTGGCAAGTTTACGTTCAGTAGTTTGCCATTGCTTTCTGAACGACCGGCACCCATACCATTTCGTAAAATACCAGCGCAACGAGGTTTGAAACCTAATCGCGCGCAGTAGTGTTTCTAACGCGGGTATGCGGGATCACGATCTGCGTCCGTAAATTCATCTCCACGGAGCCGGCCATTAGCTACAAGAGTAATATAAACACATGTATTAGTTGACAACAACTGAGCACTGATAAGCACGTGCGCCTACCTGCCCGGTGTTCATGAGTTCGAATCTGTATCGAGGTGTCTTTTTAAAATGAACTTTGCTATTGGCTTGACGGAACCTACTATAGGTACGCGAAAATGTTCTGAGAAGTAGAGATGATTGGTGTGATTTTGACCACATCATTCATATAGCTCAGCATGGTCGAATGGGTAAGAACGCGTGTTCTTAAACATCCGGTGTACTGATGCCGAGGTTAGGGGTTCTACCCCTACACCGGCCAGCTGGACTAAAATGTTGACTGTCGTCCTTGACTTGTGGACGTAAATTACAAGTACCTCTGAAGTCGGAGTGGATTCACTTGTTGACGAGAGACACTGTTAATAGGCAAAGCTAACCCCCACGCAAAAGTTTGTCCATCACTACTATAATTAATGTGTATGGACTACGCTTGTTCAAAGCGGGCGAGCGCCAAAAAAAAAAATCCACTAAGCTCCGATTAGTATATAAGAACATGGGGCTTAGCACTATAGGCAAGCTGCGGTGATGTCATGGCTAGGCTCGAGCTTGCAGGCCTAGTGGTCGCTTCGGACGGATTCGAATTTTAAAAAAAAAATGACCTTATCCGCCAGGTCGATCCAGTCTAAAATGCTTACCAGTGAATGTCTTGAGATGTAAAGGCAGCGGCGAGAAATTGACCAAATAACTTACCGCGTTCCGACTGATATACGAAAATATGTGTTTAACTGGTTAGGTCCAATGCGCCTAGTGCGTGTAATAGGGTCCTTTACTTATTTACTGTAAGAAACGTAATGGAAAACGTACAGAGGCATATGGGATGTGATGTTACCGAGAAATGATAAGCAACAACTGGAATGATCAAGTGACAAATAAGAAAGTTCTGAAAAATATAACAGAACAAAGAAGCTTCATAAAGTAATCATAACGCGCAGGCTTCCATGGCCTGCTCAGACGCTAAGGTATGAAGAAACATCAAAGATATTACTGGAGGGCATACTACTGGGCGGAGAAATACAACTGGATAGGTGAAGGACAACATTCATAATACAGGCACAGATATATCAATACAGACATACATGAGATTACAGAGAGCGACATAAGAGAGACAATTGTGGAATGCAATGATGATGAAGTGCTGCGATCAGACTAGTGGCTAAGAAATTTTCAAGATGATTATGATGATCCCTGGTACCAGTGTTACGAGGCAGGGCCGGGTTGGCATCAGTTAAAACGGAACTTAAACTATTAATGTGCATACAGAACATACTGTTGTGTAAGAAGTGATAGCAGACACGAATAGTATGCCTCTACATGTACATGCCAACAGACAGGAAACATTCAGGCGCAGAAAGGAAACACTATGAATTGCTGCAAAGATACACAAAGAACAGCAGTAGGAATAACACACACACACACACACACACACACACAGTCACACACACACACACACACACACACACACAGTCACACACCACACACACACACACACACACGCATGCATAGAAACGACATAACTATCCGTTTGGGAACACAAAGAGGTCCACTAAGACAGTTCATAAATACATTCACATGAATTGCTTGACACTCATAAAGGTAGAAGAAAGAAGAAAGTAAAGAGTAGAGAAAACACTAGACAACAGGGGTGTCTAGTTGGTCAAGCGTCTAAGAACACGTCTTCCTGCAGCGAGCCGCTGTCGCCATTTGGAGGTGACAAATTCGAATTCCGCTAGGGTAACTATAACTTTCAACTTTATGTTTTCCAGCTTGTCTTTTAATCTATGCTTCTTTTTTTCCTTCTACGTCTATAAGCGCCAAACAATACATCATCATCATCATCATCATCATCATCATCATCATCATCATCATCATCATCATCATCATCATCATCATCATCATCATCATCATCATCATCACAATCCAGTGCCCGACAAGCTGACGTGGGCTATCATACCTCTCCACAAATTGCGATCTCCGACGACATGGATCAATTCATGTGTTGACTCCCTTCCGTGCCATGAAGCAAGACTATCAGAGATCTTCTCATGCTGTCTTTCTCGATCTATCCTTCCTCAAATCTATCGATTGTCACGACATGCTCCAGATTTTGTCTTCCCATAATGTGGCAAAAAAAAAAAAAAAACGATGACTGTTACTTTCTGATGTTTGTGATAAGTTTGTGATAAACAATACATGCGAGTTTAATTATGCAAAAGACAGAAACAGTGGGAGCAGACCTGACATCTAGTAGGATTGTCATCGCAGGCACTCACTATGAACCGTGGCACACCACCGACTGAGAGAAATCAGTGTATAAAATAGTAATGGCGGAAGTCCACGGGAAGCCGGGATCAATGTAAATGAGATTCAGATCATCGTAGTAATGCTGTTATTTCCCTAGTAAAACATTTAGTAAACTTGTCATAGCTAGTTGTTGACGCAACAAACATGGCAATCATTCAACAGGAACACCATTAATGAGCGAGGATTCAAAGGAACGAAATGTGACAGGAATATGGAGGGGTCTGTTCACAAACTCTCTCATAGTACGCACACGTGAACACGTCCCACAACATTGTCTGCGGTTGTCTTTCGTGATTAATTAATTCCCCGTTGCCTACTTTCCGCTAATGGGGACAGCTGGGAAGTCACTGTGAGAATTATGTTAACAACGTTTTAAAATTTAACAGAAGGATCGTTAACCTACGCGGTGTCTGTATATGTTGAACCTGTTTGTTTACCTTCTGCAACTCTAATGAGTAAATATAATAGTTATTACTCAAACGTTTTAGTTACTTGTCATGCTATTAGTGGTATTTACTCTACTCCTGGTCTCCGCATAACCTGGCTGTTATATATTAGAAACAATGTCCGGTATCAATAACCTTGAGGTGAATGTGTGAAGTGTTTGAACCATCACATTTTTGTAGGCCTGAGTTCATGGGGGAAAAGAAGGCCAGTATTTGCCTCCCGTAGTGCACGACGAGAGCTGGTATCGATTCCGTGTTCGATATCGCTCTCGACATAGTTAGTTCAATGTGCTAACCATAAGACAAACACGCAGGCTCTGTTATACATTGTGTAAAGAAAAGAAAAAAGAAAAAAACGTCAAAACTAGCCGATTTAAGAACAGCACATCGTGGACTTTGTAATAAAATAAAAGTTTTGAAATACAGTGGATCCCGTCCCATTGCAACTTACCTGGAGATTGAAGAGGCTGACAAACTGGTAAGGAAAAGTAGAAGACTACTTCAGCCTAATATAAATGTAACCTATGATGAGATCAAGACGTTTTAAAGATGCACTTCTTCCCAATCAGAGAATCTATGCCACCGGAAAGATGATGCATGAAACCAACTCAACCTAAGTGGAGGGACAAGAAAGAGGATAGGCTTCATTACACGTGTGGTTTTATCCCATAAGGCTCGGTATCTTTCAGCAGTGAGGTCTCCGTAGTTTTAGCGACGACACCAGGAGTATCCGATAAAACTGCATTCGTTAACCGAACGACATAGCCCGGAACTTACCCCACAACATTCGGAGCGTGAGGCAGGCGGGTTATCCACTATGCCACGGAGACTCTCAACGTAACTGAAGCAGTATCAGTCTTTAGATTCAGCACGGGATATAGTTATCTAAAACAGCTCTTATTCAAGCAACTAAGACAGGAGATACTGGACGAATATAACTGTAGAATTGGTACAATGATGCTGACATATTTCGAAACAATTTTTCACACTGTGATTGTTAATAATGATGACACAAACAACATTTTGCACAATGTACAGCCTGACACATTTCACTATATCCCGCCAAGTTCATGCGACAGAAATGGTGCAACATCTATTCAGGCAACGTAAAACAGATCTTCTTCTAGATAAAATGCACACGCTCTGCCATAGTTTCACTGCTTTGAGAAATAAACTGATGATGAAACTGGAAGAGGTGTCCATGTGTTGATTGAGAAGGATATTGAGAATATTGTGGAGGCAGAAGCGAACGAGTACAACTATCTCGGAATAGCTTTAACATCTGATGGACAGATGCGCATTGTAGAGATCAGATCAAGAATCGCTATGACAAAGGTAGCCATTTGCCAGATCGTAAACATACTAACCAATTAAAAAAAAAACACAAAAAAAAACAACTGTTAACTGGATTGCAAAAGAGTGTATTGAAGTGCTACATATAACATATACTGGTTTATGCATGTGAAACTTCGACAATAAGCTGACAAGCTAAGAAACATTTAACAGCAGTGGAATTGTGATTTCTGAGGGAAATGCAAAGAATACCATGGACAGAGAGAAAAACCAATAAGCGAATCCTAAATGAGACAAACGAAAACCGTAAACTGATTAGAGAAACTAGACATGTACAGTTAAGATTGTTTCGGCACGTTATGAGGATAAATAATCTGGAAAACTTAGTGACGACTAGCAAGGGTGATGAAAAAGAAACGCAAGGTGGAGGCAGAGCAATAAAAATCTGGATAACTTGGTCGGATGACATGAAAGAGGCATGAACACGGCCTGATACAAGCCTGGTGGTCGTGTAAGATGGCGAATCATAGACCGCCAACGGTTATGGGCATGCCACATGATGAGGATGATAAGAAAGGAACAAACGCTGATTTATTGACAGCGGAAGATGTTTCTAAATCCCTTATGGAAACGACCGAGAACCCATATGTGGAAAGAATGAGATTGCGGGGGATCGACAGGGGTTCTGGAAGAATCTCAAAACTGAGAGGGAAGACCAGGAGAACTTTTAATCAGATAGCGATGGGAACGATTAGTAGTATGACTCTTCGCTGGCTGTTGAACGAGGGGACGGAACACGAATGGGAATGTCCTGAGTGCAGTGATGTCGGTTCTTAAATCAACTCAACTCAGCTCAACACATGAAAACGATTAGAAATAGACACATGAAAATTATATGGTATATAATCCTTGAAGTTAGAAAGAGAGTTCTTGCGTGTTATTTAGAATCAATTATAACATATGGCTGCGAATCCTGGACGATTAGTAAAAAAAATGTTTGCATATTCTTTACAGGACATCGCTGTCAACATCAGCATCTTTCAGCTGATTGTTGATTTCTTGGCAAGATTACGCTCAGTAGTTTGCCATTGCTTTCTGAGCGGCTGGCTCACATACCCCGTAAGTTACCGACGCGATTCGAACCACTGCTGATTCTCACCGTCGTCACGTTACTTACGAGAGTATACGAGATTACGGAGAAAAGTCGCTAACCTCTAGGCCAGGAAGCCGGCGGACGATTAGTAAACAGAAGAAAAAAATCCACGGAAGCCATGGAGATGTGGTTTTATAGAAGAATGCTGAAAATTAATTGGACAGCCAAAATGAACAATCTGGACATCTTGAGGGGAGCTAAGTCACAAAGACATCTTATGACAAACATAAGAAAGAGACAGTCATCGTGTTTTCGCCACGTTGTGAGAAGACAAAAATTGGAACATGTGACAACCGGAAAGATTTGCGGAAAGAGAGACAGAGGAAGACAGCAGGAAAAGATTCTTGACAGTCTTATGTCATGGCGCGGAATGGGAGTCAACACACGAACTGATCCATGACGTCAGAGATCGCAATTTGTGGAACGGCATGATCGTCCACGACAGCCGGCAAGGCACTGGATGATGATGATGATGTTGATATTGATGATGATGATGATGACGATAATGATGATGATGATGATGATGATGATGATGATGATAATAATCAGAAGTGGTGAAATAGAGTAATTAAACTTACGTGAGAAAATATTGCGAAAGAGAACAAAGAGGGAGATAGAGAAACGTGTTTGTGAAAAGATTAAACACCTGTGCCACACGTAATGAAACAAACAAGCTCAACGTCATCAAACTATCAGGTGACAGGGTTTACTGACAGGTCGTGGTTGACAAGGTCGGTTCCAGATCTGGCTCTTGTAAATAAATATTATGTGATATTTATTTTAATAATAATTTCCACATTATTGTTTGTTGATTTGAAATGTGAGATGCGAAGGTTGTTACGACCCCATTTCGGAAAGAAGTAAATAAAGTAAAAGACCCCCCCCCCCCCCCCCCTTTTTAAAGCCGTAATGCATGTTAAGTAAATGGGGCTAGTTTCATATTGCCAGATCGACCTGTTGTGTTGAATATCATACCGGCGTATTTATTTCTCATGAAATTTTCTGGTACTCATTACAAGCTGGGTCCATCTGGGAATAAACTCTGACCTGCGTCTTAATAGTGCAGTTATACAAACTTCTCGTCGTCAGTCTCGTCAAGTTGTACACTCATATGTACCGTTATTTTTCTCTTGCATTCATCCTCTCACTTGTCCCTCCCGCACATCCTTTAACAGATTCAGTGGCAAAGAAAAAATATGTTTGGACCTGACAAAGCTAAATGACTGAAATAGGAAGTAGGGATATGTCACAGCTATGATTTAAAAGTTGTTAACATGGTAGCAGACATGTTGCATTGTAACGCAATGCCTATATTTCGGCGATATATTAGCCCGTGGTAGCTATGAGAAGTCGCCCAAGACGAATAATCATTTACCTACACTTCTATCGTTTTCATGTATTTAAGCATTTCATAGGCGGCGTGAAATCGTTACACAGAGGCATCACACCGAAAATTACCGAAATGAAAGATACCAACCAGAGAAACGCCTCTGCGAGACCACCTATTCTCCACAACACCATATACGTGTCCAATCCACAACAAGTAATCAGATGAGTAACTGTTATATTTACATTTCCATGTAGTAGTTGTTCATGTAGTTGTATTGGTCTGTGTAGTATTAGTAAAGCTTACCGTCTACTCATGTTTTTGAGTGATTAATTCATTGTAAGAAATAAGAGGAACGGCAAAAAGAAAGACCAGGATAAATGTTTGTATTTGCTAGTCTGCTCACCCGTCCAGTACCCAGACAAGCTTAGCTCAGACTAAACACTGACGAATATTGATTACTATATGTTGTTTCTGGATACATATCATTCTGTTGCTTCCCTCTGAGGTTCCTGGCGGTGATAAATCACGTTTTTCTTGTTGGGACCGGTGCGTAGTCTTGAGACGACCAGAACGTGTGGTTTTTACATACTTGTTTCTCGTGTGCTTTCTGGTTTCGTTTCATTTACCTGCTATCTCAGAGAACTGTGTGACTTACTTATTGATTCAAACTCGTAACGTTTTCTACCCAGCTATGCACCGCTTTACGGGAAATCGCTAGGGGCTAAGTCCACTGAAAACCCACCTTGGTGGGAGACATTTCACGAGTGACGCCGAAGTTGAATGTGAAGTGAAAATGTGGTTTAGAAAACAGAGCACGCAGTTCTATGCAGCCGGATTGGGAGGACACCTAAAACGATGGGATAAGTGCAACTATGTGTCAGAGCCTAAGTGTGCAGCAACATCGTTACGGCCCCCGGCGGACAAGAGTTGTCGGCTGGCGAGATTCTTACCTGACAGCGCGACCAGCGCTGACGACAGACGCACGCAAAGCCACGTGACCCCACGAGAGGCAGTGGGCAGTGTGTGTTAATCTCAGACCAAGCTGGGACTGGACATCTGAACGGACGTGTGTGTCGAGAGCAAGGCGTTTTGTGTGAATCTCCGTGGTTGTGAGCTGAACGACTGATATCGTGAGCGTTAGACCTATGAGCTGTTTTGTGGTTGTGAGTTATCTGTTGTACATTGCTGTAACTATTGTTATGTATTTAATGTGGTAATAAATCCATAGAACTTGTTGCTGTGTCTTACGTCGAATTACGTTTGTACTTGTACTGTCTCACATGTGTTAGCCAACGAGCCTAATATAAGATCCTGACATGTGTGGACGTGGGTTGCTCGTCATTATTTAAGAACCTAATATATTTAGACGTGTGTTGTTCGTCTTTGTGATTTAAAACTATAATTCTTGTACTTGTAAAATTTGTCAAGGTTATAGTGATGTACATGTGATCGGAAAAGTCTCAGTGTGATCCATTGCTACATTGTCTAAATATGTTTAATATCATTAGTAAATGTACAGTACATATTGTTTGATCCTGTAAACGTGTAAAACATTTGTAATTCGTAAAACTTGTCACCGTTTGACCTTGTCAACCTTGTGATTTTGCCACCATTTTGACCTTGTCGCCATCTTGTAAACTTGATGTCTTTGTCCTTACTGAATGTCATCTTGATGTAAGTGATGTGTCATCAATGTTATTGAGTGTTCAAATACAGATAGATTGTTGTTATGTATTGAGTTTGTGGAACGCAAAGAGTTTTGGAAAGAGTGTAACTTCTGTTGAAAGAAACACTGTTGACGACAAATTTACGACATACAATTATACTCAACGCCATCCAAACCAAATCAACACTTAGTGACTTACAGGCACACACCAACAAACACACGCTAACTTATTTCTCTCCAAAACAAAGCAGGTTTTTGCGTACCATCCATAACCCTGCCGTAGAGGTCATTAGTGGTTCTGAAGTACGACCTTACAGTTTTTCTAGCCCGATTGCCCAACCATTCGTCATCATATCCAAGGGCACTTGAGTATATTTTTCTTTACTTTAACTTTACGTATGCATTAGTGGGCACGCATCGTATAGTCAAATCAATTGTAAGTAGTTTTTCTACTAACCATTTATAATATATTTTGTGTGGTTGATTGTCATTGACGTATTTTCTCCATCATGTCGTCATTGTTCGATTTCATTGATATGGGGATAAAATTACAGTTACACGGTGATGAATTAACAAAATGGAGTGAGAACAAATACGCAGAATACCTACTTGTTCAGGAAAAAGCTGCCGAACGCGATGAAAGAGCAGCAGAAATAGCCCTAAAACAGGCAGAGATTGAAAAAGCTGCCAAGCAAATAGAGGCTGAAACAGCATTAAAGCAAGCCGAAGTAGAAATGGCTGCAAAGACAAAGCAAGCTGAGATAGACAGTGAACTTAAGAAAGCAGAAATAGCAGCTCAGAGCAAAAGGGAAGAACTTGAACTACAGTTGAAAATGAAACAACTGGACACTGAGACTGCAATAAATAAAGAGTCAAAGAAATCTGAAAGACTGGAAAAAGAAAACCAGTATAAAAAGTACCAAGGTATCGTTCGTAACTATACCTCGGGTGACTGCATAGCAGCCTTTACCCAAAATTTTGAGACTTTAATGGAACATTACCAAGTTCCACTTTCGGAATGGAATATTTTATATATGAGGAGTCTTTCTGGGGAACCTCTGAAAGTAATTGAAACCATCCCCAAAGACCTCAGAAAAGAGTACCATTACATTAAATCAAAAATAATGGCACATTTCATGCTAGATGAAGCAGGGTACAGAGAACAATTTAGTAAACTGAGTCCAAAGTCAACTCAAACGTTCTCTGACTACCTCTGTTTAGTCCGAGACATTTTCAGCAAATGGACTTCATCAGCCAAAATTAACAAAAATTATGATAAATTAGAAGATCTCATTATTCGAGATAAGGTTATTTCTTCTATCCCAACATCTTTTTCTAAGTTCTTGCAAGAGAATGAATGCACATGTGTGGAAGAAATGGAAAGACGTGGGTCGGCCTATTATACGGCAAATAAACAATGTTTTGCCACTGAAGCTACTGACAGTAACTGGGTAGCCGCTGCCAACTATGAGAAAAACTATAGTAGGCAAAAACCAAACAGGCCTACCTCTGAAAAGTTCAGACATTGTGTCCATTGTAAAATGTCTCATTATTTGAACGAGATGTGCGATAAAAACCCAGGGTACCAAACATACTTGCAAAATATGGTAAACAGACAAGACAGAGAACGTAAATCGTTCAAAAGCTTACGAAAATGTTTTCTCTGCAAGGCGTACGGTCACCATCGCATGGATTGTAAAGGCAGGCATATGACCAACAAAGCCAATGCCGCCTTGTTCGATAGTTCAGCGTCAGAAGACGAAAATACAGAAAAACATCCTGTACATGCAGCACAGGCTTGTGACGTATTTAGTTCCAACACATGCACTGTCTGTAATACCTTCTTTGAAAATGGTATCTTAACATGCGGGCACGCCATCCCTATTGCTAATGAGGAAGGTAACTTAGTAATAGACTCAAAAGGCAAGTTAGACATCTATCACGGGTATGTTAATGGCAAGTTCGCTACAGTACTTCGCGACACCGGGAGTACACTTATTGGCCTGAAAACAACATTCATAACACCTACAGACTACACAGGTAGACACATCACATGTAGAACATTTTCAGGCAATATTGAAAAATATCCATTAGCTTGGGCATACATCGAAACACCATTCCTCACCGGAAAAGTAAAAGTCGCAGCACTTACAAACCCAGTGTGCGATATAATCATCGGAAATTTACCGGAAGTGAATGACAAACATCATAACCATGACATAACATCACTATGTATTAATGATAACACATCACCACCAAATGTCATTGAAAATGTCATATCACCAGTTGAATGTATGTTAGCTAACGCAGCACTAAGTTCTCATCACATCATTGACGATATCATTCCATCATCATCTGATGTCATTGAGTGTGTGAACGCAGTAACAAGAGCTACTGCTAGAGTGCAAGATGATAGTAACCAAACTGAGGCTATTCAAATGCTTAGCCCAGAAGTACCACCTAGTGACTCGATGAAGGAAACATTCATAACAGCTCAAAAAGCTGATCCTTCACTGTCAAAGTATTTTGACCTGATCGGCAAAAAGCCAAGAGTAACGAAAAATGCTAAATGGCATTTTGCTTTATACAATGATATACTCACCAGGTACTACACCAAAGGTGACGTTACAACAAAGCAAACTGTGTTACCAACTACTTATCGCAAGCAAGCTTTACATCTTGCTCACGATATACCTTTTGCAGGTCATATGGCATATGTTAAAACCAGGTCAAGACTATTGACACAGTTTCATTGGCCAAAATTCTGTAATGACATAAAAACATATTGCAGAAGTTGTGATACATGCCAGAAACTGGTAAAGAAAGGTAAACACCCACAGGCAAAGTTACAAGTCACTGACTTAGCCAGTCGACCTTTTGAAAAATTATCAGTTGACATTGTGGGCCCTCTTAGTCATACAACTACTAGAGGGAATAAATATATACTAACAATTATTGATCAATGTAGTCGCTGGCCAGAAGCGATTCCGTTAAAGAACATTACTGCCAACGATATCATGGAAGTGTTCTTCCATATTTTCTCCAGAATTGGGTTTCCAGATACTATCCAGTCTGATAGAGGCACTCAATTTATCGCCGCATCCACTCAAGCTTTCACTAAAATGTTAGGAGTGAAGCAAGTCTTCAATAGCCCCTATCATCCTCACTCGAGCGGGATAATAGAAAAGCTTAATGGGGATCTGAAGCACATGCTAGCCAAAGTAACTCAAGATCACCCCAATAACTGGGATCTATACTTACCAGCTGTCCTTTTTGCTTATCGCGAGGTACCACATTCTAGTACCGGTTTCTCTCCTTTTGAACTCATCTATGGTGCCAAACCACGCGGCCCATTAACAATTTATCACCAAATGTTAACTGAGTCCACTCCAGTATTGAAACCCATATCATCATTTGTGTATGTAACATCATTGCGTGAAAGGATAATGAAATCATGTGAAATTGCTAAAAGTGCACTAAAACTATCTGGTGCTACTTACAGACAATACGCAGACAAAGGTAACAGGACTATAACATTGACAGCTGGACAGGACGTTCTACTACTACTACCTAGTGACAGACAAGCTACTGACAGATTCTTGGCAGGGACCTTTTAAAGTGACAAGACAAATCTCTCCTGTTGACTACGAAATCCTGATAAAAGACAAACACAAAATATTTCACATCAATATGCTAAGACCATACTTCAACAGAGACAACGAACAAGACGATACGACAGCTTGCACCGTGATAATAGATCACGAAGATGACGATTCTAGCGACGAGATTCCAACACCTACATTAGACACGACAAACTGCTTGAAGGAGATCAAGATCAATCCAAACCTAAGTCAAGCAGAGACAAACAGTTGCAAACAGTTGATACAAGAGTACAACACCATCTTTTCAGACAACCCAGGACAAACAGAGTTAGTACAGCATCACATCACACTCACATCAAACACACCCATAAGATGCAGACCATACACCATACCATTACATTACAAGGAACAACTACATCAGGAAATCATTAACTTAGAAAAAAACAACATCATCAGACGATCCCTATCAGACTTCTCTTCACCCATGGTCATTGTACGGAAAAAGGACAACACAATACGACTTTGCATAGATTACAGAAAACTGAACAAAATAACTGTTTTAGATCTTGAACCAATGGCAAATACAGACGATCTTCTGACAGAACTGACTGACGCTAAGTTCTTCACGACCCTTGACATGGCTAAAGGTTACTGGCAGATTGCTGTACATGAAGACAGCAGACATCTAACAGCTTTCGCCACGCCTTGGGGACTGTACGAATGGTGCAAACTTCCATTTGGGCTAGTCAATGCCCCAGCCACATTTGTACGCATGACACGACTCCTCCTATCTGACATTCCTAATATAGTTTCCTATATTGACGACATCTGTGTCCATACAGAGACAATGACGGAACATATAAAGATACTGGAACAGACACTAGAACGTATCAGACATCACGGACTGACAGTGAAGCCTTCAAAGGTGAGCATGGCTTACCAAGAGATATCATTTTTGGGGTACAGAATATCCAATGGCTTTGTCATGACAGACAACAAAATTGTCTCGAAAATTCTAAAACTGTCACTTCCAACAAATAAGAAACAAGTCCGCAGTTTGTTGGGACTTATTAATTATTACAGAAACTTTATTCCTGATTTTTCAGAGCTGACTGAGGTTTTTTCTAACTTACTAACCAAAAAATAAACCCGAAAAAGTTGTAAACGATGAATGCCTACGAAATGCATTTGATAAAGTTTTGGCACACTTTTCTGATAAGAATACACCTAATCTCATCCTTAAATTGCCCAACATTCGTTTACCTTTCAGATTGAGAACAGATGCTAGCTCCATTGCGATCGGTGCGGTCCTTTTGCAGGAATACAACGACATCCTGCATCCCGTCTGTTTTCTATCAAGAAAACTAAGACCCCGAGAGCGGGCCTGGTCCATTCCGCAATTAGAGGCATTGGCCTTAGTAGAAAGTGTAACAAAGCTGTCCAAATATCTTCTAGGACGTCACTTTATCATCGAAACTGACAACAGTCCATTAAGGTATATCAATTCCACAGTACCATCAAATAACATGATTGCTCGCTGGTCCTTAAAGCTTCAGAATTTCAGTTTTGAAGTTCGCCATATTCCCGGCAGATTGAATACAATCGCCGACCTTTTGTCCCGTTGTCCGACAGACCCAGTAAGCAATGTCTGAGTGCACTGTATAATATTACACTCAGCCCAACACAGCCACCAATGAGTGAATTTTTTTCCATTCACCTACTGTGTAAGGTCAATAATCAAAATTGTGATACGGTTTACAGACCGACATGTATAATATACTTATTTTAATCAAGTCATGTAATGAGTGTAGTATAATTGTGTAGTGTGTGTTAGAATGAGAACGATATTAATTGTATATAGACACCAACAACAGTGTCACAAACGCTTAACCAATTATCAAAAGCGAACTTTACCATTGTGACATTTGTGGGTGAATTTTTTTTCACCGTGATATTTTAACATGTGCAAATGTGGACCGAACATTGACTCCTACATCACCTCTACAGCAAATGTGATCCAAATTGTTCGACGTGTGAACACATCGGAAATAAGAACATTCCATCATAATCCGTTGTCATACTATAACATCAGACACGAACTGTGAGAACATTCTACTATCAGTTCCGAAATAAAACCGGATCATTTGTGTTCAGAAAATGTAACATCAACCAAATTTTTCGTTTCGTGTGCATTTCCGGTGTAGTTTAAAAAGTATAACTTAATTAGCAGACTATGTACAAATTTCCAAAAATTTATGACACTTGTAAAATCCTTTCGAATCTATAAAATATAATATACCAATTGGGTACTTATTTATTTTGATTAGTGTAATCTTAGAATCATATCTTGATTAATGTATTCATATTATCGACTTTTTCTCGTTAATATGAAGAAACGTCAAGCAATGACGCTAAGAAATTAAATAATTATTGCAATGTATGAAATTTCTTAAATGTCATAATTACTTCCCTTGCATTTGTGAATTACATCAAGGGCCATAATTTGAAACATATTCATTAATGTATATTGTATAGATAGACATTTTGTTGCTCAAATGTTTGGCACAGCAGGTAGGCGTCCACCAAGCATGTCATAGAGCTGCCAACATTGCAAACCAACATAAGAGCTCCTGACCAAATGAGGGCAGAGTTTAAGTGTTTAATACGACTAATACAAAGCCGTATTTCAGTCTGGCTAGATGGTTGTTGCAAAACAATCATATTATTACTTTTTTTTCAAATAGCTGCGAGGTAGATGCGTGAAGCTGGTGCTACTGATCTGACTGGGTATTATTGCAATGAAGGTAACCAGGCATCAGGGGGATGAAACCTGAATTGTGTTAAAAATTGTACTTCATTTGTCATTTCGATGCAACTTACATTTTTTTTTGTATATATTTCTATGCCTTATATGTATTTTCATGCATACCACTGGGAAAGAGTAGTCTCTGACATGAAATTAACACTACCCCAGTATATACATACATCATGAATGAAAGATGGCATCTTTCATTGAAGTACCCGGGGAGAATGTCAGAGCCTAAGTGTGCAGCAACATCGTTACGGCCCCCGGCGGACAAGAGTTGTCGGCTGGCGAGATTCTTACCTGACAGCGCGACCAGCGCTGACGACAGACGCACGCAAAGCCACGTGACCCCACGAGAGGCAGTGGGCAGTGTGTGTTAATCTCAGACCAAGCTGGGACTGGACATCTGAACGGACGTGTGTGTCGAGAGCAAGGCGTTTTGTGTGAATCTCCGTGGTTGTGAGCTGAACGACTGATATCGTGAGCGTTAGACCTATGAGCTGTTTTGTGGTTGTGAGTTATCTGTTGTACATTGCTGTAACTATTGTTATGTATTTAATGTGGTAATAAATCCATAGAACTTGTTGCTGTGTCTTACGTCGAATTACGTTTGTACTTGTACTGTCTCACATGTGTTAGCCAACGAGCCTAATATAAGATCCTGACATATGTTGGTGGAAATTATGTTGAGAAATAAAGGGACAATGTATGTATAAAAATAAACTGGTTTCAAGTTGTTAACATATTTAGTTTTTTTTCTACAGCCATTTGTGACTTACTTATTAACTTGCCCTCGTATTTTGCCCTGGCCATGCTGGGGTGCGGAGGAATGGACAGGCTGATAGACTAGCAGGGAATGCATCTCTTGATGGTAGATTGCCTATGGACAAGGGGGAGGTAGTCGTGCACCTGTGGGACCAGGTGGAGAAGGCGGAGGAACAGATTGACGAACCCATATGTGGAAAGAATGAGATTATGGGGGATCGGCAGGGGTTCTGGAAGAATCTCAAAACTGAGAGGAAAGACCAGGAGAACTTTTAATCAGATAGCGGTGGGAACGATTAGTAGTATGACTCGTCGCTGGCTGTTGAACGATGGGACGGAGCACGTATGGGAATGTCCTGAGTGCAGTAATGTCGATTCTTAACTCAACTCAACTCAAGTGGTGTGCCTGTAATGCAAAATGTTTCTTTAAAATAAAGAGTAAAAAAGTCACCTGTTTTATTTACATGTAAGCCAGAAGTAAAGCAAAGCAAAGTAAAGTAAAGTAAAGTAAAGTAAAGTAAAGTAAAGTAAAGTAAAGTAAAGTAAAGTATCCTTTTACACACATTAAGGCATACTGGGCATACAGTGTTAGAATTATAGCTTTACCGTGATATCGGCCCTCAATGGGTGATCTGGTTAGTATCATGGCGGCCGCCTTTACTTCCTAAATATTTTCTGGTACCCATCTTAGGCTAGACTGACCTGGGAGCCTAGGTACATTTTAAAATGCACCCCGATTTGGTTTCCACCCCATGAACAAGGTTCGGCAGGCGAGCGGGAAGCTACTCGGCTACCGCATATGAAACCAGCCGCTTGTATCAAATAATTATGGTACAATATTAACAAACGACTCATCTAGTCAGTAGAACTGCTTAGGGGTAGTTGGTGTAGTTTTACAATCCCTGCGTACCGGTTTCGTGGTCAGCCGAATACGGATTGGGAGCAGATCGCTTTGACTGGATTGTTACAATAATATGAGTGCCGGCCGCAGAGAAAGCAATTGCAAACCGACAGAATAAAAGATATGGGCCTGGCACAATATGCCCAATGCACTTTAAAGCGTGTCAAATGGCCCTTTACGTTACTGATGTATTTGTAGAAACTAAATTACTAGAGCCAATGTAAAGGGACAGTCATGTGTCACAGGTGCCACCAAACAGACATCCAGAGACTGAAGGTAACATCTTAATTAAAACGAATAAATTTAAAATAGGTACATGGAATGTTATAACGGTAAATGAGCTTGGAAAGTTGCACAATGTTATAAGTGAAATGGAAAGCATGAAATTAAATAACCTAGGCATAAGTGAAATGAGATGGAAGGGATCAGGCAAAATCATAAACGACAAATACACAATAATCTATTCTGGAGGGGTAATACACGAAAATGGAGTAAGGCTAATATTTGATAAACAAACAGCCACATCACTTAATGGTTACTTGTGTATCTCAGATATAGTTATTATGGTCAAATTTAAAGGCAAACTGTTAATATAAATATTGTATAAGTATACGCACTAACAACAAGCACTAGTGATGAAGAAATACATTTTTACTATGAAGTAGACATGGCGATGTCTCAAATTAAATCACAAGATATAAAAATAATACCTGGTAATTTTAATGCAAAAGTAAGAAAATGAAAAATAGAGGATATAGTGGGGAATTATGGTTTAGGTACCAAAAAAAAGAAAGAAGAGGAGAGCAATTAATAGAATGGGCAAATATCAATGATATGATAATTGGGAACACTTGGTTTAAACACCATAAACGACGACTTTACTCATGGAAAAGCCTTAATAAGAAAATACTCAACCAAATTGACAACATACTTATTAATATCAGGCTTCAAAATGCGTTAATTAATGTAAAGACAAAGCCGGGTGCTGACTGTAATAGTGATCATCTACCACTATGTGGAATAATAAAAGTAAGACTGAAGAGAGGGAAAAAAGTGGTTAAGATCATGAGACTTAATAAAGAGGTTTTGAAGGTAGATAAAGAAATTCAAGAACAATACACGGTGATTGTGAAAAATAGGTACAATGCAATAGCTAAAATATAGAATATAAACGAATAATGGAAAATGTTAAGGGACTCAATTCATCAAACGAGCAAAGAAATATTACCGGAGAAAAGCCAAGGAGCTTTAAAAAATGGATGACTGAAGAAATCTTAAAGTTGATGACCAAAAGAAAACAGAATAGCAATGATAAACAAGAATATAACGGGATAAATAAAGAAATAAGAAATAATTGCGTGAAGGCAAAATAAAGTTGGTTAAACGAGCAGCTCAAGAAAATTGAATTAAATTCTGATAATGATACAAAAAATATGTACAGACAAATCAGTGAGCTCACAGGAAGAAAAATAAGAATAAATACAGGGTGTTTAAATCGAAAACAAAAAAGATATTATTGGAAGAAATGCTATAATGAAGAGGTGGAATGAGTATATAAAAGGATTATATGACGGAGAAAGGATCGAATTAACAGAAGAAAGTTACTTATAAGGTCAATCTATTCTAAAAGAAGAATTTGATGACGCTATCAAACGTATGCAGAAAGAAAAAACAGCTGGGTCAGATGGAATCACAATAGAAGAAATAGAAGTAATGGGATAATTTGGAGTAGATATATTAACCAAAATGTTGAATGATATCTATAGCAGTGTATATCTACCAAGCGATATGCTGAAGTATAGAAGACCACCCTGAATGAGTGGTCTACCTCAAGATAGAAGACCACCCTGAATGAGTAGTCTACCTCAAGTAGATTCGAGGTAACCCAGTGCCCCTACATGAGGGCAGGGTAGGTGATAGGGAGGGGAACTATTAACTAGTTCTCTCATGAGACACGGAGATGTCAACCACAGAGAGTAAGCACTCTGGTCACGGCAGAATCACGCCTACGTGATAGCCACGGAGAAGTGGAATCCCACTCAAGAGTAAACGGCTACTCTAAGCGTGCTGAGTGTTGCAGCACGCAAAAAGCCGAAGGACGCACGAGGTCCTTCCGCGGGCTGTGTAGCCACGCGAGTAGAATAGTCAGACGGGGACTGACTTTCATAGTGAGAGCATCGATTAGTGTCGATGCGCGTTTCCTTAGCCAAGTAGATAGAGTTAGCTGTAGGGATAGGATATGACTGGATAGGGAATTCTGTGTCTTTATGTGTGATTTAATAGCGACCGTTTTTGTGCAGTAATCTATTGTTAAAGAGCCAGTGACAATAAAATGCATCATCCATACCTCTTGTACGACTTGCAATATTTTTGTGTGGTACGGGAGAAGTTGATCCTGTAATGCCTGACGCATCGGTTGCTGACAGGCTAGGATTAAAGTGGTGTCAGAAGTGTAGCTTGGACAATTGTTCAAGCTAAAACACTCACCCACGGCTCTGAAATAGTATTATTGTTATTTAATCACGGGGTTTAATTTGTGTTAGTGTGATAATGACGTGTGCAGACTAGGTCGAGTTGCGAGCTGTGCTGTGCCTATCGTGACCAAATAATATTTATTTGTGCTTAATGAAATATTTTGTGCTTATAATCATGTGTTCTTCGAAGTTGTAAGTATTGATATTATTGTTTTCTATCATTTATTTATGTAATTACTTATTTGTTTATGAATATGTGTCAAATATGATTCATGGCGGAGCGATACACAAAACAAAATGAGCCGAGAACATTATTGATTTTCCAATCTAAAAATAGCGCTGCGCCTCTGACGTATTGCGGCTGACAAACAGCTGTATTACGCCATTTGCAATCGGCGACGGATTGTTGACAAATCGCAAAGCGGCTGCTCGCCTGAATCATTGGCTTATACCAAACATTATTTGTTCAAATACGTTATTTATTGAATATATTTATTTATTTAAACATTATTATTACCTTTATATTTATTTCAAAGCATTTATTTAATTATTTATATACCTATTCTAATTTGTTACCGTCACGATGGCACTACTTTTGCTATGCAAATAAGACTTGGCCTGCACAACACTTCCATAGATTAAACTAGAATAGGAAAGCAAGGCATACGACGTTAGAACGAAGACAGGACATTGACATTTAATATTAATTAGACTACATTGTACTGTTCTGGGGGCATGTGATGTGATTGTACCAAATTGTCTAAAGTCATATATCATTTACAAGTTGTTAATTGTTACTGCTCCTGTAAACCAGGCAGAACAACAGCTGTTTGGAAGAAGAGCACAAGGTGTATGTCATAGTGCCTAACGATTTGACCTGAGGTGCCAAACGATTGTACCTGATTGATCTGGAATGTTAAGATGAGTATATCCAAACTATTTTCAATGCAATATGATTAATAATGCATCTCTTTTTCAGGGTGTGATCTATTAGAATATTTATTTTGTGTCATCCATTTTTCAAGGTGTAATCTAAAAATATATCAGTGGTGCACAGTGTGGTAAATTACTTCATATTCCGAATATAAATAAGTGAGTAAATATTGAAGTGCCTGTCAACGCTAGCTAATAACCCAACAACATGGCAACTTTAGCTGATTTCATAAAAACAGGCAAAGAATTACAATACACAGGAAAGGAGCTAGAGCAATATGCTGACCAAAAATTTAAGGAAGCAAAAGATGCTGAGAGAGATGAACGTGCACGAGAAAGACAACATCAGAAGGAAAAGGAAGAACGGGATAGACAACAGCAGAAGGAAAAGGAAGAACGGGATAGACAACAGCAGAAGGAAAAGGAAGAACGGGATAGACAACAGCAGAAGGAAAAGGAAGAACGGGATAGACAACATCAGAAGGAGATTGCAGAACTAGCTGGGATAACAAAACAGAAGCAGTTAGAACATAATAAGGAGATTAAACAAAAAGAACTAGAATTAAAGCAAAAGCAACTAGATCAGGAGAAAGAACTAAAGCAAAAGACATTAGATCAGGAGAAAGAACTAAAGCAAAAAGAGATAGATGAAATGGCAAGAGTTAAGGAAAAACAAATACAAGTGGAATCAGAGACACAGTTAAAGATGAAAGGGATGGATGTAGATTCACACTTAGAGATCTCCGCTACTAAACTAAAGAGTCAGCAGGAAGAAAATAAATTTAATAAGTATATGAATATTATTAAACCATTCTGTAAAGAAGACTCCATATCAGCCTGGACAGAAAATGTCGAATATCAGTTTAAGTACCACCAAGTACCAATCGAGATGTGGGCTATGATTTACATGAAGGACCTTAGTGGGGAGCCCCTTAAAGTGATAGAATCAATACCAACTGAGCTTAGATCTAACTATCAGTACATCCATGATAGGATAATGCAACATTTCTTACTTGATGCCCCTGGGTATCAAGTACAGTTTTCCAACCTGAAACCAAAACCCAGTGAGACTTTCATTGATTACGTCTCAAATGTCCAGAGCGTACTAAATAGATGGCTTAATGCTTCAAACATAGGAAAAGATTTTGAAAAACTTAAAAATTTAATAGCCATGGATAAAGTCATATCCACAATACCATCTCCTTTCGCTAAATTTCTTCAGCAGTCAGACATTGAGACCATAGAACAATTTGAAAAAAAAGGCTCAGCTTATTTTTCCTCCAATATGGAGATTTTAAAAACATCTAATAGCGACTCTGAAATAGTTTCTTTTGTTAAGGACCAACCTAAAAGCTATCGGAGTAATAAAAAACCATTTCAGAGAGTCGACAAAAAAGACCATAAATTACCCAAATGTGTGTATTGCCAACTTTTTCATGATACTTATTCTATGTGTGATAAATCGCCTAACTATCCGGCACATCTTGAAAATGTCATTAAGAAGCAACAAAACAAGAGAACTGCATACAGGCGTGCAGTCAAATGCTTCTTCTGTTCCAGCTACGGCCATTATTAAAATAAGTGCCTGGGCCGCCAACGAATGAAAGCCAACAATGCAGTGTTAATTGATACATCATCTGATAGTGAGAGTGAGACTGACTGTGAAGTTGAAAATGAATTACCTGTTAACCAAGCTGAAAATGTGTGTTCTGTAAATAATGTATTGAGCTTTGACAGTTGTGAACGATGTCACCAATTCCATGCAGACGGAAAATTAGAATGTGGTCATACAGTACCATTCTCCACTGAGAGTGTAAACGCAGCATTAGCCTCCAGAGGCAATTTGGTGTTCCACAATGCATTGGTCAACGAAAAACCATGCCAATGTTTGCTGGACAGTGGGAGCACTCTTATAGGTCTTAGAAAGGAACTGGTGAATCCAAGTGATTATACAGGTGACTCAGTCAAATGCCGAACTTTTTCGGGCAATATTGAAATTTACCCTTTGGCAAAAGCCCGTATTAACACTCCTTTCCTTTCTGGTACCTTTACATGTGCGATATTAGATAACCCTTGTACTGATTTGATTTTGGGATGTTTACCCCAATTGAAACATTGCACGAACAAAGAAATAGCTGCATGGGAGAAATTAAATGCAGCTAATGCAACAACCAGAGCAGATACTATGAAACACCAAGACACATTACAGGATGAAAGACTACTGTTGCTATCACCAACTAGCACAGATGATACCAGCAGACAAAAGTTCATAGACCAGCAAAAAGCTGATCCGAGTGTGTCTCCGTATCTGAAGTTATTGAAAGAAAAAGCCAAAGTAACGAAAAACGCATCATGGTTTTTTAGACTGAATAATGGCATTCTTACCCGCTATTATACAACTGGTAACCATGAGATTCAGCAAACGGTGTTACCTGTACAACACCGCCAAACTGTGCTAAAGATTGCACACGAGTCACCGTTTGCTGGTCACCTTGCATACGACACAACCAGGGCCAGAATTCAGGCTCATTTTTATTGGCCGGGTTTTTGTAACGACATAAAACTATTTTGTCGTTCATGTAATGTCTGTCAACAACTAGTACGTAAGGGTAAACATCCTACAGCTGAAGTGCAGCCTTCAACACTGGCCTCTAGGCCATTTGAGAGTGTAGCGGTCGATATTGTTGGACCCCTAAACCAGGTGTCCAGCAAAGGAAATCGCTTCATTTTAACGATGGTGGACCTATGTTCAAGGTGGGTTGAGGCAGTAGCTTTGAAATACATCACCTCCAAAGACGTTGCCAATGTTTTTCTACACTTGTTCTCACGATTCGGATTCCCTCGTACCATCTTATCCGACCGTGGAACCCAATTCATATCGGCTGCAACGCAAGCCCTTACTAAAATGTTAGGGATTAAACAACAGTTTACAACAGCGTATCATCCAGCCAGCAATGGAATCGTAGAAAAACTTAACGGAGATCTGAAATATATGCTGGCTAAGGTGACAGCAGAAAACCCAGCTGATTGGGATACACTGTTACCAACAGTGCTGTTCGCCTATCGGGAGATTCCCCATTCAAGCACGGGTTTCTCACCGTTTGAATTAGTGTACGGGGCTAACCCACGTGGACCCCTAACAATTTATCATCAGGTAGTAACTAATTCCATTGAAATTCCAACCCCTAAAACACCTTATGAAATTGTAACAGAGACACGAGACAAGATTATGAAATCGTGTATCATAGCCAAAGCAGCTTTGGAGAGGAAGGGTCAAGTCTACCGCCAGTACGCAAATAAAGGTGCGAGAACTATTAATCTTGAACCAGATCAAGACATACTGCTTTTACTTCCAGACAAACGAAATTTATTATTGACCTCATGGCAAGGGCCATTCAAGGTGGTACGTAAAATTTCAGATGTCGACTATGAAATATCAATAAACGGACACTTAAAGATATTTCATGTCAACATGTTGAAACCTTACTTTTCACGACAAGAGACAGAATTAGAGACAGACGAACACAATGCATCCACACCGATTGATGAGACGACGGACATACACAACGCAACTACACTAGTTAGCGAGACTGGCAAATCCGACGATATCCATACACCTAGTGAGTTTACAGAAAACGCACTTAGCACCACAACTGTACTGAATCAGGTAGACGACGACGGGATGGAACTACCTGTTCCAATTGTCGACAAGACTGCCGACATTAGATTCTATACGAGTAGAACAGGGACTAACAGACGAGCAACGACGACAGATAATAGAGTTAGTAACGGAATATAAGGACATATTTTCCGACATTCCAGGTAGGACGGACAGAATCGAACACTCCATCCTTCTTTCGGACTCTAAGCCTATCAAATGCAGGCCGTACTCTATCCCACTCAGCTATAGAGAAAGTCTAAATAAGGAAATTCTTAATTTAGAAGCTAGTGGGATCATTCAGAAATCTACATCTGAGTACTCCTTTCCAATCGTCCTTGTCAAGAAAAAAGACTCCACCATTCGTCTTTGTGTGGACTATAGAAAGCTCAATAATGTCACTAAGATCGACGCAGAACCAATTCCTTCCTGCGAAGATCTTATTCTGGACATGTCCACTTCCAAAATCTTCTCTAAATTAGACCTTACTAAGGGATATTGGCAGGTCCCTATGCAGACTGAATCTATCCATCTTACTGCTTTCTCAACACCTTTAGGTCTCTACGAGTGGCGTTTTCTTCCTTTCGGACTTCGCAACGCTCCTGCCACTTTCGTACGCTTAACTAGAGATTTACTTCATGGAGTGACGAATACAGTGACTTATATAGATGATATTTGTGTCCATACAGATGACTGGACAACACACTTACTGAAACTCAGACATGTCTTCGATAGGTTGCGACTCTTCGGTCTCACTGTCAAACCGAGCAAAGTCGAATTGGGCCTACAAGAAATTGATTTTTTGGGTCATGTCATTTCACAAGGACAACTAAAAACTGACAATAGAATTATTACTAAAATTATGAACCTGACCATGACTACAACGAAAAAGCAGGTCAGGAGTCTTTTGGGTTTAGTAAATTACTATATTAAGTTCATACCGAACTTAGCTGAAATTACAAGTGTATTTTCAAATGTGGTAAAAGCATCAGTCAAATTAGATGTCAAAGATGCATTATTAATTTCTGCATTGTCAAAATTGAAACTCCTATTTAGTAATGTACCAATCCTCCGTTTGCCTAATCCTAGGCTCGTTTATTATCTTAGGACAGATGCCAGCAGGATTTCCATCGCTGCAGTACTAGGCCAGTTTTATGATGGCATCTTCCATCCAATTTGCTACGTGAGCCGCAAGATCACACCTGCTGAGTCCAGATATTCCATATCAGTGTTGGAAGCCCTAAGCGTCATCTATGCGGTGAGGAAGTTGCATCGATTTCTGGCGGGTGTTCACTTTGTGGTCCAGACTGACAACTCCCCGATCACGGTCATACAAAGTGGAGTACATCGCAACGACCGCATCTACAGGTGGTCATTGATATTACAGAATTATACTTTTAGTATAGAACATATTAAGGGTAGGGATAACATTCTGGCAGATACCCTGAGTCGACCATCTGAGGTAGAAATACCTGATATTCCACATGAGTAGTTAGTATAAGAAAGGTTAATTAGTACTCTTAGAGGATCCTGTGTAAAATGATCCTATTTATTACATAGACATGATTTTCAGGACTGTGTGCTAAGAACATTGAACTACCATGTGTCCGTAGACAGCAAAATAAGAACTATGCTCCAGGAACAATTGTATCACCGTGTGTACATAGACAGCTCGTTACTTACTATGCTCCATTTGTGTTCCGGTGAATCACCTGTGTTAATCATGGAAGAACAGTGCCAGAACATTGCATAAATAACAGACACGAATTTACTGGTCTACGTCACGTGCGGAATCTACGAGCGAAATAAGACCCACAGGACACAAGTATGACTGTGTAGTGTATTTAGTATACCCAGGATAATTATGTATATACAAACTATGCCAACGAAAACAATTTCTGAACATTATGGCAACCAATAACCTGAGGTAAATAGATACCATGTATATATACCTAATATTGTGATATGTATTATAACAGTTTTAATATAGTGTTAAATTATAGTTAGATTAGTTACTTTAAGATAGAGTAGATTAGATTTAGAGAATATAAATATATTTTTTTTGTAGTTTAAATAAATCATTAATTTACCCACTTACGTAGGATAAAATTAGATTAGGACAGTACTTACACTTAATAATAGCTAATTAAAAAACCAGGATAGAAAGTTTAGATAAGACCAGTATTATTTAGTGTAGATAGGAATAACACCATTTAGTTCATTTCATTTCACTTTATTTCATTCCATCTTAATGAACACTTCAACAACATCATCATTTAATATTAAATGTAGTTTACACCTTATAGGATTTAAAGTATACAAATAACATTCATCAATTACAACATTTAGAATACATATATCAATCATATATTTGTTTTTTCATTAAAACATTATTTAGAATTTTGTTACATTTCACATCACCCATTTCAGAAAAGTACATAACTCATCTCACATCATTTTCATTTGTAGATAGTGTGACAAAACGCGATTATCTGTCTTGGGTCGTCAGGATTCCGCACTATTGTGGCGCGTCATCGGGGACTTTCCCAGCTAAGAATAGACTGAGGGAAGCCGATGAAGGACTTACGATCTAGAATATTCTCGAAACACCGAAATTCGAGTAACCCGTGATGCTGGGTATCGCTCTAAATTCTCGTGCAGAGAGATCTAGAAACTCTAGGCGGGGAATGACGTTTTCCCGAGAAAGTATCTTTTCTCTAGAAGCACTCGCTTCTCGTGCGCATTGAGTTGGCACGAAGCGGGAATGTGGCTAAAGCAGTCATTCACTTACTGTCGTTGAAACAGAACAGACGCCGGCCTGATTTGAGCCAATTTTGTGGTGCGTCTCTCCTCAACCATGATTCGGCTGACTGTCATTATAAGGAAGCTGAGAAGCCCTTGAAACAGTTCGGAGCTGTCTGGAGGTCTGGTTTTCCATACAGGTAGATAATTGTTTAAATCATTTAACTTTGTACGTGTGTTCCACACGCCATTGTTCTAACCTCATTACCTATGCGGATGTCCTTGCATACTAATTAGCAAACCGATCGATAACGCAGTTGATGGCGAATCGGGGGTTTGTTTACCGTGTGCTCGCGAAACAGCTGATAGAAACGCCGTATTGGGTTGTAGGCGATTTGGGTTCTAAATATGTGTACCATATTTTGACAATCGTTACATCTATTAGGTTGCTGTGTTAGAATAAAACCTAGTTATTTGTGCCGGATGGAAACTTAGATTATGTCAGTCAGTTGCTGAAGCCAGAAGAACGGTTAGAAAACCAGGTAAGTGGTAAGTGGAGTTTCAGACGAAATTGTGCTTAGTTACTAAGTAAAGGAAGAACTTAGTTCTGTGCCACCAAGAATGATGTAACTATGGTGTAATAACTTAATAGTGAATTCATTGTGTGGAACAGCGGATTTCTGTGTCAAGGTAAGTTGCTTTGGTGCGATATTTATATATATATATATGATGGGACATTGTGTGCATATATATTAGATCATGGCATGTGAGACTTCCTGGAGTAAGTCCGAACGCCGAATAGGTCGTCGTGAGATAACACTGCGTGCCGTCGCGATATAAATGTGCGTTCTGAAATCTTGTTTGAGCTATCCTGTTTCTTTCGTACTGGCGCTAGTGCGTGTGAATGCTCAGGTGCTGGAAGTATGGAAGGATGCAAGGAGGCTGCATGAGACTGGGGAAATATAGAGTATGGGGGAGGTAAAAGCAAGTTATGAAAGTATGTGTTGGTAGGCCAAGCCAACGATGAAGTTCCATCCATGCCAAGGCTAACCCACTTGGGGAGGACAGAACTGGAAGATTTCCCTTGGAACATGTGGGGAACATGTATTCTCAAGAAGGCTTCTTGACTCTAAGGCAGAGTCTGATAAGAAGAGTTTGCTAGGGCAGGGGCAGGTGGTCCCACCAGCAAACAGGCTTGTGTACATAGTGGATGTGATCATGTCCTATTCCTATATCCCGAGGGATGGGATATTGATCCAGCTTATGTTTCTTAATGTACATTGATGATGTTAGGACTGAGTCTAGGGACTCTTTACCTATGTTTAGTTCGATTAACTTAGAACTATAATAACAGCCTTGTATCACTACTGACGTTAGCGACGACTGGTAGATGATTAGGGAGAGGTGAGACCAAAGATCAGACTCGTCATTCTGATTTCTTGCTCTGTTTGACGGGCTGTTCTGTGAGGCCAGCTGACATTTGCAAACCCATGCTATACTACTCTCCATATAGAGATAATGCTTTAGTTATATGCATAACTAAGTAGCATGACTGAGAGTTGAGTAGTTATTGGTAGGATGCATGTGGACTTATGTTTGGGCCAGTATACTCTCACCGGTCGCTCTTCCTTTTCAGGAGTTTGCCTGTTGAGGAACCAGTCAACTATAATGTTGTTGGCAGGAAACCACTTCGTGTGACAGAGCGAAGGGTTCAGTTCTTTACTTATCACGCCAGACTCAACCACATCAGGTACCCAATATTGATTCACCATGAGTGAAGGTTGCCTCAAGACATACAACCACCCTGAAGGTGCCCGTGTGAGAAGTGTTGGTTTGTGATTGTTCGGATGAAATAGACGACACTCTGTTTTGTGATGAACAGTTCAGCATGTTGAGTAATCATGCTCAACGACAGGGAACACCGGTCCGTCTAGTGACGGGGGTTCTGCCTAAACGCAGAAGTAATTGATCTTCAGACACTGGAATGGTTCTTTGGACAGCTCTAGTGGCAGGTCTTGAGAAGAACTTCACCAGTTAGTGACGTGTGTCAAGGTAACCCGGTGGAAGGGACTATGGGATTATAGTCCAACCTGAATTGTTGCTGTGAAATAGATGTCTGATTCTATTAATGTACTGTTGCAGTATCAAGATTATCAACTGTGTTATCCAAGAACTCAGTAACATTTAGTAGCCATATCTGATTCTACAAGCAGTGTGACTGTAGGAGACCATTGAATTGGTCCGTGACACTTTTCCATTCATGTTCCGGTGCTGTGATAAAGGGACCATTAAATTGGTCAATACCATAGCGGTTCTGCAGTAAGACTGTGTTCTGATTGATAGACCATTAGCTTGGTCAGTGTTTAAGTTCATCGAAGTGACTAATACTTGGAGCAATTCCAGGCGGATTGTCTCCCAACTGGTATTGTTCGAGAAGTGTATTAACAGTGACTCCGTGGGAGTGATATAGATGCAGTTGGTCCAGTGAAGTGTGGTCCAGCAGTGACTCTAGTGTTGTGGATCTACGCTCTGGAGACAGAGTGGTCTCCAAGGTTCTAGTCATCTCACTGGAAGGAAGCCGGGTGAGTGGCGGACCGACTGGACGGGACATCTGCATCCAATCTACTTCTCAACTCGATGAAGATACCTACATCTCTGAGTCTATCTCTACTCTATCTTCTATTTGTGTAAATAGATTCTTCTATCAGGATGTTCATTTCAGTTCTATATTCTCAAGGGTAGAATAAACTTTATGTAAGTTGACTTGCTCTTTGTATAATGATTGAGTGTGGTCTCGGACGATGCCTCAGTGTTCATTGTTCCACAGGTGTAGGTAGTTAGTGGGGGTCTAGAATCTGGAGGGGCTTGTAGACGTAATTAACTAATATGAGATCAACCACAGAGGAAAAAGGTGTATCTGCTCATCCAACCCCTGGGGCTAGAATACACGGGAGTGCCAGAGACACCTAGGGTGTGGTTCACTCTCGCTACCCAAGGTGAACTCGTCACAGATAGTTAGATTACTTCCCTTAAATTAGATTGATTTTCTACAACAAGTTAGAATATATAGATATAGAATTAGTATTAGTATGTCATTAGAATATAGAGTTTAGTAATATCAGGGTACAATTCTATCAACCCTATTTCATCCATGTACATATTTTGTAAATACATGACTCGTGCAGTAAGTTAGGCACAGTCATTAAGCTCAACGTTTTCAAACGAGCTAAACTTGTACAGTGTCACTTCAAGGTTTTTAAACAGTTGGGAGGATAAAAGATGTGTGACAGAAGTGTGAAAGTGAGAGAAAAGGGAAAATATACAAGAGAGAATGGGGACAACCAGCGGATTTTTTCTGCCGCTCAACGCGACTTTTTTGTCTTTTGTCTGCGTCAAGCGTTTGCTTTCGATAGTGAAAATGTATTGTCTTCAATGTGGTGTGTATAGTTTAGTGTAGTTTAGTATAGATCTTAGATAAAGTATTTTAAGTCTCATAAGACGGAAACGTAGCCACGAATTAGTGTTATACACTTGTTTGTGGCCACATTTAACCGAATTATAGGCACTTGAAAACTAACTTACATACATATTATAGATAGACACATATGTTAGAAATTAAAGTATATTAATAGTTACATGAAAACACACAAACAACCAGGAAAACAAACAGGTAAATTACATACATTTGTTAAAACAAAGAGGGATAACTCCGGGTCAGGGGACACAATAGACAACGAAACACTAACTTAACAGTGAAAGATAACTTTACACGCGGAAGCGAGATAGGTAAAGCCTGTCGCACACAGCTTGTGTAAAGGTTGTTTAATATTATATGGGGGACATGAAGCAATTCATGTGTTGACCCTAAGAAAGTCAACTTTGTATGGGTAGTGAGTTAATTTGCTATTTGAGGGCAGGTCTTATAAGACAATGGTCCGGTTCAGACAAACCTCTAATTAATATAATATTGCGATGAGAAGAGGGCTCACGCCAACCAGACAAGTTTGTGGCGATCACCAGTAGCCAAGTAAAGTGAGACTACATTGTGACAATAGTCAGTAGGAGTCTATTTAGTTACCCAGAACCAGGTTATCAATAGTCTTTGACAAAAATTAGAGACACTAATTTTTTAGAAACCTCTTGCGTCACAACCATGAGTCAAAGTTTGTAACGCAACACAGGAGGGGAGGGTGTGTGTCAAAGACTGAAGTATAGAAGACCACCCTGAATGAGTGGTCTACCTCAAGATAGAAGACCACCCTGAATGAGTGGTCTACCTCAAGTAGATTCGAGGTAACCCAGTGCCCCTACATGAGGGCAGAGTAGGTGATAGGGAGGGGAACTATTAACTAGTTCTCTCATGAGACACGGAGATGTCAACCACAGAGAGTAAGCACTCTGGTCACGGCAGAATCACGCCTACGTGATAGCCACGGAGAAGGGGAATCCCACTCAAGAGTAAACGGCTACTCTAAGCGTGCTGAGTGTTGCAGCACGCAAAAAGCCGAAGGACGCACGAGGTCCTTCCGCGGGCTGTGTAGCCACGCGAGTAGAATAGTCAGACGGGGACTGACTTTCATAGTGAGCGCATCGATTAGTGTCGATGCGCGTTTCCTTAGCCAAGTAGATAGAGTTAGCTGTAGGGATAGGATATGACTGGATAGGGAATTCTGTGTCTTTATGTGTGATTTAATAGCGACCGTTTTTGTGCAGTAATCTATTGTTAAAGAGCCAGTGACAATAAAATGCATCATCCATACCTCTCGTACGACTTGCAATATTTTTGTGTGGTACGGGAGAAGTTGATCCTGTAATGCCTGACGCATCGGTTGCTGACAGATATCTATAGCAGTGTATATCTACCAAGCGATATGCTGAAATATGTATTTATCTACTGACACTGACAGTTTGTTAAATGGGGTTATCTCTCCATAACACAAAGCCTGGGCTGAATTTAGAAACCATGTGTTGCCCATGCAGCATTGGTTCCTCTCTCGGCCTGTCTAGTTTACTCCAGAGGAAAGGTGATACCAATACGTCTGGAACAAGACAAGTTGCAGAAGCCCTTTGATCAGCAAACAAATGCTTTAACTGTCCTCCTTTCCGAGCTTCATTTCTAGACCAACCAAGGTTAAGGGCCTGGTCTGCCCAGTCATGATATTTAGTATTTAGGTTGCATTTCCTCACACCAGGATAAGGCTTGTACCCTACCCTCTTTCGTCAGAAGCCGTTAGCACAATGTGGGGTGTCAGGTTTGGTAAGCGCCGCCCAACATTTGGCGTTAACAGAAGCAGGTATTACCGTCTGCTGTCATACGGTAGCTTAGTCATATCTGACTAAGACCTGACATCTTTGTATCTGTAGCTATACCATAAAATATCAGAAACAATTGAATGCAAAGATTTCAATTTAGTACAGTTAACCTCATAAACCGTGTCACCAATCTTCTACTCGGAATTATAATGAGAAGAACAAGAAAGAAAATTAAAATGGAAATTATTGAAGAAAGGTACGGATTTCTGGAAGGAACGGGTACATACAATGCAATTTATACATTACTGGCACTATTAGAAAGAGCAATAAAGACACAGAAAGACATATATTTGTGCTTCTTAGATTATTCTAAAGCATTTGATAAAGTAAAGTATGATGAAATGATTAAAATGGTGGAAGATACTATCATTGATGGGAAAGTCCTCAGAAAAATAAAGAATATTTACTGGAACCAAGTAGCAGCAATTAAAATGGAAAATAAAGAAAGCAATTATGAAGAAATAAAGCTAGGAGTACGGCAGGGATGTGTCTTGTCAAAGGATCACTTCTCCCTACATAGCGAAGTAATAATGAGAGAGATCAAAGAAAAGCTAGATATACAAATCTGAGGTTATAAAATAAACAAAATACGCTATTTAGATGACACAGTATTGTTTGCGGATAATGCAAAAGATCTACAACAATTGTTGGATACTGTAATAACAGAGAGTGGAAAGAAATGACTTTTCTTGAATATCAAGAAAAGAGTAACAATGGTGATATCAAAGAAAAAGGTGACACCCAAATGTGAAATAGCGATAGAAGGGAAAATTCTTTACCAAGTGGATAATTTTAAATACCTAGGCCATTTATAACATCAGATGGAAGATGCACAACAGAGATTAAGAGCAGAATAGGGCACGCAAAGGCTGCATTTCAGAAAATGAAGACTATCTTATGCAATCAGTCACTATTATTGCATATAAGAAAGAGAGTGCTGAAGTGCTATATTTTTGCTGTTTTGCTGTATGGCAGTGAATCTTGGAATGTAAATGAATAAATTAGGAATAGACTGGAGTCAACAGAGATGTTATTCATGAGACGAATGTTACGAATTCCTTGGACTGCCAAAGTAACTAACAACGACTACCTGAAAGAGGCTAATGAAACTAGAACACTATATACTTTTATAAATACAAGAAAGAGGCAAATTTTTTTCTTTTGGTCATGTGATGAGACGAGAGGCATTGAAGAAAATCGTGACAACTGGAAAGATCAAGGCGTAGAGAGGCAGAGGTAAATCAAGAGAAATGATGCTGAATGGATTGAGACAGTGGAATGGATGAATATCAATAACGGAGTTGATCCAGAAACCAAAGACAGAGATCTGTGGAGAGTCATCAACGCATATGCCAGTCGGCTTGGCACTTGATGATACTGATGATGGTGCTAAATGTAAAGGGTGTATCTTCTTCTTCTTCTTCTTCTTCTTCTTCTTCTTCTTCTTCTTCTTCTTCTTCTTCTTCTTCTTCTTTCTTCTTCTTCTTCTTCTTCTTCTTCTTCTTCTTCTTCTTCTTCTTCTTCTTCTTCTTGCTTCTTCTTCTGCTTCTGCTTCTGCTTCTTCTTCTTCTTCTTCTTCTTCTTCTTCTTCTTCTTCTTCTTCTTCTTCTTCTTCTTCTTCTTCTTCTTCTTCTTCTTCTTCTTCTTCTTCTTCTTCTTCTTCTTCTTCTTCTTCTTCTTCTTCTTCTTCTTCTTCTTCTTCTTCTTCTGCTGCTTCTGCTGCTTCTGCTTCTGCTTCTGCTTCTGCTTCTGCTTCTGCTTCTGCTTCTGCTTCTGCTTCTTCTTCTTCTTCTTCTTCTTCTTCTTCTTCTTCTTCTTCTTCTTCTTCTTCTTCTTCTTCTTCTTCTTCTTCTTCTTCTTCTTCTTCTTCTTCTTCTTCTTCTTCTTCTTCTTTCTTCTTCTTCTGCTTCTGCTTCTGTTCTTCTTCTTCTTCTTCTTCTTCTTCTTCTTCTTCTTCTTCTTCTTCTTCTTCTTCTCTTCTTCTTCTTCTTCTTCTTCTTCTTCTTCTTCTTCTTCTTCTTCTTCTTCTTCTTCTTCTTCTTCTTCTTCTTCTTCTTCTTCTTCTTCTTCTTCTTCTTCTTCTTCTTCTTCTTCTTCTTCTTCTTCTTCTTCTTCTTCTTCTTCTTCTGCTGCTGCTTCTTCTTCTGCTGCTTCTGCTTCTTCTTCTTCTTCTTCTTCTTCTTCTTCTTCTTCTTCTTCTTCTTCTTCTTCTTCTTCTTCTTCTTCTTCTTCTTCTTCTTCTTCTTCTTCTTCTTCTTCTTCTTCTTCTTCTTCTTCTTCTTCTTCTTCTTCTTCTTCTTCTTCTTCTTCTTCTTCTTCTTCTTCTTCTTCTTCTTCTTCTTCTTCTTCTTCTTCTTCTTCTTCTTCTTCTTCTTCTTCTTCTTCTTCTTCTTCTTCTTCTTCTTCTTCTTCTTCTTCTTCTTCTTCTTCTTCTTCTTCTTCTTCTTCTTCTTCTTCTTCTTCTTCTTCTTCTTCTTCTTCTTCTTCTTCTTCTTCTTCTTCTTCTTCTTCTTCTTCTTCTTCTTCTTCTTCTTCTTCTTCTTCTTCTTCTTCTTCTTCTTCTTCTTCTTCTTCTTCTTCTTCTTCTTCTTCTTCTTCTTCTTCTTCTTCTTCTTCTTCTTCTTCTTCTTCTTCTTCTTCTTCTTCTTCTGCTTCTTCTTCTTCTTCTTCTTCTTCTTCTTCTTCTTCTTCTTCTTCTTCTTCTTCTTCTTCTTCTTCTTCTTCTTCTGCTTCTTCTTCTTCTTCTGCTTCTTCTTCTTCTTCTTCTTCTTCTTCTTCTTCTTCTTCTTCTTCTTCTTCTTCTTCTTCTTCTTCTTCTTCTTCTTCTTCTTCTTCTTCTTCTTCTTCTTCTTCTTCTTCTTCTTCTTCTTCTTCTTCTTCTTCTTCTTCTTCTTCTTCTTCTTCTTCTTCTTCTTCTTCTTCTTCTTCTTCTTCTTCTTCTTCTTCTTCTTCTTCTTCTTCTTCTTCTTCTTCTTCTTCTTCTTCTTCTTCTTCTTCTTCTTCTTCTTCTTCTTCTTCTTCTTCTTCTTCTTCTTCTTCTTCTTCTTCTTCTTCTTCTTCTTCTTCTTCTCTTCTTCTTCTTCTTCTTCTTCTTCTTCTTCTTCTTCTTCTTCTTCTTCTTCTTCTTCTTCTTCTTCTTCTTCTTCTTCTTCTTCTTCTTCTTCTTCTTCTTCTTCTTCCTTCTTCTTCTTCTTCTTCTTCTTCTTCTTCTTCTTCTTCTTCTTCTTCTTCTTCTTCTTCTTCTTCTTCTTCTTCTTCTTCTTCTTCTTCTTCTTCTTCTTCTTCTTCTTCTTCTTCTTCTTCTTCTTCTTCTTCTTCTTCTTCTTCTTCTTCTTCTTCTTCTTCTTCTTCTTCTTCTTCTTCTTCTTCTTCTTCTTCTTCTTCTTCTTCTGCTTCTTCTTCTTCTTCTTCTTCTGCTTCTGCTTCTTCTGCTTCTGCTTCTGCTTCTTCTTCTTCTTCTTCTTCTTCTTCTTCTTCTTCTTCTTCTTCTTCTTCTTCTTCTTCTTCTTCTTCTTCTTCTTCTTCTTCTTCTTCTTCTTCTTCTTCTTCTTCTTCTGCTTCTTCTTCTTCTTCTTCTTCTTCTTCTTCTTCTCTTCTTCTTCTTCTTCTTCTTCTTCTTCTTCTTCTTCTTCTTCTTCTTCTTCTTCTTCTTCTTCTGCTTCTTCTTCTTCTTCTTCTTCTTCTTCTTCTTCTTCTTCTTCTTCTTCTTCTTCTTCTTCTTCTTCTTCTTCTTCTTCTTCTTCTTCTTCTTCTTCTTCTTCTTCTTCTTCTTCTTCTTCTTCTTCTTCTTCTTCTTCTTCTTCTTCTTCTTCTTCTTCTTCTTCTTCTTCTTCTTCTTCTTCTTCTTCTTCTTCTTCTTCTTCTTCTTCTTCTTCTTCTTCTTCTTCTTCTTCTTCTTCTTCTTCTTCTTCTTCTTCTTCTTCTTCTGCTTCTTCTGCTTCTTCTGCTTCTTCTTCTGCTTCTTCTGCTTCTTCTTCTTCTTCTTCTTCTTCTTCTTCTTCTTCTTCTTCTTCTTCTTCTTCTTCTTCTTCTTCTTCTTCTCTTCTTCTTCTTCTTCTTCTTCTTCTTCTTCTTCTTCTTCTTCTTCTTCTTCTTCTTCTTCTTCTTCTTCTTCTTCTTCTTCTTCTTCTTCTTCTTCTTCTTCTTCTTCTTCTTCTTCTTCTTCTTCTTCTTCTTCTTCTTCTTCTTCTTCTTCTTCTTCTTCTTCTTCTTCTTCTTCTTCTTCTTCTTCTTCTTCTTCTTCTCTTCTGCTTCTTCTTCTTCTTCTTCTTCTTCTTCTTCTTCTTCTTCTTCTTCTTCTTCTTCTCTTCTTCTTCTTCTTCTTCTTCTTCTTCTGCTTCTTCTTCTTCTTCTTCTTCTTCTTCTTCTTCTTCTTCTTCTTCTTCTTCTTCTTCTTCTTCTTCTTCTTCTTCTTCTTCTTCTTCTTCTTCTTCTTCTTCTTCTTCTTCTTCTTCTTCTTCTTCTTCTTCTTCTTCTTCTTCTTCTTCTTCTTCTTCTTCTTCTTCTTCTTCTTCTTCTTCTTCTTCTTCTTCTTCTTCTTCTTCTTCTGCTGCTGCTGCTGCTGCTGCTGCTGCTGCTGCTGCTGCTGCTGCTTCTTCTTCTTCTTCTTCTTCTTCTTCTTCTTCTTCTTCTTCTTCTTCTTCTTCTTCTTCTTCTTCTTCTTCTTCTTCTTCTTCTTCTTCTTCTTCTTCTTCTTCTTCTTCTTCTTCTTCTTCTTCTTCTTCTTCTTCTTCTTCTTCTTCTTCTTCTTCTTCTTCTTCTTCTTCTTCTTCTTCTTCTTCTTCTTCTTCTTCTTCTTCTTCTTCTTCTTCTTCTTCTTCTTCTTCTTCTTCTTCTTCTTCTTCTTCTTCTTCTTCTTCTTCTTCTTCTTCTTCTTCTTCTTCTTCTTCTTCTTCTTCTTCTTCTTCTTCTTCTTCTTCTTCTTCTTCTCTTCTTCTTCTTCTTCTTCTTCTTCTTCTTCTCTTCTTCTTCTTCTTCTCTTCTTCTTCTTCTTCTTCTTCTTCTTCTTCTTCTTCTTCTTCTTCTTCTTCTTCTTCTTCTTCTTCTTCTTCTTCTTCTTCTTCTTCTTCTTCTTCTTCTTCTTCTTCTTCTTCTTCTTCTTCTTCTTCTTCTTCTTCTTCTTCTTCTTCTTCTTCTTCTTCTTCTTCTTCTTCTTCTGCTTCTTCTTCTTCTTCTTCTTCTTCTTCTTCTTCTTCTTCTTCTTCTTCTTCTTCTTCTTCTTCTTCTTCTTCTTCTTCTTCTTCTTCTTCTTCTTCTTCTTCTTCTTCTTCTTCTTCTTCTTCTTCTTCTTCTGCTGCTGCTGCTGCTGCTGCTGCTGCTGCTGCTACTGCTGCTCTACTTATTCTCCTCCTCTACTTTCCTATTCGTGTTATTCAGCCTGTTATCCCCACTGGGACACTTGCCCTCAACCAACTCACTTCAAGCCTTATTAACTTTAGCTATCACATGCAGCTGTAACTGACTCAGAAAGCATGCTGAGGAATAATAATAATAATAAGTCTTTATTTTCAAAGGGTTAAGAATTGGGCACGCAGGCCCGTCTGACATTCTGCCCTTCTTCTCTATTTCCTCTCATACATTCTTTCATTCAACATCACTTATGAAGCTACTTTTGACAACAAAAGAACATTAAAACGCATGAAAAATAATCAATAACAAATGACTCACTGAGGCAGTGTTTAACATGGGCATTATAAATACCTAAGGATGGTGTAACGTGCCATACATAAGGGAATGTTTTTTGGCTAGTTGTCGTTTGAGATAAGTTACCATTATTGTCTTTTTTGTGTTATTTGTTATGGGGGCATGTAGTCTGTACTAAGGTAGTGTTCAAACAGGTTGCGAATGTATGTATCATGATTGGTGGTGTCTTTGATTTCTTGTGGAAGATTGTTCCACAACTGAGCGGCAGAGTATGCTAAGCTTGTTTTATATAAGTCTATCCTAGGTTTAGGGACATGAAGTATATTTAGTCGTTCGCTATGTCTAGCGTTATATTTAAACAATGGCCAAAGGTAGCTTGGAGCATTTTGAAATAGGATTTTGTGAATTAGTTTGGTCTTATTAAAAGCAGGCGCTTGTGGAGTGGCAGTAACCGGAGACGTTTATATAGGTTAGCATTGTCGGTAAGCTTTTCACCATTAATTAAACGCACTGCCCTTTTCTGGAGTGAATATAGGCGTTTTGTTATTGATTTGGAGCATCCATCCCAGACTGTGGAGCAGTAATCAATATGTGTTTGTATATGAGAAGTATAGAATATCTTTCTTGTGTTTCGTCAAGGAAATTTTTAATAGGAAGGTGAGGACAGGCAAGCTTCCGGCAGAGTGGCTTGCTTCGCTTCGGAGGTCACGGGTGGCAAGCATCGCCTGGATCTTTTCTCCAGGGCATGCCGGTGTGCTGGGGAATGAGCAGGCGGACAGACTGGCT
>JACEFZ010020008.1:0-24267 GCA_014155875.1 Cepaea nemoralis | reverse complement strand
AAAAACAAAACCAAAAGTAAGGGCAAACAGAGGAAGAACGGAAAAAACGCTAAACCCCCAAAAGATCGGACTGGCAAACACCGAGAAGATTCGAAGGCAACTCAAGACGGGGAAATAGGAGGAGCACCAGGAGAGATGACAACTGGTAAAATCCCTGACGAAAACAATACCATAAGACGGCGTGGGCACACAACTCCAAGCCTCAACAAGTTCACGACTCTGTCCAGACATGAAAAACCTAACGAGAAAGGAATGAACACAATCAACCCATCAGAAGTCGGGAAGCTGACAACAAGTAGCCCAATGTACGAAAGACAAACTACAAGCTACACCATAAATACCCCCCAAGTCGAAAACTCGAAGGCTGAAAGGGGGTATTCTAATAAATATTATCTCTACTGTCGTATAAATAAGTAAAAGTATAAATAAACCCATTCGTACCAAAAATTGGATTGGATTACAGCAGCGGAGAAGTGCGTGGGCGTTCACGGACACTTTCACTGAACAGAACCAGTCAAGCAGCCAATGGTGCTCACTCTATAACCACGAGCAGCATGACAACGGAGGTGATGGCTGATGGTAGTAACACAGGCTTCCAAATGGCTGGAATCACATAATTATACCGACACGACATCTGTGTAGTAAGTGATTCAGTTAGCATGATCCGAAAGGCGAGGCGGGTTCTATACGTAGACAGAGAACTGATTCGCCGCGGAGATCTGTTGTTCGTAGAGTCATCTTCATTTTTGTTGAGGAAATAAACAAGATGATAAACTTGCTGGCTCTGCATCCCCTGTAAATGGCCAGCTCATGTATCGTGCCGATGTAATCAATGCTCTTAGAGAGGCGTAGAGTGCGGAGGGCTTTGACGCCAATGAATCCATTCCGTTGTTCAGATTGAGAGACTCGGGAGTAAGAATTGCGGTCTCCCTGGCGTACGAGTTAAGGACGTTGTTCGTAATCCCGTATACTCTCGTACGAAACAGCTGCGTGAGATTCGGCAGCGGATCGCGTCGTGTTGGTTACTTACGGGGGCATGTGAGCCGTTCGTTCAGAAAAAAATGGCAAACTACTGAACGTAAAACTTGCCAAGACATCAACAGCAGCTGAAAATGCTGGTGTTGACTGCAATGTCCTGTAAAGGATATGCGGGGGGGGGGGGGGGGGGAGGAGACACGAGAGATGCATCGGGAGAACGAGGAGCCTCGTCAACCAACACAGAACTGGCACTATTAGTCGTCAGACGTTGATGCCTATGTTTGTGAAGGCTCTGAGCACCTATTTAAACAGTTAAGGTCTCTGGGGTGTTTATTCTTGTAGCTACCGTTTGAGCTTGCATTTTCCTCATGTTCGACTGAAAGTGCGCGAGTCCGTCGCCCTGCTACTGAGTTGAGTGGGTGGCACGACACTGAACTGTGAATTTCGTGTGAAGTGCTTTTACATCTGTTCACGGTTGGTTGTAGCGTGAACTGCATGTTCGGAGTAATGGCGGCCGGTTTGTCGCAGAACTGACTGGATTGCCTTATACAGTAATGTGTGACTGCTGGTTTTCTAGTGGAAGACCCGTTGCCGTGAAGTTGGAACCGCGACTAATGACTAATGGCTATGACTTCCTCCCTGTTGACTGTGACTTCCTCCCTGTTGACTGTGACTGCCTCTCTGTTGACTGTGACTTCCTCTCTGTTGACTGTGACATCCTCTCTGTTGACTGTGACTTCCTCTCTGTTGACTGTGACTTCCTCTCTGTTGACTGTGACTGCGTCTCTGTTGACTGTGACTGCCTCTCTGTTGACTGTGACTTCCTCTCTGTTGACTGTGACTGCCTCTCTGTTGACTGTGACATCCTCACTGTTGACTGTGACTTCCTCTCTGTTGACCGTGACATCCTCTCTGTTGACTGTGACTTCCTCTCTGTTGACTGTGATATCCTCTCTGTTGACTGTGACTTCCTCTTTGTTGACTGTGACATCCTCTCTGTTGACTGTGACTTCCTCTCTGTTGACTGTGACATCCTCTCTGTTGACTGTGACATCCTCTCTGTTGACTGTGACATCCTCTCTGTTGACTATGACTGCCTCTCTGTGTACTGTGACTTCCTCTCTGTTGACTGTGACTGCCTCTCTGTTGACTGTGACATCCTCTCTGTTGACTGTGACTTCCTCTCTGTTGACTGTGATATCTTCTCTGTTGACTGTGACTTCCTCTTTGTTGACTGTGACATCCTCTCTGTTGACTGTGACATCCTCAGTATTGACTGTGACATCCTCTCTGTTGACTGTGACTTCCTCTCCGTTGACTGCGACTTGGGGTTGGGGGTGCATTTACTAGGCAATTTTACTTTCACTAATTTGACATTGCTTTCTGAACGAGAAGTCAACTTTTAAATCCAACTGATCATTGTATGGGATAAACCCACTGCCCCGCCATCAGTGCACAGGAAGTTTAAGCGCAAGCGTCTTAAACCTTTCGGCTTTGCTGACCTCTACTAAACAAGTTAACAACAAGGGGCAGGACGTTGCGATCAAACCCAACCCCACGTTGATTTACAAGGCAGTTTTACGTTAATTAATTTGGAAATCTTCGGGTGGAGGAGTGCTTGGGAGGGCACAGGCCTTATCCTGGTACGAGGAAATTCAACCTAAAAACTAAATGTCATGGTAGGGCAGACCAGGCCTTAAGCATTGGTCGATAACTGGTCTAGGATCGAAGCTCCGACAGGCGAACAGTTTGAGTATTGCTTTGCTGATCCGACAGCTTCTGCTGCTTGTCTTGTTCCAGATGTACTAACTACTATCGTCTATTGATGTCATCTTTCCTCTGGAGTAAACTAGGCAGGCCGAGAGAGGGACCATGTTGTATGGGCAACACATGATCTCTAAATTCAGCCCACTTTTTGTGCTATGCAGAGGTATAACTCAATATTACAAACTACCGTCTATCAAAACGACAAGAGAATATCACACAATATGCCAGCCAGTCAGATGTTCTTGCGAGGTACTGTCGTCATTTGGAGTTGACAGGTTCGTATCACAGTAGGTAACTATAGCTTTCAATTTATACGTTGCTTGGTTGTCTCTAATCTCCACTTCTTTCTTTTCCTTCTATAAGCACCGAACAATACATACACGTGTGTTTATTTGTGAACTATCTTAGGGCCTCAAAAGTGGGTTTAAGATTACAAATTGAAATACATGAACCATTATGTCAAAGAGTAGCAGACGTTGGTACGAGCACTTCCGGGTCATGGTTGTCGCTGCTGGAGAAGGCAGTGATTACACATGATGAACAGTTGATGGAATTAGTCATTTTCTGAATTTAACTCAAATTGTACTGAATATGGCAGGGTTCTTTTCGAAAAAGCCCAATGTTCAAGGTAAGTTTTTAGGTGCTTAGCAAAATCATTTTATTTAATGTATATATCAAAAGACGATCATTTTATTTATATTTTTTATTTTTATTTTTATTTTATTTCAAGAACGAAGAATTTAAAATTTTAAGAAGTTTCATTTGAATTTCATTTACTATTTTATTCATTTGCATTTTTATAATTAAAATTTGGGTAATAATAATTGAACTCATTGTTACATCCCACTTCCAAAGAAAGGAAATTACAAACTGTAAACCAGTTAGTTATTGTACTGTCGCATTAATAAGTCATGCTAGCAGAGAATCCTCCTGCGAATAAATCATAGAATAGAGTAGAGAGTAGAGTATTCAAAGTTTAATATAAAATTAAACATTTAAGTTAGAATTAAAGATGAGAACTACTACTACAAGAAGTCCAGGCACAGGCAGGTTTTATACAGGGTAGAGGAATCAAGGATCGTGCCTTCAATATGAGAACCTTCTTTGAGAAATTAACTCTTTATGTGGCAAACAAAATTTCGGTCCTGACCAAACAAAAATTCACAAATGTGTTGGTTTCACATACAAAGGTATGAGTGTCGGTCATTCAGAAAGTAATGGCAAACTACTGAATGTAAACTCCCTGGGAAGGTTAACTCGGTCAACAAACACCCGCAGAAGTCAGATGTGTTGGCCTGAAGGCGCAAACAAACTTGGCACAACACAAATGCATCTGAAAAAAACACTCTTGATGAACACAGAAAAAGAAGAAGAAGAAGAAGAATGTAAACTTTGCCAAGAAATCACGAACAGCCAAAACATGCTGGGGTTAACTGCAATGCCCTGTAAAGGATATGCATGCAACTAACTAATGAAAGTGAATTTCTCCAAAGGACCTGGTACATTATGATGATCCCTTTCCCAGAGAGAGGCTAGGTGCTCACCTGCCAGGCTGTTGGTCATGGATTCCTGGCGCACTATGATGATCCATATCCCAAAGAAAGAGCCACGGGTTTGATTATCTTTGGGCGTATTAGAAGTTAAAGCTCATCTTGCCTTTTGTACTGTCATCATGACTTTTTTGTACTGAGAACTAAATAGTGTTTTCCCATAGTGAATTTGAATAACGAAGAGACAAAGAATAGATTAAACAAATTTATTACCTGGCACATTTCGCTGCATCTCGCCAGGTAGATACTGCAGAAATCACACAGCATAAACTAAAGTAATTAGATAAATCCTTCAAGCTGAAATATACAACACACATACTCACACAGTAATTTGAATTGTCTACCACGATAATTTTTAACTGACTATGACTTGTTTATGTTGTGTGATGTCTGCAGTATGTACCTGATGAGATGCAGTGAAATATGCCAGGCAATAAATCATGTAATCTACTGTTTGTGTCTTCGTTATTCAAATTAAATAGTGGCTGAGCAATGATTTGTTGATTTCCATGCTGATATTTTTGGTGTAAATTTCAGAACAGATTCGGGCCAATGACAGAGTGTTGAAGAAGCAGACCAGAGACCTGGACAGGGATAGAAGTGCCCTAGAAAGAGAGGAAAAAAAGCTTGTTAGTAATGCAGAAATATTTTGTTGCATTTTTAACCATCGATTTATCCATCCGATCATGTTTATAGATGCTTGTGTTTTCCTTGTTTACGAATTGTTCAGTTGTTATCATCAAGTCGTCATCATTAGGTCATCATTATCATCATTAAGTTATCATCACCATTAAGTGATCAGTATCATCATTAAGCCACCACCATCATCATTAAGCCATCATCAACATCATTAAGCCATCATCAACATCATTAAGTCATCATCGTCATAATTAAGTCATCATCATCATCATTAAGTCATCATCATCATCATCATTACACCATCATAATTAAGTCATCATCATCATCATTAAGTCATCATCATCATCATCATTACACCATCATAATTAAGTCATCATCATCATCATCATTAAGCCATCATCAACATCATTAAGTCATCATCAACATCATTAAGTCATCATCAACATCATTAAGTCATCATCATCATCATTAAGTCATCATCATCATCATCATTACACCATCATAATTAAGTCATCATCATCATCATTAAGTCATCATCATCATCATCATTACACCATCATAATTAAGTCATCATCGTCATCATTAAGTCATCATCATCATCATTACGCCATTATCATCATTAAGTCATCATCATAATCATTAAGCATCATCATTAAGTCATCAACATCATTAAATCATCATCATTAAGCCATCATTATCATCATCATCATGAAGTCATCATCATTAAGCCAAGATCATTACGTCGTCATAAAGTGATCATCACCATTAAGTCATCACATTAAGTGATCATCATTGTCGTCATAATTAAATCATTATAATCATTAAGTAATAATACATTATGGAATGGGACAGACAACTACAAAAATTAGATTTTTAAGAGCATGCATGTTTCCCATTGCAACATATGCTTGTGAGACCTGGACACTTACTAAACAAGCTGAACAGCGCATAAATGCCTATGAATATAATTGTTATAGACGAGTTCTAAGGGTAAAGAAAAGAACAAATGCATCCATACATAAAGAGCTGAATATTGAAGAAGGTTGGCTATTAAAGACGATAAAACAAAGAAAATTGAAATATTTTGGTCACTTGAAACGTCATGAAAGTTTGGAAAGAACAATAATGGAGGGGTATATGCCTGGGAAGAGAGGAAGAGGAAGGCCAAAGAGAAGATGGGTGCAGGATGTGGCGGATGATCTCCAGATGGATGTATCAGACGCGGGCCATTTTGCTTATGATCAAGAGGTTTTCCGGAAGGTTGTTATGGGAGTGAGGTTCTGCTAAGGACATGCTACTGAATGAATGAATGAATCATTAAGTCATCATTATCATTAAGGCAAATTGATTAAGTCATCATCATCATCATCATCCTCATGAAGCCATCATCATTAATTCATCATCATCATCATTAAGTCATCATTATTAAGTTATCGTCAGCATGGTCGAATGGGTAAGAACACATGTTCCTAAACATTTGTTGTGCTGATGCCGAGTTAAGCGGTTCAAGCCCTACACCGGACAGCTGGACTAAAATGTTGACCTGTCGTCCTTGACTTGGGGACATATATTACAAGTACCTCTGAAGTCGGACTGGGTTTGCCTGATGGCGAGGGACACTGTTAACAGGGAAAGCTAATCCACAAGCAAAATTCAGTCCATCACTACTATAAATAGTGTGTATGAACTATGCTTGAGTTCTAGCGAGCGAGCGCAAAAAAAAAGTTGTCATCATCATCATCATCATCATCATCATCATTAAGTCATCATCATCATTAAGTGGTCATCATCATCATTAGGTCATCATCGTTAAGTCAAATTCATTAAGTTTTCATCATTAAGTCATGATCAACAATCATTAAGTCATTATCATTAAGTTGTCATCATCATCATTAAATCATCATGATTTCAGCATTGAAGGAAGTCCAACTGTATTGAGTCTCTAATACTCTCTGTACTCTGTCTCCATTGTCCGCTTATACAGGTTTCCTGTAGTCCATCTCTCTCTCTTTTTTTTTTTTTTGCGCTCGCTCGCTTTGAATTAAGCACAGTCCATACACATTATTTATAGTAGTGATGGACTGAATTTTGTGTGTGAATTAGCTTTCCATATTAATAGTGTCCCTCGCCATCAGGCGAACCCACTCCGACTTCAGAGGTACTAGTAATTAACGTCTCCAAGTCAAGGACGATTGGTGAACATTTTAGTCCAACTGTTCGGTGTAGGGGTTGAACTGCTTACCTTGGCATCAGCACACCGGATGTTTAAGAACACGAGTTCATATCCATTTGACCATGCTGACCTGCAGTCCATCTCTTGATGTTGACCCTCCCACATGTAACATTGTTTTCCTTTTGCATGCTTTCCTCCATATCTTCCTTTGACAAAGAACCAAGCCTTTTTATATAGCGAAGCACTTTAGTTTTCTGACTTTAGTATCATCAATAGTCAGTGATTTATTGTTTCCAGTGTAACCTCATGTTGTTTCCACTGTAACATGATATTGTTTCCAGTGTAATGTATTCTTTCCAGTGCTATGTCGTATTGTTTCCAGTGTAACCTCATATTGTTTCCACTGTAACATATGGTTTCCAGCATAATGCCATATTGTTTCCATTGTAATGTTGTATTGTAACCACTGTAATGCCATATTGTTTCCATTGTAACGTCATATTGCTTCCAGTGTAATGTTGTTTTGTTCCACTGTAATATCGTATTGTTTCCACTGTTGCATTGTATTGTTTCCACTGTCACATAATATTGTTTCCACTGTAACATCATATTGTTTCCACTGTAATGCCATATTGTTTCCAGTGTAATATCTTTTGACATATTATTTGATCATTGAGACTAAGTACTTGAGGGTTCATCTTAAGTGTGTAAATCTCCGCTTTAATCCTACTCATTCTCTGGGTACTGCATTGGAGTCTGTTGACCGTGAAATACTTGAACCCCTGGGAGGAGATATTACCATACCTTCTTTAAGCCGGTGCTGTGGCAGAGGGCTTACGAACGCAGTTTGTAATCTCGCATACCGCGTTTAAAACATAGCTGCGGTTGATTTGGAAGCTGGCCACTTTGCTTTGGTTTTCATTCAATAGTATCAGTTCAGAAAGCAATGGCAGACTATTGAACTTAAACTTGCCAAGGAATCACAAACAGCCAGAAAATGGTGTGGTTGACCATTATGTCCTGTAAAGGATATGCAACTAAATGAGTGGTAGGAAGGACCGATTGTAAGACGGACCTGCATGCCAAATTTGTGACCCTTTGAAAATAAGGTTTGTTCATTCGTTCAGCCTTTCACCTCCTAGTGGAGCATAGACCCTCATCCAGCTCACACCAAGACCGTTGTTGTAGGCTGGTTGATGATTGGATGGTTGATGATTGAATGGACTTTGTAACTAAAGTTTTCTGCAGGATGAAGTAGCGGGCCTCACGCCAACCCTCCTAGGTCATTTCTTAGGACATGCTTGGTAGGTGACAGTGTTACTGTTCTCAACTTTCCTTGTGGACCTCGGTAACACACCAGCAGACACATGACCTGCTGAGTTGAGTTGAGCTAAGAACCGACATCACAGCACTCAGGACATTCCCATATGCGCTCCATCCCCTCATTCAACAGCCAGCAAAGAGTCATACTACTAATCGTTCCCACCCCTATCTGATTAAAAGTTCTCCTGATCTTCCCTCTTAGTTTTGAGATTCTTCCAGAACCCCTGCCGATCCCCTGCTATATCATTTTTTCCACATACAGATTCTGAATCTGTTCCCTGGCCTTCTCTTCTACACCTGGTCCCACAGTTGCACGACCACCTCTCCCTTGTAAAATCATGACCAATCCACGCCTACCCCAGGACAGTTTGTAGTGCTGTGTTAAAATCATGACCCGGCTGTTTCCTAACATGCCTATCCACAGATGAGAAGTTCTTATACTAGTTTTACACACCCCACTGATTTCTGAGCTTGGAGAGGGGAAAGAGAATGCTGCAACACAGTCATAGGGTTGAAGAGGAAAGCCATAGATGAATGCATGTTACTGTTACAGGCAGCTGGCCGTCTTGAGAGATGATAGTTTGTTACATTGTGTTTTAAAAAGAGGCATAATAACTACAACCTATGGCGGGGACCAGGGATAAAGTTATACCTCTCATAGCTCAAAGCCTGGGCTGAATTGTCGAGACCATGTGTTGCATATACAGCATGATCCCTCTCTCGCCTGCATAGTTTACTCTAGAGAAAAGGTTACACCAGTACACCTGGAACAAGATAAGCTGCAGGATCAGTAAAGTCAGAGCCTGTCAGAGCTTTGATCCTAGAACAGTTGCTGGCCAAGGCTTAGGGCCTGGTCTGCCCTGCCATGACATTAAGTCTGTACCTTGCATTTCCTCACACTAGGATAAGGCTTGTACCCTCCCAATTATGCTCCTCTGCCCGAAGCCATTGACACAATGTGGAGTATTGCGTTGGTGAACGCCATAATGTTACACATTGAATTTGGTGAGCGCCTCAATGTTACATATATACAGTTTCATGTTAACATCACCTGTAACTTACCTGTTGTAGGAAATGGAGATCAAGAAAGCAGCAAAACAAGGAAACAAACAGGTAATATACTTTTTTATTTGTTTACCTATTTCATTGTTTTGTTTCATGAAGTCATGCCATGAATTTAGAGTACAACAGGGAATCCATGATGAGTGTGTTAGAATAGATGCTACATGGCTTAGTTTCTTGGCTTTAAGAATTGACAATATAACACCCTGAGCAAGCTATGAAGGTTGATATATATAATAATACAATAAAAATAAGTATTCTGGGACACAACACACGACGTTGCGATTATAAAAAATCTTCATCAGGGACGGAACAAAACAGACAGATCTAAATAAAAAACATTAAATTATTAACCCTTTATAGGGCAGTGGCCGAAAGCATCTTTACTACGGAACGGGCAACACAGCCGAAAGCGTCTGTGACGACTAAGCGTTTTAATCACATGATCACGAGACTTTGCGAGACTTCCCATTTTTACTTTCGGTTTTGCCGATAGCTTGATAACATGGGCGCCATTTGCAAGTCTTTTCTTTAAATTTGATTGGATTTTAAAAATAGTTTTCGGGGTTTTTATGCTTTGTTTTTCACAAAGGATTTTGACGATTCTTCAAGTGATAGCGGATATTTTTCTGGGTTCAATTTAAGTGGCATTGAAGTGCACAAAGTTGACTATGAATAGGAGCTAGATATAAGTATCAGGGATATCAGCGTGCAGTGTACACACTTCGGATCTCTCTGAGACTTTTAAAACGATTGCCAATCAAACAAATGAATATGCTAGACAAAAAGATCGAATAGATAAATGATCGAGCATGAGTTCCAACAAATGCAACCGAAATGCAGGCAATATTGGATTATTTATTTCACATGTCAGTAAAATAATACATCTGCATTCATTTTCCTTCATTCTATTTTTTATTTAACAAAAATCTTTTCACTAACACCTTAGATTTGATGTTTTTACTAACATAACCCTATATCTTACGGGAAACCTAAAAAATTTTGCCCGTTCAAAGATACAAAACAGAAAAACATGTGCCCTGTAAAGCGTTAAATAATATTAAAACACAACTTCTTTGTTGTCAAGAAGGCACAAAAGTTGGGTTCAGTTTGGTTTTGAAAGGTGCTCTTTTTCTACAAAGGTTGAGTCCAGTTCAGCTGCAAATGTGCCATATAAAAATACTATTATCATTGCACTTTGGACACGACCATAGCTGACCTGATCCCCTCCATTTGTAAGTCTACCAGTGTACACGACTAATTGTGCCAGTCTGGACTTGATTGATGAGCCTCCTTTGACACTTGGTATTGTGTGTGTTTTTTTCTGGCGTACCAATCTTCAATGTGAACACGTGTTCTGGCTATTAATGCTGATTTATTCAGCTAGAAGTTTTGGCTTCAGCCGAACTCTCTAGGGGTATTCATGATGTCGGTTCCATCCATTGATTGATCCTCTTTCACTGCCCACAACACAGGCATGTCCTAGTATAAAGATGAATGTAACTTGTACGAATTCTGGATCTCTTTAGTGATTCTATCCAGTGCCAGGGTGTGAAACTGCCTCAATCTTGTGGATTGTACTCAATGAATCACTTCGTATGCAATCGTGGTATGTAGCTTTTGAGGCTGAAGTCAGTGTAATGTCATTGTTGTCTCCATCACTTCCATTGGTTGTAGTGAAAGCTTTGCCAGCTTTATTACCATTCTGTCATGTGAGCTCGCCAAGAAAGCCTATGCACACTTTTAATGCTGAACAACTAAGTTAAATATCACTGGGATGCAACAGAAAACAGACAAGAGGCACTTCTTAATAGATGGATAACAGCATAGCAAAACTGACATATACTAAGTGTATGAGGCGTTATAACTGGTACGCCGAAAATATAATGAGAAATGTAAGAGGTGATATAAACAGATATGTTTATAGATATATAGATATATGATGCCCTAAATATCGGTGGTCATGACATACCAGAGATTCGGTATGCTGATGATACAGTATTGCTATCCACAACACAGAATGGTATAGAAAACATAATAGCCTCAACCCAATTGAATAGTGAAAATCGCAACTTATAACTTCACATAGCAAAAACAAAGATAATGCATACAGATGAAACTACTATGGAGAAAGAAATATATGTTAATTAAGAAAAATTGGAGGTGGTGATTACCAACAATGGTGACATAATGAAAGAAATTAAACGATGACTATCAATTGCCCTTGAAAGACTAAAACAACTAAATAAATTATGGAGTGGGACAGATAGAACTACAAAAATTAGATTTTTAAGAGCATGCATCTTTCCCATTGCAACATATGCCTGTGAGACCTGGACACTTACTAAACAAGCTGAACAGTGCATAAATGCTTTGAATATAAATGTTATAGACGAGTTCTAAGAATATATTGGGTAAAGAAAAGAACAAATGCATCCATACTTAAAGAGCTGAATATTAAAGAATGTTGGCTATTAAAGACGATAAAACAAAGAAAATTGAAATATTTTGATCACTTGAAACGTCACGAAAGTTTGGAGGAGGCGTATATGCCTGGGAAGAGAGGAAGAGGAAGGCCAAAGAGAACATGGGTGCAGAATGTGGCATGTGGTCTCCAGATGGGTGTATCAGACACGGGACATCTTGCTTATGATTGGGAGGTTTTCTGGAAGGTTGTTATGGGAGCGAGGTTCTGCAAAGGACATGCTACTGAATGAATGAATGAATGAGGCGTACACCAGGGCTTGTTTCAAGAAGGCTCAAAATCAAGGCGAGGATGAGGAACACACAACAAAAAAGAGATTACAAAAAAGGTTTAAAAGGCAACATGATCGACTTCATTGCACCAGGTTTTATCCCACATTGCTTGGACTCTTTTTGCAGGGCAGTCTGCCAAAAACTATCGCACAACTCACAAACTCAGTACCTCCAGCAATAACTCCTAGGAGTCTCCAAGAAAATTGCACTTGTGAACCAAATGACATAGGCAGTAATCAAACCCAAAACCTTCAGAGTGCGAGGCAGGCACCGTAACCACTTCACCACGGAGACTCCCTAAAAAAAGAAGATAGTTATGATGTAGTACACAGAGAAGAAAAGAACAAAGAAAATGAAAAGGAAGAAGAGGTAAAATTGAATCGGTAATAAAGAAGAAGCAGCGAAGAAAGCTGATAATGACGAACTGATCCAAGAACTGATATCACAACACTCAGGACATTCCCGTACGTGCTCCGTCCTCAACTTCAACAGCCAGCAAAGAGTCCCAATACTAATGGTACCAGTAGCAGTCTGTACTTTCCTTAGAGTCCTGAGTATTGACCAGATCTTCTGATCACTCCCTACAGAACCGTTCTACACCGTTCTCTCCAAGCCGTGATGATCTATCTGTTCTGCACTATACACACGATCCCAAAGGGCTCCAACCACATCTGCCTTATCATGCACCAATACCCCACCAAAGGATGCAGACCCAGCCAGACTGCTTGCCTGCTCATTTCTTACCACACCAGCGTGTTCTAGTGAAAAAACTAACAGATGCTCTCTATTTTTGATTATTGAATGGAAGCCATGCCACTCTGCTCGAAGCACGCCTGTCTTCAAGTTTCTCATCAGTCAGTCAGTCAGTCAGTCAATTATCAGTTGGGGTATCTTCATTGCACCCCGGACATGTCCTTAGGTGCTCAGATCCTCCCCCCAGCATATGCATCAGCCTCCGGTGGCTAATAGTGCCAGTTCTGTGTTGGTTGACGAGGGCTTTGTTTTCCCGATGTACCTCTCGTGTCTGGCTGTGCCGATTCTTACTCCCAGGTCTTTCATCCTGGACAGCGATGTTGGATCACTGACGTCAAAGTCCTCTGTTCTCGACATATCTTTGAGGACGTTAATAACATCGGCACGATCCATGGGCTGGCCATCTACAGGGGGTGCAGAGCCAGCCAGTTTGTCAGCTCGTTCATTTCCCTCGACTCCCGCATGTCCCGGGATGAAGATGAAGGTGACTTTACGGACAACAGACTTCCGCAGCGACTCAGTCCACTGTCTACGTACAGATCCAGCTTCGACCTTCTGAATGATGCTCATTGAATCACTTAGTACATCATCATTCTTTGTGAGTCTGTTACAATCACGACCAAGCGTGAACAGTTAAAGAAGATGAAGCCATAACACTTCACAGCCCTCTAGCAGCTTTTTCTATGATGCTATTTTATCTAAATTAAACCCCAATGGCCATGTCTGTATGAATTCTGTGTTTTTTATGTAAACAAATGGAAGTATAGGTTTTCTTTACAAAATTAAAAAAATCAGTTGCATATCCTTTACAGGATGTCACAGTCAACCCCCAAATTTTTTTGACTTTTAGATTTCTGGGCAAGTTTACATTCAGTAGTTTGCCATTGATTTCTTATTGGCTGGTACTCATACCATTGTATGAAAATCAAAGCAAGGTGTTCTACTTCCAGATCACCTCTGACTGCTTCTCAAACATTGTATACAGGATTGCATATTTCTTCTGTGACACCTTATCCACAGCTCTGGCGTCTTTACACAGTTACAGTACAAAAAGCAAAAGCAACAACTAAACCATCAGCAAACAACAACAAGAATCAACACAACGGCATAAAAACAACAGAAACAAGACTATGGTAACTACATATTTATCAAAACCACATTTGTATCCGCAGGCGGCAACGATTCTTGCAAAGCAGCTGATTAATTTGAGGAAACAGAAAACCAAAAGTTATGCGATGGGCTCGAAGATTTCATCTGTCGGCAACCAACAGAAGGTCAGCTTTTTCTTTTGTAAAAAATATCTATGTCATTTAATTAGTTTTATTTAACAGTTGCAGACATACGATTGCAGATCTTCGAAACCTGTGATCATAATGTGTAAATCGTATGCTGATCATCATCATTCCATACAGGACTCACATTATAAGTCTTTAAAATTTCCTCTCTATAATAAGCCATAAGTCCCGCATCTGTTGCTGTCATTTGTCATTTATCCGTCACATCCTGAATCCATCTAATTCGTGGTCTTCCTCTTCTTCTACTTCCTATTGTTGATATTGCGTGACCAAGGTGATGTGGTTTTGTCTGTATTTGTTGATACTGTGTTGGTTATTAATTTTGTTATTGTTTATTTGGTACAGGTAATGAGTTCCAATATGAAAATGGCAAGCGCAATGGGCACAACCACAAAGGTAAGCAACAACAGACAACTTCTTCTTGCTCTTCTTCCTCATCTTTTTATTCTTCTTCTTCCTCTTCATCTTCTTCCTACTCTTCTTGCTCATCTTCTTCCTCTTCGTCATGCTCTTCTTCCTTATCTTCTTCCTCTTGTTTTCCTCTTCATGCGCTTCTTCCTCATCTTCTTCTTCTTCTTCTTCTTCTTCTTCTTCTTCTTCCTCTTCTTCTTCTTCTTCTTCTTCTTCTTCTTCTTCTTCTTCTTCTTCTTCTTCTTCTTATGATTACATCTTCAGTGGTCATACCATCAGGTAAGCTCTTTTGTTCTTATCCATTGCTTGAGGTCCGCTTTAGTTCCATACAGTTTGGAGTTTACTGTGGACAGTCTCCCATGATGAACTGGTCAAGCTGTCTGCCTCACACTCTGAAGGCTGTAGGTTTGTTTTCGGACTACATTGTTCAGTCCACAGGTGCATTTTGTTCCCCAGAGATCATGGACTATCAACAAATACAGACACAATTACACCATCAGTTATCAGTTGGGGCATCTTCATTGCACTCCGGACAGGTCCATAGGTGCTCAGATCCTCTCCTCAGCATATGCATCAGCGTTCGGTGGCTAATAGTGCCAGTTCTGTGTTGGTTAACGAGGCACCTCGTTTTCCCGATGTACCTCTCGTGTCTGGCCGTGCTAGTTCTTACTCCCAAGTCTTTCATCCTGGACAGCAATGTGGATTCACTGACGTCAAAGTCTTCTGTTCTCGACATGTCTTTAAGGACGTTAATAACATCGGCACGATCCATGGGCTGGCCATCTGCAGGGGGTGCAGAGCCAGCCAGATCAGCTTGTTCATTTCCCTTGACTCCCGCATGTCCCGGGATGAAGATGAAGGTGACTTTACAGACAACAGACTTCCTCAGTGACTTAGTCCACTGTCTATGTACAGATCCAGCTTCGACCTTCTGAATCATGCTCATTGAATCACTTAGTACACACACGTTGGTATAATGCTGTGATTCTAGCCTTAGGAAAGCCTGTGTTACTGCCATCACCTCCATCATCATGCTGCTCATGGGCATAATGTGGGCACCACTGGATTCTAGAACGGTTCAGTCCAAACCACACCAGTTACGCAGTATCAACAAGTGCTGACACAACCACACCATCGTGGTCACCCAGTATCAACAAATACAGACATAACCACACCATCGTGGTCACCCAGTGTCAATAAGTACAGACACAACCACACCATCATGGTCACCCAGTATCAACAAATACAGACACAACCACACCATCGTGGTCACCCAGTATCAACAAATGTAGACACAACCACACCATCATGGTCACCCAGTATCAACAAATACAGACACAACCACACCATCATGGTCACCCAGTATCAACAAGTGCTGACACAACCACATGATCGTGGTCACCCAGTATCAACAAGTGCTGACACAACCACACCATCGTGGTCACCCAGTATCAACAAATACAGACACAACCACACCATCGTGGTCACCCAGTATCAACAAGTGCTGACACAACCACACCATCGTGGTCACCCAGTATCAACAAATACAGACACAACCACACCATCGTGGTCACCCAGTATCAACAAATACAGACACAACCACACCATCGTGGTCACCCAGTATCAACATGTGCTGACACAACCACACCATCGTGGTCACCCAGTATCAACAAATATAGACACAACCACACCATCGTGGTCACCCAGTATCAACAAGTGCTGACACAACCACACCATCGTGGTCACCCAGTATCAACAAATACAGACACAACCACACCATCGTGGTTACCCAGTATCAACAAATATAGACACAACCACACCATCGTGGTCACCCAGTATCAATAAGTACAGACACAACCACACCATCGTGGTCATGCAGTATCAACAAATATAGACACAACCACACCATCGTGGTCACCCAGTATCAACAAATACAGACACAACCACACCATTTTGGTCACCCAGTATCAACAAATACAGACACAACCACACCATCATGGTCACGAAGTATCAACAAATACAGACACAAACACACCTTCGTGGTCACGCAGTATCAACAAATACAGACACAAACACACCATCGTGATCACATGCTATCAACAAATACAGACACAGCTAGATCATCATGGTCATGCAATTATCTCTGAAGCTACGAAGTTCATGCTTTGAATAATGCCATTATGTGGAGAGAGGCTGAGCCAGATGGGTAAAACATGATGATAAAACATTTACAATGAATCAGATAGTATAATTAATGCCTACAAGCATTCAGAGTGTAGTATTTACTTCCTATGATTCCATTCTCTAGGAATTTAGTGGGCCAGTATATCTTTCTGAACTCGCTGTACAGGGGAGGTAACTCCCAAAGAAAATACTTAAAGTACTTAAGTCATCAGGGTTGACTTCATTGCACCAGGTGTTACTCCATCTTGTCCTTGACTTGGGACATAAATTATAAGTACCTCAGAAGTTGGGGTGTGTTCACCTAATGGAGAGGGACAATGGTAATAGGGAAAGCTAATCCATATGCAAAAATCAGTCCAGTGTACTAGAAGTAGTAGCATGTGTAGGGACTACGCTTGAGTTCTAGCAAATCACTGCAAAACAAAACAATAAAGTAAGGAGATATCAATACATTGACCTGGTAGCACATCACAAAATAAAGAGGATTGCATGTTGTACCGCCGGTACAGTATTTGTGCATGTAATCATGTGAGAAATGTTACCTTTTCCCCAGACGATGGCACAGATGAACAAGGTGATGGATCCGCAGAAAACAGCCGCCATGATGAAAGAATTTCAGAAGGAATCTGCCAAGATGGATATGACAGAGGAAATGAGTGAGAAACTTTTGATTATACTTCTTTTTAGAGAGAGAGGGAGAGGCAAGAGTAAGAAAATGATGAGGTAGTTTTCAGAAGGAGCCTATCCAGATGGATATGTGCAGTTGCTTTATGTTGGGTTGCCTGGAATGGTGGTACATTATGTGTGGTTGCTTTATATTGGTTTGCCTGGAATTGAAGTACATTATATGTGGTTGCTTTATGTTGAGTTGTCTGGTGTGGGAGTACTTTATGTGTGGTTGCTTTATATTGGTTTGCCTGGAATTGAAGTACATTATATGTGGTTGCTTTATTTTGAGTTGCCTGGAGTGGAGGTACTTTATATGTGGCTGCTTTATGTTGGATTGCCTGGAGTGGGAGTACATTATGTGTGGTTGCTTTATGTTGGGTTGCCTGGAGTGGGAGTACATTATGTGTGGCTGCTTTATGTTGGATTGCCTGGAGTTAGTTAGTCTTTCCTCTTGAGCCTAAGGCGGCGCATAGGGCAGAAGTCCTGTCTCTCCATGCTTGGCGGTTCGCTACTACCTGTTGTAGATCTTGGATATTTACTTGGCCATTGAATGAGCCTTCTCTAATGATGGTTCTATGCAGGGTCTTTCTTGGTCTTCCCTGTTTTCTTTTCCTTACTGGTGACCAGATTGCCTGGAGTGGGAGTACATTATGTGTGGTTGCTTTATGTTGGGTTGCCTGGAGTGGGGGTACATTATGTGTGGTTGCTTTATTTTGAGTTGCCTGGACTGGGGGTACTTTATGTATGATTGCTTTATGTATGGTTGCAGAATCTGTTGTTTCCTGAACACTGTCTAATTTTAACTGTTATTGTGTTTCTCCAGTTGATGATACCCTGGACGATGTCCTGGGAGAGTCTGGTGATGAAGAAGAGGAAGACGCCATTGTGAACCAAGTGCTTGATGAGATCGGCATTGAAATCTCAGGGAAGGTGAGTGGTCAAATTTCTTGTGTGAGTGCTCAATTTTTTTATTGTGAGGAGTACATTTTTTATTGTGAGTGTTCATTTTCCTTGTGGGAATGATACAAATTTCCTTAAGTGAGTGATCAATTTCCTTGAGTCAGTGATCGATTTCCCTATGTCAGTAATCAATTTCCTTGAGTCAGAGATCAGTTTCCTTGAGTCAGAGATAAATTCTCTTGGACTCAAGTGAACTAATTACCCACTAGCTACATTGCTAGTGGGTCCAACTTCCAAGTTGATAGTACTGAGTCATAAGTCAGTTGGGGATCATGATGTTAGCATGGTCGAATGGATAAGAACGTATGTTCTTAAACATTTGGTATGCTGATGCTGAGGTAAGTGGTTCAACTCCTAGACCGGACAGTTGGACTAAAATGTTGACTTCTCATCCTTGACTTGGGGACGTAACTTACAAGTACCTCTGAAGTCAGATTGGGTTCACCTGATGGCGAGGGACACTGGTAATAGGGAAAACTAATCCACATGCGAAATTCAGTCCTGTGCAGCTAGAAAGTGTGTATGGACTACGCTTAAGTTCAAAGCAAACGATCACTTACACAAATTAGGGATTATGTATCTCCATAGAATTCTGTCTTGTGTACTGTCAATCATTCCTGATAATATTCCTCTATACCATGATGTCAAACTCTCTAGAATCTTCTCTCTTGGTCTCCCTCTGCCTCTCTTCCCCTCCAGTCCTCCCATTGTCACAACATACTCCAGCTTTCCCAGTCTCAAGACCTGCCCAAAGAATGTGGACTGTTTTCTTCTGATGCAACTGACTGATGCTTTCTCTAGAAAGCCGGCTCTGAGGCGAAGGGGTTACAGATGCAGTTTACAATCCCGCATTCCAAACACATCTGTGGGCAATTTGGCAGCAGACTGCCTAGCGTTGGTTTTTATTACATGGTACGAGTGCCGGTCGTTCAGAAAGAAATGGCAAACCGTAAGCTTGTCAAGAAATCACAAACAAGCCAAAATATTTTGGGGTTGACTGTGACGTCCTATAAAGGATATGCAACTTGTTCTCTAGAAACATAAAACACATATTTATATTTTCCAGCTTGTGGATGCCCCTGCAGCCCATAGAGGAAGGTTGGGTGAATCCACAAGTACAGCAGATGCAGAAATAGAACGGCAGTTAGCAGCGCTGAAAGACCTGGACTAGATCTGCATACAGCTTCTGGTTACCTGTGCCTAGATTTGTATTTGTGAACATTGTGATGACATGGGCCTATGTTTATATCTGTTTGTTTTGTTGCTGGTCTTTGGTTTTACTGATTCACATTTTTATATTTATGGGCAGTAGTGATTTAGTAGATTTGTTGTGAAAAGGCATGTGATATTGCTGTGTAATGACATGTGTTATCTGTAATGGGAATCTCAAGGTTTGAGAAAAGGCATCTGCATGTGAACAAGATTAGAATTGGAAATAGTTGTGAATTCTTTGAAAAATAAGAACAGAAAATGTAACTAGGACGCTGAAGGAAATACACATACAGATACAAATGAAATTTAGGACTAAAGTCTTTTATCAATGAACAAACAAAAGCAAAAATACCTAGCTACAACACAGAACATGAAACCACAAGATGAGGTGAGGTGAGGTAGATAAGTAATCCACCTGTTTCAACAAATAACATAAGAACTTAAGTTCGCAATATGAAATACAGAAAGGTGTAACCAGACAGTCTAACTGAATGTACGATCAAGGTGAGAGGCATACAGTTTTGGAGATCTATTACAGCTAACCTTCATTGTGGAGACGTCACCTGATTGATTGATTGTGACAAGATAGCGCTATTGAAAAACAAATAAAAAAAGCAAAGCAAAACAATAAAATGAAGGAAGCAGGAGCAGATTTCATGACAAAAGAATGGAGAATAGATACACACACATGCATGTAGATTAGATGAATGAATGCTGAATATTGAATCCTGTTGGATTAAGAACTTTGAAACTATGAATGAGATTTGTCAATATAAGACAAGTGGTGTGACTATGGGAGCAAGATTTTAATCGGGGACAGAAATACTGAGATGTTTTGGGCTGTTGAAATGCAGATAGCCTGGTTTTGGCGCCTCCATATGAAAGTCTAGTTTCAAAAGTTATATTTATGCCATCATCTGTAAAACATGTAATATGGTATATATTGATAAAACCGGTCGGAAGTTAGCACATCATTTCCGTGAACATTTAGCCAACAATCTGGAAAACTAGTGTCTCCATTTCAACAACCTCAACCACCAGGTGAAGCTGATATTCTGTCCTTGCCTTAAAATCTTGCTTCAGGGACCACATGTCTCATCTTTTTCTTCTACTTCTTTGTTCATCCAAAATGTTTGTGTTGGATGTAAATGTATTGTGCCTGTTTACAGCAGAGCTGTGATATTTGCGCTTTTGGCCGACACATCCAACTTCTTCAGGTGTTGGTTGACTGAGTTAACCTTCCCGGAGCCTCTCGTCATATTTTGGAAAATTGTCTCAGTCATAGTTTAGGCATTCTAAATCCAAATGAGTGGGATATTTAAATTTTATAGCTAAGTATTTTCGGTTGTTTTGTGTGTGTGCTGTTGGTTGAAACATCCTGTGCGGATCACATCACTGTAGAATATGCTCCACGGTCATCGCAGGTTGTTGATGAACATACTGGACCAGGTGTAATTTTCAACTTGCGAATCAGGTGACTTGAAGTTGGCCGTTGCCTGCACTCAATCTAATATTGATAACTTTTTGCTGATTTATTTTCAGCTGTTTTTTTTAAAAACTGATGTAGCGTATCCATTGATGTAATACAGCCTCCACAGATAAGGACTTTTTTTTTTTACACCTTGAAGCAAATTGAGTAAATGGTGCTAGCCCCATAGTTTTATAGATCAATCAGTACTTGATAAGTGTTGGCTGCTTTTACTTCCCAGATCAGTTCCTGGTAGCCATTTTAGGCTGGATCCACATGGGGGGGGGGGGGGGGGGGGGGGGGGGGCGAGGGGGGGGCGAGGTGAATATAAAACAATTTCCAGATATAGCTTCTATGTCATTGTACTGACAGCTAGTGTACACACCCTGGATATAGCTTCTATGTCATTGTACTGACAGCTAGTGTACACACCCTGGATATAGCTTCTATGTCATTGTACTGACAGCTAGTGTACAAACCCTGGATATAGCTTCTATGTCATTGTACTGACAGCTAGTATATAAACTCTGGATATAGCTTCTATGTCATTGTACTGACAGCTAGTATATAAACTCTGGATATAGCTTCTATGTCATTGTACTGACAGCTAGTATATAAACTCTGGATATAGCTTCTATGTCATTGTATTGATAGCTAGTGTACAAACCCTGGATATAGGCTCTATTTCATTGTATTGATAGCTAGTGGATATACCCTGGATATAGCTTCTATGTCATTGTATTGATAGCTAGTGTACAAATCCTGGATATAGGCTCTATGTCATTGTATTGATAGCTAGCGTACAAATCCTGAATATAGCTTCTATTTCATTGTATTGATAGCTTATGTACAAACCCTGGATCTAGGCTCTATTTCTTTGTATAGATAGCTAGTCTACAAACCAGTTGTCACAGCTATTACATGTTTTATATATCCTGCACTTAATATTTTTGTTGCTGCAGTGGCTAGCATGCATTACCTGCAACCTGGTGGTCGAATCCACATTAAGAGTGATTTGTTTCAAAATTGACCAGGTCCCAGGTCGACCCAGCCTAAAATAAGTACTGGAACCTGCTCTGGCAAGTAAAGGTGGTGGGTGTGAGATATTGACCAATTGATCTGTGAAAAACTGCGGCTAACACCATACACCTGAAATGACTCGAGACTGGAGAAGGATTTGAGACTGGGGACGGATCTGTTGCCGTTTTACTTAATTTGCATTTGATTTATAAATGGAATATTTCTTTTAGAAACTAGCAGCTTTATATGAGAGCCGAGTGATTGTTACACTGCATATGTGTGTATATTTAATGTGATACCGGCCTTGGACACCACAATGAAACAAGTAATAAGTGATCGTTTGGAAAAGGGTGTGTCAAAGTGAGCCTTATTAATAAGTGGACTATTTCTCTTAAAATCTAGCAGTTGTATACGAGAGCAGATATGTGTGTGTATATTTAATATGATGCCTGTCTTGGAAAGCACAATGAAACAAGTAATAAGTGATCGTTTGGAAAAGGGTATGTCAAAGAGAGTCTTATTTATAAGCAGACTATTTCTCTTAAAATCTAGCTGTTGTAAACGAGAGCTGATATATGTGTGTGTGTATTTAATATGATGCCGGCCTTTAAAACCACAGTTTAATAAGTAATAAGTGATTGTTTGAAAAGGGATGTGTCTAAGAGAGTCTGAAGATGGAAAAGGATCATCTTCTCAAGTGTCCTACAAAATGGCGTAGGTGCTCATGTCTCTCCATAGACCTTGGTGTTCTGGATCAATTCCACTGCTGACATCCCCCCCCCCCCCCCCCCCCCCCCCCCCCCCCAGACCACCGTCTGAGACCATCAAGCATTACTTCCCCCTGGTCTTTGCCTTTTCTACCACTGATCTCCCTAGCTGTCACAGTGTTCTCCATAATCTGCCTTCTCATTATGTGACCAAACAACACTGTTGGTCTTTGTCTTATAGTGGTGTGTAAAGGCAAACTACTGAATGTAAACTTGCCCAGGAATAACAAACAAATAAAATTAGGCAATAGTCATTGGTTACTCTGGTTGTCCAAGGTATTGGCAACATTCATCTCAGAAACTACATCTCAATTGCCTCCAACCCCTTCCTAGTTTGTTCATTCTGTCTAAGATGCAATGTAACAGAACAGGTTCTATACAACATTTCCGAATTCTCTTTCTGAGATTCTTCTTCTTCTTCTGCGCTCATCCGGAGTGTTGTTTTTTGTCCAGATGTAATTGGTGGTGTGTTGTTATGCACCCTTGGGCCTAGACCCTTAGACCAACACATCCGACTTTTGCATGCATTTTTTTTTACCAGGTTTAGCATTCCTGGGTTTCTGAGATTCAATAATAGTGACTTATTATTTAAGATACCTTTTATTTTCTAAAATGTAGCATTTTTGAGGGTATTTTTTTATTTAAATCTCTGCCATACATCTTGCATCTGATGTTATGCCTGTCCCTAGGTATTTACATGTATTAACTTGGTTACAAATGTCCCCTTCTATTGTTATGTCACATTTTCGTGTTGTCTTTTTTCCTTTGATATGACCATTGTTTCTGGTTTCTTGATGTTTAAGAAAGGCCTTTTTTTTTGCACTCTCTAGTACTACAATGTGCAAAGGTTGTAATAATAGATGTTTTGTGTTTTCAATTATCAAAACTCATCTTCTTATTGTAGATTGTTTATAATATAACCTCAAGCACGTATTCTGGGCCCCTCTTTTGTCATTTCACTATAGAAAGAGAAGAGATCCAGTGACAAAAACATTCTCTTTGTCTTACTCCAGGCTTTATCTGTTCATACCAGCCTTCTTTACTTCTGCTGCATGATTCCTGTGAATATATTTATTTTGATTAGATATTTCCTATCAGTTTTAATATCTTCCAACATTTGTATCATTTCATCATGTTTCACGTTATAGAATGCTTTGGTATAATCTGTAGATCTATTATAAATAATCTATTATTTTAAAATAATTTTTATGTTACATTATTTGTATCTTTCCCTTCAGCTTATCCATACTGTTTTTTCATATTCAATTTCATTATTTTC